>CM067171.1:97151145-97205077 GCA_034093135.1 Erigeron breviscapus | reverse complement strand
ATTCCCACGGCCAAATCCGTGGGAAATTCGTGGGAAATGGTTGTTTTCCCACGGATTTCCCACGGATTATGACCGACGTTAAAAAGGGCGTGGGAAATGATTTCCCACGGATTTTCCCACGGATTATGACCGACGTTAAAAAGGGCGTGGGAAATGATTTCCCACGGATTTTTCCACGGCCACTATTTGCCACGGATTTCCACTGATTTCCCACGGATTTTCCCACGGATTATGACCGACGTTAAAAAGGGCGTGGGAAATGATTTCCCACGGATTTTCCCACGGATATACTAACAGATTTCCCACGGATTTTCAACGGAAATTTTTTTGTATTTTCCCACGGATTTTATCTTCCCACCAATTTCCCACAGATTTTATTTTCCCACCGATTTTCCACGGATTTTATTTCCCATAGATTTCCCACATCTCTTTGGATTCATTTCCCACGGATTTTCAACCGATTTGTTTCCCACAAATATTCCAATTGATTTTCCACCATTCTCCTGCATAAAATATAATATTTTTTCCCACAATTTTTGGATTAATTACAAATTTTAATTAAAAACGGAACTAGAAGACTAATATGAATTGTTATCAGCTACAAATCTCCTACGCTGATCCAAAATTACTTCATGTCCAATTTCATTGATTAATTCCATCATTTAAATGAATACAAAGGCTAATATCTATTTTCATTGATTAATAACCACTGATTTACACAAAAGAAAGTAACAAACTACACATTCAGATTAAGAAATCTAAAATATAATAGATATAGAATTAGTATCTTCAAACATAAACAGATAATATATATGTATATGCAACAAATTCTTGAATATTCAATTCATTAAGATCTAAACAGGTCACATTAAAACATGTCTAGATCTAGTAGATCTGATCTACAAACCATAACTTCCATCACAAACTAAACACCACGGATCCGACGAGCGAGCTGCATATCACTAGGCATGATGGTAACCCTTTTAGCATGAAAGAGCACACAAATTAGTTCCTTGCGGCCTTGGTGGTTGGCTGCTTACGAGGATGCCTTCCTGGTTGTTCATTGGTATGTGCCATTTCAGATTGAAAATAAAGAGATATATAAAGATTTATACGAAATATATTTATGAATGCTTACCAATAGTGTGTGATTTTGATTTAGGAATTAGTTTTTGAAAATACAGAGACACATATAGATCTACATAACAAGGGGAAGGTGTGAAGTTCGAAATCTTGATTTTTTGAGAGTTGATTTGGATCGTTGGATGACGATCCGTGTGAAAGATGGGAAATAAGTATGAGCCGCTTGATTGGATTTTGCTTTTGTAATAGTGGATTCGATGGCCTTGTGTGTTGGTTGTGTTTCTTTTATCCATGCTTATGTAACACATCTGCATTATTAAATTAGTTTTATTTTATACAAATGATGGTTATCTTATTTTTTATTATTATGAGTTAATTACACTTTTGGTCCCTGTCGAAGGTTAAAAATTACCGTTTTCATCCTTACCTTTCATATATTACCGTTTTGGTCCAAAAAACTTTGCTCCGTCAACGCTTTTGGTCCAATTCTCGAAACGGACGTTAAACGCCCATCATGTGATCTGCACATGATGGGTATTTTAGTCATTTCATAACACAGGGACCAAAAGCGTGAATACTAAAGGTCTGCAAATCTAAAATAACTTTAGAACAACTTTGACTTGAAAATAACAAGTCCTGAAGTCCATTATCTGTCAAAAATTCACCTATCCAAAAACCAAAAACAAAAAAGAAGAAAAACCAAGATCCATATCTTCTTCTTCTTCCAAGAACCCCCAAAAATCTTTCCTTTTTCAACTTCAATTCAATCCAAAAAAACAAAAAAATGAGTGACAGTGACGACGATGAGCTGTTACAAATGGCATTAAAAGAACAATCACAACGAGATTTAAACTACACAAAAACTTCTCAAACTCGATCCACTAAGCCAGTTGTCAATTTCGTTCAACCTCCTTCAAATCGGACATCTAAAAACCCTAATAATAATCTTAATAATAATAATAATAATAATAATAATAATAATAATAAAAATTCTGTCAATAATAATAATAATATGATAAAAGGCCAGCAGCAGCAGCATAGAAGGAATGCCACGGAGGATGATGACGATTCTGAGGTGGAGATGCTCAATATTAGCTCAGGTCACAAACTCACAATTCTGATACCCACGAAAAATTCCGGTTAAAGTGACATGAATGGTTTATGTAATTGGAAAGTGATCGTGAAGCAATAGCATCTTCTGATCTAATCCATATATCCAGATCTATATCTATATTTATATTCTATCTGTGAGAGGTGTGGCGGTTGCGATGGGTGGTGGAGAAATCGGAGAGAAAAGGAAGAACAGTGGTGGCGGTTAAAACATCGGTGGTGGTCAGTGGTGGTGGTGGTTAAAGGCGATGAATACATGCTTGCTTTGATAACTTTGATCTATAGTAGTGATTTGTTTTTACGCTATAGATTTCGTAAGCAAATGGATTGATATATGATAATTGAAATGCTTATTTTGTGTGAAGTTCATAGAGGATATTGTTGTCTCTGAAACTTGTTTGATAAAATGAAATGAAGATTGAGGAGTGAAAAATAGATTGGAACAAGAAAGTGTGAAGAAAGAGATGAATGGGTCTGACAAATTATATAATACCATCATGTGCAGACCTTTAGTATTCACGCTTTTGGTCCCTGTGTTATGAAATGACTAAAATACCCATCATGTGCAGATCACGTGATGGGCGTTTAACGCCCGTTTCGAGAATTGGACCAAAAGCGTTGACGGAGCAAAGTTTTTTGGATCAAAACGGTAATATATGAAAGGTAGGGATGAAAACGGTAATTTTTAACCCTCGACAGGGACCAAAAGTGTATTAACTCTATTATTATTATTATTATTTTTTATCTTCTTCTCATTCATGTGTGTGGAATACGCTTATTACATATAAAAAGATAAGATTTAAGGTTTCATTACTAAATAAAGCTAAGAGAATTATTATAAATGTACCCGCACGATGCGACGATAAGTGGTAGCGGCGGTGGCAGTGACAATGTAATGACGGCGACGGAGATGGCTGCGACGAAGACGATTGGTGGTGGGGGCGGCAACGGTGGTGGCGGCGGTGGCGTCAATTGATAGTTTCAGCAAATTTTTACAATTTGTTCTCACAACTTCACATAGATTTTTAGGAGTAATTTTAATTAAAAAAAACAAGAAGATGATAAATTAGAATTAAACAAAGAGGAGTATTTTAGCGATAAAAAAAATGTTTAAAGTCTTAAAGGTAGTCTAATACCCGTATAAATCAGTATGATTTATAGATTGATTATGTATTGTTTGATTTTTTTATTTAAAAAAATATTATTTTCCCTATTACATAAGTATTTAGTCCCTCCAAGGAGTCTAATAATGAGAGACATGTATTACAAGCGAATTTTAATCATATTTTATTATATTTGACATAGTCTAATTTACATTTGTTTAAATATTTGAGGTTTTAATTAATATTAGAATTGAGTAAATGGGTTTTTACGAAGGGTTAAGTGTTTAAAATGGGTATTTATGATATTATCTAATTTAAGTGGGTAAATATGTGATTTTATAAGTTAATAAGGATAAATATGATAAAATCCCTTAATTAAAAGTTTTAACAATTTATGGTATCTTATAAATATTTTGGCCCAACTAATAAAACATATAGGCGTACTTGGCCCGTTAGGTCCAAACGATTGAGAAACATATTGGGTCTATTAGGCTCACATGAGACAACAAGCAAGGTTGAAAACCCAATCGGCCCATTCGATATAAAGTGTCTCATAATGCTTAATATAATGTTACTTGGATATAAAGTGTTCAAAAAACTTATTATATTACAACCTATATAACATGTGTTCCAATATATAACAACATAATATGACCCCTCCAAATAAGTGTCTTATAAACTAAGTTTAGTAGGACTTACATATCAAGTGTTATAGTAGAGAATATAAGAGGGACCCTAATCTCCTAAACCAGTTATAAGGGAATATCGTTCAAATGAGTCTGTCTGCTGCTTGATTTCATAACATAGCCGTTATTCCCGACTGGCATGCAAATCTCTCGCGTGGGCGAAGGAGATGCATTTCAGAACTGTTAGATACTAACATAATAAAACCCCTAACCATTAAGTGTTTATTAAACTACCCTGTTAGAAATTACTTATTAAATGTCATATAAGTTATTACATAATATGACTAAACTATAAAGTGTCCTATAATATGTGTTTATTAGCACACAATAATAAAAGTGTCCACAGGGAAAGGGTCGTAACAACCCATTTTTGTTGTAGTGTTGCACGAATACCTGCACGATGCATACATTATGTATGTGTATGTAGTATGTATGTCTGTGTTTGAGTGTCAAATACATATATTTACATACAATGTACATCCATTTATTTATATAGTATATACACTAAACAAAATGATAAATTATTTGAATTTCCGACAAATTTCTCATAGATTACCCTTGAAATATAATAATCTGTGGGAAATCTGTAAAAAATCTTCCCATAGATTTCGCACAGATAAATCAAAACATTTTTTACAAAAAACTTCTCATGGATTTCTAACGGATTTTCCACAGTTTGAGTTCATCTATGAGTAATTTGTGGAAAATATTTCACACGATTTATCCACGGATAACACAACACCATTTTTCAAAGTATTTGCCACGGATTACCCACGAAATTAATTTATCCGTGTGTAATCGGTAGGAAGTGTTTCCCACAGATTTCCCACAGCTTAGATTTATCTGTGGGTAATCTGTGGAAAATATTTCCCACGGATTATCAACAGAATATACATAGTATTTCCTACGGAGTTTTCACAGATTTCCCACGGGTGCATGCTTTGTGGAAAATCCGTGGAAAATTGTTGTTTATTTTCTTTGGATTTCCCACGAAGATAATTTTGTGGATATTCCGTGGGAAATTTGTGGCAAAAAATGAAGATGTATTGACTCTTTAATTTTAACCCCAAATCGTGGGTAATCCGTGGGAAATTTTTCCACGGATTTTTCGTCGTGGGAAAATCCGTGGGTATATCCAGATTTTCTAGTAGTGCAACCAAACTATCGATCTGTTGAATTATTGGTTGCTTTTAGTTGTGCAAATTAATTAAAACTTTTCAAGTAGTTTGGGTAGTAGTTATGGTGCTTGCCAGACAAGTCGATCGTGTAATTGCAACGTAAAATTTCTATACCCAAATCATTTTTGTGGGTCGATATATGTCCAAAGTCCGAATCGCTAGCATGGATACTATATGCTTGTACTATTTACCCAATTATAGGCCTCATCGTGGCCTCATCGTCATTGCGTCGGTTTGATTGATCCCTTCGGTTAAACGATGAGTTTGTGATGCGTGGGGGGTTCCGCGTATTTGGATATTTTTATCCTTTTGTTACAATTGTTACCTCTAATTATTTTTAACAGATTTTTTTTTTCCTGATACGCAACTGATTGATCCGATTTCCAACCGGAATATGTAATTAATATTTTTGCGATACTATTTCATATACACAAGAGCTTAATTAAACATAAATTCATAATGCTATCGCAAAAACAGTCCACACCACCACCACAGCGTCGTTAGCCTTCCACACTCTTGATGCATGCACCATTAATTATAAACGGTCTAATTAAGGATTTTGTGAATAGATATCCAAAAACCAATTTTGTATTAATATAGGTGAATCGCAAGCGCCCAAGCATAATGCAACAATATATTATGAGAGAAATTTTTTTTATATTAACAGCATGGCTACTCCACTAGCTAGTATCGATCTATAAAGAAGGGCATTATTATTAGTGAAATTCATAATGATTTGTTTGTTTGTAACTACCTAGTTTGTGCTCAACTTTATACAGTTTAGAACAAGAATTAGGGAATGTATATATGAAGTAATCTTTGTAAAATGTCAGGTATAAGCAAAAAATAGATAAAAAGCGGACTTGGTTAAAACGATTATTGTATCAAGTTACGTGATTAAAACGTTATTAACCCACATAAGTGGACACAAGTCATACAACATTAATTATATAAACTTAATTATTGTTAGGTTTCCTCTTATTTGTACATGTTATTGGAGTCAAATTTGAATTCCGTTGTACGTTAATTTCGATTTTTGAGGGTTTTAATTCGTTTGTTAGAGTTTGACCCCCTGTTTGTTTTGTGCCAATTGGACATTTTTGCTCGAAATTTTTGAGAGCTTGGAATTCCCTTTTAGGGCGGTCTCGACTTTTTGGGGTTTTTCTTTCATTTTTGGATTCGAATAATACAGTTTGTTCGTAATCATGGAGGGTCATATCGAAAATTTTCTTCAATCTGTTAGTGTACAATTTGACTATTATCGATATCAGAATGATATTTTGAAGAACTTTTGGCATGGAAGCTCTTAGGCTGAGAGAAGTGGGGCGAGTCGCGACATGTGGCGCCATGTCACACATTGGGTAGCCCCTTAAAAAGTGGGAGTGGGCTATCTAAGAGGGTGGGGGGACTCTTGACATGTGTCTTATTATAATCATTGTATTTTTCTTTTTTTTAACTTTTTATACTAAAAATTACAAACACACATATATATACAAATATATAAAAGACATTGCATAACTAAAGAAAGTCACACCAGTTCAGCTTCTAATGTATATATATAATACTAAAAGGGGGTAAATTAAAATTGATTTTATTTTATACAACTAATATGTATATATATAATAGTAAAAGGGGGGGGGGGGGGGGGGGGGGGTGGGGGTTTAGTAAAAGTTGATTTATAACCTTTTCCTTCTTTCTTTAACCCACGTACCACTTCATCCAACACCACTTCATCTTCTACAAAGTCACCTGCAACCTGCAACCAAAAATAGGGAAAAAAAATCCAACAAATAAAAAACAACTAAAGTAAACAAAAAATAAAAATAAAAAAAGAAAAACTAGTCGTTCGTTGCTAGCCAATCAAAAGCAATAGTCAAAGTTGTGGGAGGCGATCGATTTCTATTGCCATTTTCATTTTTTTGGCCCTATCGCCATCTCGGGCCGGTGTAGCCGGCGATGGAAGCGGCGAACAGGGGGGGGATCGCCCCACTCCCTTCAGTCTTAAGTTTCAGGTTTTAAGAGAAGGTTAATAATTTAATTAACAATTAGGCACTCAATTATTGGAACTCAACACGCAGAATATGAATCAACCAATGGAGTTTCGATTATTTTGATAAATTGTATACATGCTCAAACTTTGCCAAACAGTATCAATTTGAGACACATATATACTCGCGCTCTTAACAGAATAATATAGAGTTCAGGGTTTATACTTTGATACTAGCAAAGGACCCGTACAATGTGATGAAACGGCAGCGGTGAGGCGGCGGCGACCGGTGGTAATGGCGGCAGCGGCGAGTGGCGTAGATAATTGATTTAAAGGGGTTAGTGTAGATATATTATAAGATAAGGAATTGATGGTATAAATTAATTAATAATATAGCACTAGGTTATTGATTTTTTTTAAGGGAGGAAAAGAAATGAATCCAAATGATTATAAAATAAGTGGCGTTTTTTATTTTTTTATATTTTTTTTTTTGAAGATAAGAAAGGAAATGAATTGATAAGATTTGAAAGGATATTTAAGTTGTTTTTAGACTAAACATCTTATTCTTATTTTTGGAATGATTTGAAAGGATTGTATTTCTTTTATTCTCATCAAATTATTTCATTTCTTTTAATAAACAACTCAAGACCAGTAACTTTTTTCAAATTGGAGATTCATTAAGTATTTAATGGTACTTTGGTTATTTCTAACTAACTTCTTTCTAACTATCTCTAAAAATGGGGGTGGTAGAATTTTTATATGGTAGTATAGAAATATAGATAAGACTAGTTATAAGAGTCTGTTGGGATAAATTGATTAGCTTTGTTAAACTCATATCGGTCATCGGAACGTTATACATTCAAGATACTTCTGTCTGTTATAGCGTTGTATTGGGAGGAAAAAAGAAATTCCTTAATTTTCCATTTGAAAAAGTTTTTTATTTTTCCTCTCATCATTTTGATTTTGTGCATTCTCATTGTCTATGACCTTGTATTGCATCTATTATTTATTTATTTTTTTCATCTGCTGGTGATTCCATTTCTAAGAAGGTTGAGGAGCTTGAGAAGATTCTAGAGCAATGTGCAGCTAAAGAAATCCCTATGGTGGTAGCAAATCCAGACTTTGTGACTGTTGAGGCTAGAGAACTACGTATCATGCCCGGTACATTAACAGCTAAGGTATGAAAAGCTTGGTGGTGAAGTTAAATGTAGGGTGAGTATGGGTCGGTTTGGGTCGGTTTTTTTCTAAAACCGAAACCCGAACCGAACCATTCGGTTTTTGGAAAACCAAAACCATTGGATTCGGTTTTTGTTTCGTTTTTTTTTTACTTTTTGTGTTTATTATGTTATAAATTTAACTTTCAATTGTTAAGAAAAAAAATATGATATAGAAACTAAAATATAGAGATGCTTTTTATTAACTAATATATTTTTTAGGTGTTAAAATTGGTATAACCTTTATAAAACGAATTGATTTTATTGTACTTTTTCATTTAAAACATACAATTTATATGGATTTGTACACTAAAAAGACAAAAGGTTTAAATATATTAACATATTTACAAATTATAAGTAATAAATATAAATGTAATATGATATAAATATAAAATAAATAAAATATATTTGGTTTGATTAGTTCGGTTTTTATTGATTTTTTGGCATATGAAACCGAAACCCGAACCGATCCGTTCGGTTTTTAGAAAACGAAAACCAAACCAATGGTTTTCATTCGGTTTTCGGTTCGATTTTGTCGTTTTTTTCCGGTTTTTGGTTTTCCGGTTCGGTTTTTGCTCACCCTTAAATGGATGGGCAAAGCCTTGTGAGATTATCTATAAATCAGCCATGACCATTGTAGGTGTTGATGCTTCTGATTCAATTGCTGTGGGAGACTCTCTACATGATGACATAAAAGGGTGCAAATGCATCTGGGGTTAAATCTGCATTTATCACTTGTGGAATCCACGCAAATGGATTGCATCTATAAAACGGAGTTTCTATTTCTAGACATTATTTTTTGTTTGTTGATCACAACTAATTATCATATCTGTACTTCCTTATGTAACTTGTTCTAGCTCTCTCGAAGTTTCAGAAACTTTAAAGCTTTAGTGATTCTACATATCTACCACTTTATTTACTTCAATGGAATTTAAGCATCGTCATTTTGTTAGGGGAGGTTGTAAATTAGAAGCTTATATTTGTAGTTCTGGTCAATTAAAGTACATATATATATTTGGGGTTCTTTCTTGTTATTTCAATATTTGTTTCTAAAGATTTGTTGATATCTTTATATTGTGCCAATACAATAAGGGTTGTTCGCGTTTCAAAAAGCTTAAACAATTTAACCATGGCGGTATATAAGTAACAACTAAATTATTTTCCCGCGTAATACGCAAGATAAGATAAGTTGAAATATGATAATATTACTATTCAAAAAATTTTATGTATCGAAGTTGTTTAGTAGGATATACATGTTGAGTCTTAGTGTAATTGATTAGATTTGTTTATAACAAACAGTGTAAAAGAATGTATAAGTCTTTACTTGTAAACTGGGTCAGCTTATGCTGGGCATCTCCAATGGGAGGTTGATGAAAAGCTTTTTTTGAAAGAAAAAGTCTTTGAATAGCTTTTTACCATTGGAGAGAATAGTTTTTTTCTTCAAAAGCTTGATGTCTCTCAAGCTATTTGATCAAAGACTTTTTTCTACACACTCACACTCTCTTCTAAATTCCTTTTAATAAAATACTTGTTTATAATTTCAACTAAAACTCTTAATTAAATATCATATATTAATAGTAGGGACATTGAAAAAAAGTCTTTAATAGCTTGATGTCATTGGAGATGCTCTTAAGTTAGGTCATCTTGGATCTCTAAATAAAAAATAAAAAAATATTCACATGTATTGATGTAATAAGTTTAAGAAGTGATTATTCAAGATGCATTAATGTAGATTAAAGCATTTGATCAAAATCGAAGATGAAGAACAGATATAGAAGACAAAGTTGGGTGTAGAAGTCAACTTGGATTTTACGTACAGTCAGCTATGATGAACAACTTTGGCGCTTAGGATCGTATAAATGTTCTAGGTTGCTTTATTTACTTCTGGTTATTGGAATCAACCTTGGGATTGGATAAATATAAAAAATAAAAAAGTACAGAATACCCGGTCGATCCTCAAGCGTTGGTGGTTGTCCTTTATGTGAGTTGTTTTATCTCTAATGTTTACTATAAAATATTAATGTTAACTTAAAGGAAACCGACATTTACAAATACATCCATCATTAAAAGTATATTAAACTTATTTTTATTCCAACTTTATATATATTTCATTATATACATTAATACTAATTAAATACACAAATTTTAGTTATCTAAAATAGAATAACTAATGTTGTGTTTACTTGTATTAATGTTATTTTTCATGATTATTATATCATTAAAGTAATTACTTTTTATAATTATAAAATGTAGAAGTTATTTTTCATAATTAATGACCATAATTGAATTTATTAAATCAAATTTAAATTTTAAAAATAAAAAAAGTATATGATATCAACATTTTAATCTAATGACTTAAATAAAACTTCAAATTAATCTATAAATCCAAACTTTTCTCTAATTATGAATTAAGAAAAATTAAATAAACTAAAAAGTATCCACGACAAGGTTAATAAAAAAACAACACCATATGGACCATCATCTATATTAATTATGTAATTTTGGCAACTTATAATACAATCACAATCGTACTTTACTTTTGGAATCATCATCCATATTAATATAATAATAAATAAATAATCTAATAATATCACAATTTGTAAAGAAGGGAATGAGAGTCGAATAATTTATACATATTATAATTTCTAGTATATTTTAATAATTAATAAGGGTATATTTTGATAAATAATAAAGTATAAGTATTAATATTGTCATTTAATAAAGATGAAATAATTAAATTTGATCTAATGGTTATAAATCAAAGATGGAATTCATCTAAGGGTTCCTATTTGTTTAGGAATGAATTTAGAACCTTGTTATATATATATTGGTAGATGGTAGATAAAAAAGATATAATAAAGATAAAGATATATAATATATAATATTAATATAAAATAATAATTAATCTAGATGAGGGTTCTTAAAAAAAGCATATGGTCGACATCATTTTTTACAATAACAAAAAAATATAACTTTATTAATAGTTATATATCTAGAGTTATAACTTATTTAATAATGTATTTATCTTTATTGTATTTATCTAGAGACATTTTTTTTGTCGACAACTTAAGTTAATTTTAATTAATTGAATTAAGTCACATGTTTAATTTGATAATTTAGAGAAATTGAAGACTGTGATTGGTCAATTGAAGTTTGGTCAGTTGCCTTTTAGTATATATAAAGATAAAGATAAAGATTTATTAAATTTAACTATTTACCCTACTCCTTTCATTGTTTAATTCATCCTATAATTTATTGTTGGAGGCACATCACACAAAACTAAATAATTATAAGAAGTTTGTTGCGATTGAAATATTATTTTAGTACAGGCTTGAATCTACTTAACAGTCACCAAAGCAAAACTACATATTGTTGTATCTAGAAGAGATTATTTCAACCCACTTAGATATTGCGAATTCAGTAGTCAAAATCTTAACATTGTATACATCTAAACTAATAGACTAATGTGAAACCATGCGTAAATCTGTACATAAGTATATGTTAATCCTGGAAACACGTTGGAAGGCATATTTGTAACCGGAAATCAAACACCATAGATATGATGATTGAACTGATTCTTGACGTCGAATAAAATAGGTACTAATCTTAGCTTATCTAGTTCTCTTCTTGTGGCCCAGTAGGGTTTGTTAGTTGTTTCAGTAACTAAGAATGTTCAAATTAGAGTCATATCTATTAACTATTTGGGATGGGAGATATGGCCACATTTTGGCCGAGCTAGCTAGATGATTATTAGAGTGCCTTATATATTTCATTACTTATTTGTTGCTATAATACATGTTTAACTACGCTAAGTAAAACATGTTATCCTATTTGATATCTATTATTTTGTTGTTATACAACTTACACAATTTACTCATTAAATCATTAAAATAATTATCTCATTGGTAGACAGAGACTTAATGAATTGGATCAATAAACCCGAAACTAAATGACAATTTAGGTAATCATTCACACCACTCGAGAATTCGCTGGGCAATCTAACTTGAATCCCACGATACAGATGCACCACGTGTTCACAAGTTAGCCTCCAAAGTTCACCTTCCAATCCTGCCACAGATTAGAATAGCAATGGAAATTCTCTAGAAAGAGAATAAATTTCAGTCTGTCCATTTCATTTGACATTGCTGTACAAAAAGGTGAAACTGGTAACTACCCAATAGTGCTGTTACATTTTAGGGAATTAAAGAAACTGCTTTGAAAACTTCAAATAAAGGAAAATAAAATAAACGTGACAGGAGTTGTGAAAGGCGTTGGGCTCAAAGGTTGGGCTTCTCCAATTGTGCTAAGCTGATCCATTTGTTACCGAATGGGTTCAAAACTAAAGTTGCAGCTGCAATCGAGTCTTCAAATGGAAATGGGCCTGGGGGTTAGTTAACACTCATAATCTATAACTTTATAATTTCTAACCACCACAGAATACTAAAAGTATAATGAGTCACTATTAACTACCCTCAGAGTACACAAAGAGACAATGGTAACTAGCCATTAATTAACGGCAAAGTTAAATAATGAACTAAAAAAATAAGGTCTAGGATGTTACAGATTTGTTTGTTTCTCAGGTTAGCACCTCAGAGGAAGCTGCCGTTTGTTTGTGAGCTCGAATGTTTGAATTAAAGACCGTCTCTAAGTAGGGTTTGACAATTGTTGAAGAGCAGCTTCAGCTAAGGATTAGTAAGTAAACATGTTACATATTCTGATATTGTTTAATAACAAGTTGTATATATTTTTATTCTAAGCCTTTTTAAACATCCGTTATGCAGATAAGGGTACATGAAGGGTTGTGTAGCGGACTTTGTTCTAAGATTTATTACACATCTGTAGATGATATGTATACTCTAATGAAGCTGAGATGATTGAGGTACTTCTGTTTATACAGAAACACTAATAGCATTATATTTAAGAAGTTTTAGCAAAAAGTTGTCTTGTTTTATAATTTATAAATAATTAAATTTGTAACACTAACTAGATGTAAATAATTTGAAAGTACGGTGATCAATTTTTTTGCATTGCCATTTTAAACTAAATGGGTGTAGGTGTTAGAAATGTACGGATATGAAAAAAGTGGAATCTTACACAGTGTCATGCGTTATCATAAAGTTTCATGTATTAATTTTGTTGTAATCATGTCAGCTTGAAAACGCACTCTGTGGATGTATTGTGGAGGTCAATTATGGACATTGTTTGAGGCATTACAAAGTTGCCTCTCTGTCAAGGGAATCATGTGACACATTAACGTAAGTTTTGCATTTGCCTTTTATTAATAAAATGATATAAATAATTATAGATTCATTATGGGCATCTCCATAGGGTAGTACACAATTTTAGTGTACATCCCAAGTAACTACTACCTAAATAACCAATGCTAATATCAAAAAATTAAGTGACAACAAAACTTATAACATATCAATACAATCCAAAAGTTATATCTCTGATTGAAACTTTGACTTCTTCCAGTAGAAAGACTTAGCCCAACTACTCGAGCCCATTTCCATAAACCACAAATCTTTCTCACTTTCAAGCCCATTCAGCCGCAAAATTACATCCATTCACTATTAATTTGAATCACAAGTTCATTCTCCATAGCCCATCCTACTACTACAAAATCATTATTCATCAAGAATCTGAGCCCATTATCTATCAGCCCAAATATTTATACATTCATCCTATAGACGCATTCCCACATTAAACAAATTTTAATTTAATTCTGCAATATATAGTATGTGTTAGATAATTTAGCCTTACAGCCTTGTCATTTTGACTCAGAAAACTCAACTCAAATAGTTCCTTTTCACAAAAAACACAATAGCATACATCACTGCCAATTGCCAACCATTATTTTACCTCAAAATCACTACTCCCATCCTAATACAGTAAATCATCAAATAACTTCCAAGGAAACCTTATCAACCCATATTCTAATACTCATTATTCCAAATTGAGACCCCCTATAAGGCTATAACTATGTGCTTCCAAAATCATTCCTTTCATTTTCACTATCCAGTCATAAGGAACACCAATCACACAAATCCAGCCTTCACCACGTAAACATTTCCGAGTTACTAATGCTAGTATGCTACTATACTAGTCGAAAGAAAATGGAATTTTTTTTTGAAACGGTCGTATTTCAAGGGTGTTTTGTCAAACAAGTTTTCGAAAGAAAAAAAATTGTACAAGTGGGTAACCCGGTATTTCAAATACCGGGTTCAAAAAAACCAAATTGAAGCCGGTATTTCAAATACCGGGTTCAGAGTTTTGCAGGTGATTTGACTAGGGCAGGTACGAGAGTTGACTTGCTACAGTGGCCCCTTTTACGTATTTCGAAACCGGTATTTGAAATACCGGTTTCGAATCCACTATATATATAATTCGTGTTTTGCTTTCATTTCCCAAGTTTTTTCTCGAGTCTTTCGAGTTCCTTCTGAACTTCAGGAGACATTTTTAATTCTCTAGCATGTGGTTTTCCATCAGTTTCCACCATCTCCTTTTGATTCTCCAAGTGAAATTCAACATACACGTCTCCCACTAATGTCCATGCTTTAGACCAGAAAAGATAATGAGCTACTATGGATTTTGTATCCTGGATATCTATTTCAAATGAACTGGAACTCATTGATGAGATAAACCTTGAATCTTCAAGATGTTGTGGCATGGACCCGTAAACTAAACATGCTAAACGAACAACTTTGAAGGCTTGATGTGACTGACCATTATCTATGTAGGCCTCTCCAAGGGCCAGATAAGATTCTCCAAGCAAAAGAACGAGCTTCCATAACTTGTCATCTAGTTTTGTCGCGACGTGTGACCCGGTATTTCAAATACCGGGTTCGTATGTATTGTCAAATCACTCTGCAAAGCACTGCTACATGCTGTCAAATCAACTGTACGCAAAACTCTGAACCCGGTATTTGAAATACCGGCTTCAATTTGGTTTTTTTGAACCCGGTATTTCAAATACCGGTTTCGAGCCTAATATTTGAACCCGGTATTTGAAATACCGGGTTACCCACTTGTACAACTTTTTTTTTCGAAAACTTGTTTGACAAAACACCCTTGAAATACGACCGTTTCAAAAAAAATTCACATAAGTCATTACTCCTACATTCTGCAAAACATAGATAATAGCTTTTATTTTCCAAAAAACCTCATATGACAGTTCTACACAAAGCATATCACACTTACAACTCCCTAGTTCTAACAATCTTTACCATTAACCCATCTCATAATAGGAGATGAGTACAAAATTGAATCTATCTGCCATTGACTAGAAAAAGTAAAACCTACAACATTCTGACCATTTCCAAGTTACCGAAGATAGTAAAAAAACATGCTTTCTTTAGATAACCGTTTTTCCAGTAAAATTAATAATCCATAACCCTTAACCTTTACTACCTTCACTATCACACCACAGCCAAATACCAATGAATATGGGCCTCAAAATGAACCACCACCAAAAAACTTTTCCAAACCTTCATATCAAATTCCAGAATACTAATGCAATTAATACCTTCTTTTTTCCTAATGCAAATAAATTTCCACTCATTCCAATTTACCAAGTAACTAGCAAGTATAACAGAATTGAGGTGAATTCACAAAGAAGCATGTCACCCAACCAAACATCTTATCCCCACCCTTAATAACAGAATCAACACAGAAGTAGGCAAAAAGTTCAGCAATCTAATGATAACCAAACCAGATAAGGACTCCTTTGGAACTCTTACCCAACCCATATCCCAAGTAGACCCAAAATCAACAAAACAAACAGATGCTGAACAAAGAAAGACACATACAAAGACACACTCATTTCTAGGCACTCCATCTACATCAGAAATACAATTTTCACATCTTTGCAGATTCTATTTTACATTAAGACTTCATCCAACACAGTTTCTCCTTCAGAATAATCAGTATGGAGATATTTGTTTTGTTGGTATCTTCTCTATGAACTATTGAATACCAACCCTTCAACCGACACATTTGAAACAACATACCGATTCACTAATCGGCATAACTGCGTGCTAACTGTTTTCTAACTGATTTGAACACACACGACTATAGAAAGTACCGGTTCATTGTTTGGCTTTTAGCCACAATTAAACCCTCTATTTTCTAACTAAATACACTTTAGACATTAAACACACATGACCCAAATACCCTAATTTACATGAATTACTAAGTTAGTATCCACTATCCAGTATGTCTCTTTCTAATTTTTTTTTACGTTTAATATCTGATTAGGTTCACAAAAAGTAAAAGCGGAAAAGTCGTTAGTCTTTCCGAATTCTATAGAAAGAAAGGAAAATCATTAACGCAGATCTTCCAGCCATTATAGCGGAGGGTGGTCAGTATCTCCCTGTGGAGGTATGTATATATGATTATAGTTATAAAGATTAACTATCTCATTCTCACATCCTATATATTGTGAACTAACTAACTACTGCAAATATGTGTGATAAAAAGATTTGTGACATCAGACGTGATCAAAGTTACCCCTTGAAAAGGTTCTCAAAAACTCGTGGTTCGCTCAATTATAAGAGTCTTTATACAAGTTTTAATGAAGCAAAAAACTGGAGTCGAGATGCTCGAATGAAAGCCATGGTGCAGGTATCAATATGTCTTTTACGTGAATTCATAGTTGTTAGACTCATACGAGTCGAGTCAAAACACACTGAAAATGAGTCGACTCGGTTGGTGACGCGTAGTAGCTTATGAATCGTGAATGAATCGCGAGTTTCAGCGTGATTCACAACGAGTCGGAGTTTTCAACTGAAATATGGGAAATACGACCAGATTTTACCTTTTTTACTTGAAATCAACATTATGTTCATCTTTTTTGGTGTTTGTGTAATGCACAGGCAAAGGGGGAAAGGACGGCAAATTTTCTTAGTATGGCCGTAGGGGAAGAAATTCAAGTTGAAGCGCACATTATCCCCCCACCAGCTATACACTATAGTGAGGAAAAAAATGAAGCAACGACTCTTGTTAATGGTAGATGGAACTTGGATAACATGGTATAGTTTTATTAATTAGTTATTTACTGTGTATTACTTGATGTGTTAAAACAAAATATATTTAATTATAGTTTTTTCGTGTGTTAGGGTTTGTATGAAGCGAGCACAGTTTCTAGGATCGGTATACTAAACTACTCTGACTTATCAATGGAAGATGTTCAGGATTTCTATGCCTCGTTTGAGTTGGCTGCGAGTACACATGATCTGGTATGGATTTCTATCATTCATTTGTCACCATATAATTGTGTTGATATCATTCTAACTGTTGTTTATATTGTAAAGGATTTGCCGGGATCCCCACTTCTCATAGCAGACAAAATTCAAGATTTTAAAGAACGAAACATACAACTTCTTCTTGTTATTCTATCCCGGAAGTCCAGAAGAACCAATGACACCGATTACGGTAAGCTTATTACGATTTTTGATTTTTGTAGGGCCTTTAAGATGCTTAAAGTACAAACTTCTTTCCATTTACCAATTGGAGTGCTCTTACTAAGAGCATCTCCAATGAGCAAAAGCTTTTAAAAGCTTTTTATCTTCCCAACCAACCAATCTATTAATTTAAAATAAGAAAAAGTCATTGTCTTCAATGGCAAAAGCTTTTTCTAAAGCTTTTTCTAAAGCTTTTGTGTGTGACTTCCAAAAAAAGCTTTCCTTCAAAGACTTGAAGATTGTCAAGCTTTTGATAAAAAAAGTCATTGACTCCAATGGTATCAAGTCATTGAAAGACTTTTTTCTTCCAAAAAAAGCTTTCCATCAAGTACCATTGGAGGTGCTCTTAAAGTTTTTATTTGTAATTTTTGTCATATCATAATACAACTTTATGTGCATGAAGTACAAAATCTTTTGACTTTTGTTTTATTTTTTACCCTGTAAAGTTTCTATCCTTTAAATTTTTCCCCCACCTTTTCAGTTTGCCTCTTTTCATTTTTACCTCTTAAAAGTTTATATCTTTTAACTTTTGCACCCATTAAAGTTATTAGTTTCCGTTACACTATAGTTTTGGGTTCTTATGTTTTATCTAACAATTTTTACACATATACGGTTTTACCTTTAAATATTTGATTTTGATTATTTCTTTGTTTTGTTATATATAGACTTAATACCCGTACGATGTACGGATTGATTATATACTTTATTCATAAATTTTTACTTTTATTCTATGGTATTTCATTAGTGCTATTTATAATATAAATTAGGTATCAAGTAAAATATTACCATAATTTTTGGTTATGTCATGAAATATGTGTGAGCTAATTTACATTGATTTAATAAGTCATAACCGATCAGATTATCAATCGAACAACAACAACAACAATCAAATAAGGCTCATTACAATTCGAACAGTAGTAGCAGAACACTAATCACATAAACAACCTAGTCTGGCTCTGATGATACTTGTTAGGAACATGTTGCGCAACGGAAGCAAAAACAGAAAACTAGAGAATACAGAGAATTTAATGTTGTATACTTGTATCTCACACAATGCGTGTGAACTAATCCACGGCTACAACTAGGGATTTTATTGCTTAGTACAACTCTAAGATAAATAGCTTTTTTATATTTTCCTATCTTTACTTGTTTTTTGTAGGGATATTTTGTTGACATTTAAAGGGAAATATGGCCATTTTCCACGCAAAGTGATATATTTCAGGTATATGTCTTATATTGTTTAGGCGAATTTTTTTTTATATAATTATCATATATATTCTAATTATAGTCATTTTGGTTTCTCAAAGGGATGGCATTTCTAATAAGGAGTTTAGTAGTGTTATGGAGATTGAACTCACAACAATATATTCGGTATCTACATTTGCCATTTATTAATTTGAAATTTGAACTTAGTTCTTGAATATTGTAAGTTGTAACATGGTTTTCATATCTCAGGCATACCAGGCATTGGTTGGAGTGAGACCTTTTGTTACATGCATTGTGTGCCAGAAACGCGGCCGTACACGACTTTTTAAAGTCACCGGAACTGAAGGTGATGTCGTGGACGCCTCTCCGGGTAGGGGTGTTGATCGGTCGGGTTATTCGGGTTTCGAGTTATTTGGTTCGGGTTATTCGGGTTTTGAAGAATAATAAGTTCACCCATAACCCAAACCGAATAAGATTCGTGTTCTTTGGGTTTGGGTTATTCGGGTTTGGGTTGTTTGGGTCGGGTTTTGGGTAACCCAAATGAAAAATTATGTGGACTTTGAAGCGTACTAAACTTAAAAGAAAAGTTGGTTAATTATACTTCAATATAATTTTAATTTCAAAAACATAGAAAATCATACTTCGTAAAAGTGTAAATTAACTAATTCTTTATATTCAAAGGTATTTCAACAACTTTGATTATCTAGTTCTTGATTTGGTGCATTACAACATGGTTGTATTAATCGATAAATAGTCATACATATGTAAAATTGATAAATTATAAACTATTCAAAATAATATAAAACACTTAATTAATTAAACAATCTTGACAATATATAACGCAAACTATTGAAGTAAAATTTAATTAAGCTATTGTTATATAATAGTTATATAGTATAACTATTAATTATACTCGTAATATAGTAATACTTTTGTATATATAATACTAACAAAAGGCAAAACGGTATGTTTGATTTTTGTCTACCATAATACTTACAATACAAAAATAACCGAGCAGGAATCATATTTGGTAATTTATGGATAAAAGCATAAAGATTGAGTCAACTATATAATACTCCTATAAATATTACATAGATAAAAAAAAAAATTATATGGGTTATTCGGGTTAACCCAAATAAAAAAAAATATCACCCATAACCCAAACCAATTAAATTTATATGGGTTTGGTTAACCAAATAACGAACCCGAAACCCAAATAACCCAACCCATATAACCCAAACTCATTTGGGTTGGGTCGGGTTAATTGGGTATGGTTTTTTTCAACACCCCTATCTCCGGGGACTATTGTTGATGACAAAATATGCCAGCCGGATAAATTTGATTTCTATATGTTGAGTCATGTTACAGAAAAGGTGAATAACTATACTTTCTATTAGAGAATTGATATTCGTACCACAAAACTTGATCCAATTATTAAAGTATACTGTACAAGTCAGTAAAGCATGTTTGTGATAAATAAATCAAAAGTTGTGTATGAATATCACCCCCTTTCTATGGAAGTGATCTGTACACCACCAGATTTTGACCGTACACCACCAAACATGCTATATAGTATTGTACTGTACAACACTCTAAAGCACATTTGGTGGTGTACGGTCAAAAACAGGTGGTGTACAGATCATCTCCCTTTCTATTATGGGAGAATTGCATATATACCCAAATATATCATCTAAATTACATATATCCTCAACTAAAAATTTAAATTACAAATATACCCAATAATTTCTTTTAAAAACACATATCTACCCATTTATATTCCTTCAAATAAATATTATTCAAGACCATTATACCCTTCTCCAATCTCCACCTAAACACTTCTACCCCTTTCCAATAAAATCAAAATTCACAATTCATTGAATTCCATTTAATATCATCGTCATCATGATCAACAGCAACAACAAAATAATTTGATTTTAGTTTCCTTCCAATCTCATAATAATCATAATCATAATCAACAGCAACAATAACAATCTAGTTTAATTCTCCTCAATCTCATTATCTTTGTTATAAAACCCATCAATCTCTGCGTTAATAATCATATCCTCCTCCGCATCAGTTGTTCAATACCCGACACCTCCGCCTGCTACTACGTTGCTGCTCTGGGCGGCGAAAAAGAGACGACAGCCGGATCTCGTGGTGAGAAAAGCGAGTTAGATCTGTGATTTAGGTAGATATAGATGAATGTATGTATGAATCTATATATTGGTGATGATATACACATCTTTTATTGTACAAACTTCCTTGTTATTTGAAAGTATATACTTAGATGATAAAGATAGATTGTGATGATTGTTTGTAAAAAGAGATCGATCTCTGCAGTAGGTTCAAAGAGATCGAATAAGATAAAAGGGATTTGTGTATGTATTATGTATGTATATGTTTGTGACAATTGAAAGGGTATAATTGTCTAATTTGTTGGAAAATATAGCATCGGGTATATTTGTAATTTAAGTTTTTAGTGGAGGACATATGTAATTTAGATGGTATATTTGGGTATATATGTAATTCTCCCTTCTATTATTGTCTTCTTAAATCTTTAATTGACGGAACTTTTATATAACTAATAATAATATCTTATATGAAAGATCATATTACAAAATAGATATATAGTTTTATCTTTATTATTGTATTATTAAACAAAAAATAGTTTAATAAATAACTTATAATTTATAAAAGTAATAAAAAAAGGTAATTTTCTGCGTTCCGCATCCATAACGGCAACTGATAAAATTATGAATATTAATGTGACGTTGAAGTGACATTTTGGATAACGATACCTGATGCTCTAAGACCATTAGTAATCGTTTACCTATTTTACCTACACTTTTTCTTGTCATATCAGCTTCACCTTCTCACCTCATTCACTTTTTTTTCTTTTTAACCATTCACCTTCAAATTTAATACATATCATATCCGCAATATCCACAATATACCAATCAAAATAAAACATACAAGATAAGATAAACAAAAATGGACCCACATCATATCTCCTTTTCACCCTCTTCTTTCACCTACCTTTAATCCATTCATTTTCTCATCATTTCTCTCCACCTACCTATTTCACACTCCCTTAACAATGTCCTAACTACTCAAGAACACACTGAAATGGCTGCACACTCTTTCATTCTATTCTAAAATCATCCACCACTTTATGCACTTGAAAAACAAACGACTCTACATCCACGTCTCGTTAATTGGTGACAAATGAATGATAGAAATACATACCAAATCATGTGTACTCGCAGCCAACTCAAACGGGACATAGAAATCTTGAACATCTTCCATTGATAAGTTAGAGCAGTTTAGTATACCGATCCTAGAAACTGTGCTCGTTTCATACAAACCCTAACACAAGAAAAAACTATAATTAAATATCTTTTGTTTTAACACATCAAGTAATACACACATCAAGTAATACACAGTAAATAACTAATTAATAAAACTATACCATGTTATCCAAGTTCCATCTACCATTAACAAGAGTCGTTGCTTCATTTTTTTCCTCACTATAGTGTATAGCTGGTGGGGGGATGATGTGTGCTTCTACTTCAATTTGCTTCTCCACGGTCATACGTTTCCGTGTGGCCGTAGCTAGGAGCCAAAATTTTTGTCCGAATTGAAGTGGTTCCTGGCTACGGCCACACGGAAACCTATGACCGTGGGAAACAAATTGAAGTGGAAGCACACATCACCCCCTGATGTGCTAAATCGAGTTTAAAATTTATAAAATGAAGCAACGACTATTGTTAATGGTAGATGGAACTTGGATAACATGGTATAGTTTTATTAATTAGTTATTTACTGTGTATTACTTGATGTGTTAAAACAAAATATATTTAATTATAGTTTTTTCGTGTGTTAGGGTTTGTATGAAGCGAGCACAGTTTCTAGGATCGGTATACTAAACTGCTCTGACTTATCAATGGAAGATGTTCAAGATTTCTATGTCCTCGTTTGAGTTGGCTGCGAGTACACATGATTTGGTATGTATTTCTATCATTCATTTGTCACCAATTAACGAGACGTGGATGTAGAGTCGTTTGTTTTTCAAGTGCATAAAGTGGTGGATGATTTTAGAATAGAATGAAAGAGTGTGCAGCCATTTCAGTGTGTTCTTGAGTAGTTAGGACATTGTTAAGGGAGTGTGAAATAGGTAGGTGGAGAGAAATGATGAGAAAATGAATGGATTAAAGGTAGGTGAAAGAAGAGGGTGAAAGTATATGAAAGGGAGATATGTGAGTCCATTTTTGTTATCTTATCTTGTATGTTTTATTTTGATTGGTATATTATGGATATTGTGGATATGATATGTATTAAATTTTTGATTTTTGTAGGACCTTTAAATGCTTAAAGTTGAAAACATGTTTACGTTTACCAATTTTTATTTTTACCCTCAGAAGTTTTTATCTTTTTACTTTTGTCATATAATAGTACAACTTTATGTGCATGAAATACAAAATCTTTTGATTTATGTTTTTTTTTACCTTCTAAAGTTTCTATCCTTTAACTTTTGCCCCCACCTTTTGAGTTTGCCTCTTGTCATTTTTACCTCTTAAAATTTATATCTTTTAACTTTTGCACCCATAATGACAAACGAAAGTAGACGACCAAAGTTACCCGGCTTCAACTTAGATAACTAACACCCGTCAACAACAAAAAACCAATAACAACAACCAAACAATCTTCTAAACGATCAATCAATACCAAAACACCAAAACAGGAACCCTGAATGCGAGTTCCACTTGATGGCTGTTAACAACTGCAACAAACGGAGATTGCTGGTGATGAACAGCGGCTGAGCAGCAGCAAATCAACTGAAACCAGACCCAAAACAAATCTGATCGAACAGGAAGAGTAAACAGCATCAACATGAGTGAAACACAGCGAAGGGATGAAAATCCCCAATCGCAGGCGGCTGGTCTTGATCGGCTGTGATAAATCAGCGAACAAGGTAGCAAAACACGAGCTCCCTAAACGCGATCACAACAAGAACATAACCGATCAGATTACCAATCGAACGACGACAGTGGCAATCAAAGTAGATAAGGCTCATTACAATTCGAACAGCAGTAACATTAATCGAATTT
Organism: Erigeron breviscapus; assembly: GCA_034093135.1. Classification (NCBI taxonomy): domain Eukaryota; kingdom Viridiplantae; phylum Streptophyta; class Magnoliopsida; order Asterales; family Asteraceae; genus Erigeron; species Erigeron breviscapus. The sequence goes on along the minus strand of CM067171.1, from coordinate 97,180,941 downwards.
AAAAAAAACTGATCACGGAAACAACCTAGCCTGGCTATGATGATACTTGTTAGGAATATGTTGCGCAACGAAAGCAAAAAACAAAAAACTGAAGAATACAGAGAATTTAACGTGGTATCTCACACAATGTGTGTGAACTAATCCACGACTGCAATAGGGATTTTATTAGCTAAGTACAACCAAGAATTACAATTACAATGAGAGGAATATAAATAGGAGAACAACTAGGGTAAACAACTTGGTCACCAGGAAACTTAAAGATCCAGCCCTAACTTGGTCCCCATGGAACCTAATTAAAACTGGCCTTCTACTGGCGTTAATTAGAACAGACCCTAACTGGACCAGCAAGCCTTCATGCCCAACACTTTCATCAACCTTTTAGCAGTGGTTTCTTTCACAATGTTGAAGGCGACACTCTTAGCTATAGTACATCTAATAACGACAATGGCTTTTCTATCTTTTTCTGTCCATTCGTCATCACTCGATTTTTTGGGTTTTTTTTTATCTGATGTTAAAACCTGTAACAATTCCTTCTAACAAAGCAAGTCCTCGACTTGCATCTTCTACCAAACAAAATCCTGTCCCTCAAGCCTCTCAATCTTGTGTTACCGTCTCCAGACATCATCTTTGAGTTATACTACTCAAAAAGATCGAAGAAACCTTGAGAAAATAACTTGAAACAACCCAGAAACAACGAATCAGATGTGTGCAGAAAAATCACAGCATAGTGCTTTTCAGCAATGAATAGGCGGCTAAATGGTGGTAGAGCGGCGGCAGAACCCTGTTGCCCAGAAAACTGCTGTGAAACAACAACAGTGGTGATTATGTTTTTTCTTTTATTGAGTGATAAAAAAACATGTACAAGAGATGAGTATAAATAGGCTACATAATGGTTTAGCAAACTTGATCCCCAAGTTAGACAATAACCGACCCTTTAATTAATAAAGGCCGACTGCTATAGCAACCTATCTAACAAGACCTATCTAATAAGGTCGTTCTCGAACTTGGCAGCCTAGTTGGGCCTAAGACAACATATGACTAAGATAGTGTGCATATAACATTTGAAAGAAGACACTATATTACATCATCTTCGTCAAAGTGTCATTATTTGTTTTAATATAGTTATTTTTCATACATGTTCTTATTATTATTCTTATACGTCATTTATATTTTGCTACATTTGTTTTTTTTTTGTGATTTGGGTTCGAAAATTTGTCATAAATGTATTTGTATTACATTAGTACTATTATACAGTATATTGTTTTTATCTGTCATGAAAAAAACGTATTATGCGGCAAGGCGCGGATACATTGACTAGTTTGTTACTATTTACACAAATTATCTTGTGATTTTTTTTCTCAAATCATTTGAAGGTAAGGTTTTTTGTAGGGATATTTTCTTGACATTTAAAGGGAAACGTAGCCATTTTCCACGAAAAGTGATATATTTCAGGTATATGACTTTTATTGTTCAGGAAATTTTTTTATTATTATCATATTCTATATATATATATATAAATCCCGTCGCTCGGTTCGTGCCGCCACTTTTTCAGCAATTCAGTCCCTGCCGTTAGATTTGTTGCAACAATGGTCCCCTTCAGCTAACGGCTGTTAACTTTTTTTCTCAATATAGTCCCTGTCGTCAAATATTTTGCAATAATGGTCCTCATCAGCTAACGGTCGTTTATGTTCTATTAAGGTGTTTAACGGAAGTTACAAAAGATGCTCACATTTTAAACTTTAATATTTCTAACTTTTGCCACGAAAGTTTCATTCTCTTAACTTTTTACCACAAAACTTTCGTGCTTTTTTGCTTTTCCTTTTCTAACTTTCGACACGCAAGTTTCATTTTCCTTACTTTTCATCACATAACTTTTTAATTTTTGTCAACAAAGTTTCACATTCTTACTTTTTGTCACATAGTTCAATTTCTTTTACTTTTGACACGAAAGTTCTATTTTGTTTACTTTTTCTAACTTTTGCCACGAAACATTTTCTTTACTTTTTATCACATAAATTTACTAAAGTTTTCACCCTTTTACTTTTTGCCACATCACTTTCATTTCTTTTACTTTTCGCACGACAATTTTCTTTTATTAACTTTTTATACTTTTATTTTTCAATTTTTGCACGAAAGTTTTGTTTTTTGTTACATTTTATACTTTTTTTATTCTAAATTTCCACACGAAAGTTTCATCTTCTTTACTTTTTACCACATAACTATTGGATTTCTAACTTTTGACAACGAAGTTTCATTTTCTTAACTTTTTAGCACATAGCTTTAGGTTTTTCAAGTTCAGCCACCAAAGTTTTTTTTTTTTTTACTTTTTACCATATAACCTTGAGTTTTCGCCACATAACTTTCGATTTTTTAACTTTTTGCATGGAAGTCTTAACTTTTTACCACATAACTTTAACTTTTTCAACTTCAGCCACGAAAGTTTCATTTTCTTTCCTTTGTATGTTTTACGTAGCGCTATCTGTCCCGGGGCAACGCCCGGGTTAAAATACTCGTTTATTCTAATTATAGTCATTTTGGTTTCTCAAAGGGATGGCTTTTCTAATAAGGAGTTTAGTAGTGTTATGGAGATTGAACTCACAACAATATATTCGGTATCTACATTTGCCATTTATTAATTTGAAATTTGAACTTAGTTCTTGAATATTGTAAGTTGTAACATGGTTTTCATATCTCAGGCATACCAGGCATTGGTTGGAGTGAGACCTTTTGTTACATGCATTGTGTGCCAGAAACGCTGCCATACACGACTTTTTAAAGTCACCGGAACTGAAGGTGATGTCGTGGACGCCTCTCCGGGGACTATTGTTGATGACAAAATATGCAAGCCAGATATATTTGATTTCTATATGTTAAGTCATGTTACAGAAAAGGTGAACAACTATACTTTCTCTTATTGTCTTCTTAAATCTTTAATTGACGGAGATTTTATATAGCTAATAATAATCAATATCTTATATGGAAGATCATATTTATCAAACTCAAATTAATTCATTTCAACTAGAAATCGGGTATTCATACAAGAGGGAAACCACCTTTGACCGACGGTGACTTGTAACAACCTAACGGCAATATTAACAACCATTTGAACTTTTACAATTTGCATCCCTGATTTATTCATTATTAGTATTTGTAACCCAAACTAGAACTTTAACTAGAATATTACATGTCAGTTAGGAACTTATTTTGATTTGTGTTGATTTCATACGACAGTTGGTTTCTTATCGATGAGATGATGTGTGCAGGAAACAGGACGTGCGGTTCTTTACACGGTCTTGCAACATGATTCCAACCATGGTTGTAAAGCTCTCTACTCCTTGACGCACAATTTGTGCTATATGTAAGTCAAATTTAGCTTTTCATTCTTTTTTTTATACATATTTTTGAAAACTAAACTATTTTTATTTTCATTCTTTTATTTATATACATATCTTTTAAACTAAACTATTTTTCAACTTAAGGTACACAGCAGGAACACGAGCAACATCGATGGGTATGCTTTTTTTTTTAATGTAAATTCATTATGAATTAAATTATTGAGTTAATTACAGAAATCGTCCTTGTCGTGGACCTCTACTTGCAGTTTTCGTCCCTAAGTTTAATAAATTACAGTTTTAGTCCAAAAAACTTTGCCCCGTCAACACTTTTGGTCCTGAGTAGTAACGTCCGTTTAATAGCTCATCACGTGCCATCCACGTGATGGGTATTTTCGTCATTTTCCTCCTTTCAGTTACTACACTTTTAGTCCAAATTTTTTGTTACTTTTTTTTTCCAAATCTTCATCATCAAAAACAATTATCATCCATCATCACAATTTATATCTATTATCATCATCATTACACCAAAAAAAAAAAAAAATAGTTTTTCAATCAAATTAGAAAACATAATCATTATTCATCAACAAATCTTTCATTCCATGCTCATAACCCACAAATCAAATACAAAAATTCATATATTAAAGTTTAAAGATTACTTCCCTGACAACTTGAATCCACAACAATAGCCACATTCAACCAATCGCATTTCACATTTTTCCAGTTTCATTTTGAAAAGTTTGGATTTATGGTGACTTTTGACCGAAGCCCAAAACCTCACATTCCAAGCAGGACACACAAACATTTTTATTTGGGGGATATTTCATTTTGAGTTTAGAGTTATGCTAACCAGCCACTCTCCCTCTGCCAGCACATATCATCCATGTTGTTTCTTTGTTTTGTTGGGCCACGCTGAAGATACAAAAATAATATATATAATAATAAATCATTTATGCTTCTTGTTTTAACAAAGGAACCATCATTCACATTCTTTTACCTTGTTGACTACATTTGACTACATCTATGCTTTTTGGAATTTACTATCTTGGAGGTGGACAGCAGATAACGAGCAGCAGCAGCTCAACACAGCAAGCACTTTTAATTTTCTTTTTTCTTTTACTTATCACTTACATCTACATCTAGAAAACTCATATCAACAACCATCCTAGATCCGGCCACCACCATCCTAGATCTGCATAGTGATGCCGCCGTATCACTACCCTTTGCCGGAAAAACGGTTTTCCAACGTGATTAAGTATATATATATAGACTTGTTTTCATTAATTTTGGATTTTGGGTTTCAATTTTGTGATGTGTATATAGATTTTTGTAGAAAAGTTGTTTGATACATAGAAATTTTGAATGTTGGGTTTTGTGTTTGATACATAATGAAGGTCAAGATCTGTCAGAATTTACTTTTTATTGTTGTTGTTGATGATGAATATGAAGATCTGGAAATGAAACAAAATTTAAAAGGAAAAGTGTGGATAGTGATTGGAAGGGGAAAGGGCAGGGTGGGGTTTATGGAGTTAATTACTGTTTTGGTCCATGTGAGAAGGAAAAGACTAAAATACCCATCATGTGCAGGTCACGTGATGGGTAATTTAACGTCCGTTTGACACTTGGACCAAAACTGTTGACGGGCAAACTTATTTGGACTAAAATTGTAATTTATGAAACTTAGGGATGAAAGTTGCAAGTGGAGGTCGACGATAGGGACGATTTCTGTAATTAACTCTTAATTTTTTTTTTCCGAGATGAATAAATGGATATTACTAACTTCCCAAATTAAGGCTCAAATCAACAAAACCCCCAAAAATTTTTATTGGTATTTGGGGTTCTTGATTTTTTTTAAAAAAGTTTTTCAAAAGATTCACCGAAGAAAACACGAGATTGTTGTTGTTTAGTTTGTAGAATGAAAGATTTTGGTAGATTGGGTAAAGAAAATAGAAGAAAATTTGGGATTTATGAGCTTTTTTTTCCCCATTGGGTCTCTCCGTCATTTGCTTTACTATTTATACATTATTAACAAAGTCGTTTGTGTAAACAGCTGCCCCCCTCCTCTATGCTCACAAGGCAGCGTTCCGTACAAGATCATACCTTAGTGATCGCTAGTTTTGAAGGAAGGTAAAGTTGCAGATGTTGAACCCCTTTTGCAACTGGGAGAAGAACTTCGAGACACCATGTATTATCGGTAGAGAAGCATTCAGAACTTTCAAAGAAGCGCAAGATAATGTATTCGTATTCAGGTGCAGGTGTTTAATGATTCTGAAGGTATGTAAAATGAGAATCAACCTCTTATAAAGGGTCCAGGAACCGGAATGAAAGCAACCCTATGGAAAATACAAATCATGAACGGATTGGATGAGTAAATAAATAGACATGCTTTTGCCACCATGTGTGTTATTGACATTCCATGGTATCAATAGCACAACCCTTTATTTCAATCGTGTTTGGTTACAAGTTCCATGTTTTATACTAATCCTCCATGCGTACACATCTTTATAAAGGGCTAATTAATTGTAAAGGTACCATACTCGTCAACTTTTACTATTTTAAGTACAAACCAAAATCTCTTCCTATTATAATAGCCGACAGTGTAAATCTATACTAATGTAACATCTAAAAATACCACCAGCCACATATGACGGTTTTTGTCCTACGTGGCTTGCCAGGTGGGCCTAAAACCTTTGACCAAATAACAAATTTCATATGTGTTGACCATGCCAGATGATCATCACCATCACAAAACCCAGCTAAATCAAAAATTTCATATGGTTATTTCTCAACCCAAATAAATCAAAAATTGTTTCAAAATAAAAAATAAAAAGAATCTGAATCATGAATCATCAAAGGTATAAGAATGATAATAGATAAGAAAATCATCAAAACAACATAATTTATTCATATGCCTTGTTCATATAGAGCTCATCACTAAAAATTAACTCAAGAAATATTCAAGTTTGTTCACTAAGAAAAAAAAGAGATGCTGCTGAAGACTTATAAACCCTTACTACAGTCAAGTCTTCTTCCTCAATTCATGAATTTTATAACTTGCAATTAAGGCCAATCGAAACATATAAACACTTTGTTAGAACAAAGGAAAATCATCAAAGGTATCCAATATCTTTTACTCTTGACCATCTCTGGCCGCCCTATCACCACGACCACAAAGCTCCGGCCACCCTATTAACACCACCACAAAGATCCGGCACCCCATCAACGCAACCACCACAAAGATCCGGCCACCCCACCACCACTATCACCGCCTACCTTTACAAAATAACAAACCCTAATTCACAAATAGCTAGCAGATAGAAACAGATCAAGATGGAGAGATGATTTTTGTTGATATCGTTTCCGGATCTAATGATCCCACCTTTGTAACCGAATTTGCAAAAAAAAGGGCAAGTTTATTGATTTTAAATATGTAAACTTATTGATATTATAACCGGATCTAAAGATCCAATCTTTGTAACTGGATCGATTGATTTTTTTTAGTAAAAAAGGTGATTGATTTTTGTATTGAAGTTAGGATATACCTGGTAATTAGGGATAAGAAATTGATGATGATAAACCATAAACTCATAATGATGATGATTTGGTATGGTGAATTTTAAGAGCAATTATTGTATGCATATAGCGATGGATACAGTGTGTGTATATAGCGATGAACTAATGATGATGAACTCTTGATGAAGATGATCTGCTTGTATGTATATATAACGATAGATATAAATGTGGAGTTTGTTTGATATCTAGATTAAAATTAAGCTACTGGATATATGAAATGGCCTATATATGAATTCAGTTATATTTATCCTATTTATCATCAATATATTTATATTTGTACTTTATTTAGTTGTATATATGTGGAAATTAATTTCTCAATAAATTTATTGCCACACATTAGTAAAAAATGACATGGCAGGTTTACGTGGCAAAAAAAAACACACAAAACCAGATTTCTCAAACCAGATAGTGGTTTTGGTCATCAGGATAGATCGAATTTTCACATAGTAACACTACAATAGGAAGAGATTTTGGTTTGTACTTTAAATAGTAAAAGTTGACGAGTATGGTACCTTTACAACTAATTAGCCCCTTTATAAATGATGTATTTTATCCGTTCTAAAAAAAATGGTGTACGTATTTTATCGTTGCCCGTCTTTAAATATAGAAGTTAACAAGAACTATATAGTAATCAAGAATAAGAATAATGGGTGGAACTATACGGGAACATGAAACTAAATCAAATGTTTAAAGAACAAAAATTACTAATAAAAATCGAAATACAACAGATGAATAAGTTTTAGAGTGTTTCTCATCCTCAATCATGAATTCTTTACGTAAAAATAATAGTAAAATTTAAAAGTTGATAATATTGAAATGAAAACATAATGTCTAATAATTTCCAAGGTCTTGTCTCACTCTCACTCGTCTCGTATCATATCCGGCTACCTCGAGACTTTAGTAGTCCAACATGGAAAAAGAAAATATGGTTAAGCCAATTGATTAATGCACGGATGTTGATGACAATAGAGTAATGATAATAATTTAATGAATAAGAAGAAAGATTAAATCAATTCGGTATTTTCTTGTGCAATATTATGTAACTAACTATAATCTTTCAAAAAAAATTTCTAATAATAAAACTTATAAAGACGAAGAACTTGTGTAACTAAATGAAAAAAATGAAAACTATCCAAATGCCAAAAAAAATCCTAGAAAATGCTAAAAATTTTAATATGTTAGTCGTTACTTTATGCTGATACAAGGATAGTGATAAAAAAAACTTATGCTCCGAGTCACTTTGAATCCTGGTTCGGTCACAGTTGCAAGATGTAGATATACAAAGGAATGTGGTTTAAAACACGAATACAAGGTGTAGAAATTGAACTAGGCAAGGTTGCAGAAGTCACTAGGCGCTCTTAGGTCGGTCGACTAGAGAGTTGGGAGTACTCGGGCTTATGCGAGGAGTACTCGGGGGGTCAAAGCGGCCAAGACGGGGAGTACTCGGAGTGATCACCGACTCGGGTCGACTCGGCCTATCTTGTAACGAGTACTCAGAGAATACTCGGTCAACTTGACGAGTTTTAACTACCACTTTAACTTTTAGTGTAGAAATGTAAATGGTATTCAATTTTGATACTAAACACTGTCGTAAATCTAGTGTAACGTAATAAATAGTGTTGTTCAGATTAAATTATTCTTTTATTACATTAAAACTCAAATGGCTCGTTTTTAACCCTACAAATGAATATATATAACTCTATTTACGTGACCTTATCATTTTTATTTAGCTTATTATATACGAGGATCGATAACACTGCTACTAAATTAAATCTTCGAAACAAATTTATATATCTAGTCTTTCAAACTATTTTGAACGCACACATATAATCCCTTATCTATACTTGAAACACCCGGTAAAAGTTTATACAATAATCCCTTTCTCGAATAGGGATCATCGCGCGCCAATGCTATTTCCCGAGTTCAAAATTGCTTTTCATATCCTTTTGTTGCCCTTTAGATCGATTGGCTAGTTTATGAAGAAATTTCAAAAGGTTATCGACCCGGCCTATCTCGTAACTGCAACTTCAATTGCATGTTGATCACTATAAACATGATTGTTTATATCTATGTTTGATTGTTTGAGCTGTTGGAATTTTCCAAAATATAATTAACCTGGTCGATATTGTTTGATAAAATGTCTCACTGGTAGGGATGGCAAAAATCCCCGCACCCGATGGAGAATCCGATACCCGAACCCGATTTGACCGGGGAATCCCCGAGTTGATCGGGGATGGGGACGGGTATGGGGATGTAATTTCATTCCCCGATGGGGATGGGGACGGGGATGGGAAACCATAAATCCCCGATCCCCATACCCGAATCCGAAAAAATATATTATTTAATTAATCATATTAAGTTTTTTATTTGTTAGAATCATAAGTTTACAACTACTTTATTTAAAACTTTTATGTATCACACTTTTTTATCAATTACTTAATATATTAGTTTGTATATAGAATTATATTAATATTTTATAAAAGAAAAGTCGAACTATACATTCTCTTAGCCATTATTCTACTTTTATGAATTTATGTTAATTGAAAAAAGAAATCCCCGATTACTCGATGGGGATCCCCGATATCCGATGGGGACGGGTATGGGGATGTAATTTAATCTCCGACGGGGATGTGGATTGCAAATGAGAATCGGGTATGGGGATGGGGATTGAGATCCCCGATGATCCCCGCCCCATTGCCATCCCTACTCACTGGTTGTTAGTGGTCCCATTAAGATTTTAGGTTCAAAAGTCGCTCAAAGACATCATTTTTATTCTATTTCGTCTTTTAGTTCAAAGTCGCTCAAAGACATCATTTTTATTCTATTTCGTCTTTTACCAATTCATCAATTGCAAAAGTTATTTATGGCATAAATGGGTATGAAATATGTTCACATCGTTAATTAGGCTTAACATTTCTATTACTGTTGCATAATCACAATTCACAAAAAGGTAAGAAACTAGAAATTGTACGTCAGTGCGTACATGGTCACATGCTTATAAAATGCACTTTCTTTCTTTTGATAATGATAAATATACAAACATCTGAATTAAATGTAACTAATAAGTACATAGATGGTTATATCTTGCTTTAGAACAAATCAACAACAAAATGCCCAAATTAAGCCAGAGTGAACATTGAAGATCGAAACGGAATGCTAAACAATGGGGCATACACATCATTTTTGATCTTTCTAGTTATACGCATGATACTTATGATAACCACCTAGCTTTTTTGTTTAGCTTGTATCGATAGATGTCTGCGCGATGTGACGGTGGTGGCGGTGTGGTGGTGACGACGGCGAGAGGTATATAGGTTATTGATGTAAAAGGGATACGTGTAGTTATTTTAGGAGTTAAGGGATAAATGTTGTAAATTAATTTATTAAAGGTATTTTTGGTAAACCATGTGTTTGAGTTGACAATGGCGGATTTAGAAATAATAGTTATGGGGTCCTTGAGACCTTGAGTCGATAATTTTTTTTTGAAACATTCGAATTACTCGTACTTAGCAAGTTTTACAACAGTTTATTAAAAATAACACTTGATTTTATTTACAAAGCTTTATGTCCGTTTGTTTTACTCTAAGTAGCGTGTCTGACTTGGGACATTGTTAAAGATGACATATGAGCGACGTTTATGTTGGTTTTGTAGCCATAGAAAGGTCACTGTTTAGTGGCTCACATCTAAGTTGTTGGTTGCTGCCATAAATTTTTTGTAAGTATAACTTTAAAGTTATGTGTTATAAAAGACGGGTGAGTTTATATGCAAGTGAATGTAATAGGTAGATACATAATTATATATAGGTTAGCAACATTTTTTAGCCATCTAATGTACATATTATAATGCAATTCTAAAAAGCATCCATTATTGATGGTTAAAATTTTCTACATTTATTACTCTACTTTTTTGAAAAGAAGAAAAAAAAAGGACACATGATGGGTATTGTTATGTCCTATTTTTTCTGCATGTCTCATTTAATGTTTTCTTAGTCTTATTTATTGTTTTGGCAGGTAGTAGTTAATTTGTGTCATTGTGTGGTTGGACTTGGCATTGATTCATTACAGTGAAAAATTAATGAGAACCGGCTTTTTTGCACCACGTATACTTCTCTTTGCTTATGTGGCAAAGTCTGATATTTAGAACCGGTTAGTTACAAATCTTTTATTCCTAAAACACCATAAACTGATATTTTGAGCAACATATTCAAAGAAAATATTGATGGATATGCATTCTGTTTTTTTTAAAACTTTTTTTATTTAACTTCATTATATGTTGATATACTAAATATTAAACTATAACTTGGTTCTTGTTAAAACAATTATCATAGTTATGGTTGAATATTTTATCAACTGAGTGTATGGGCGTATCAATTGTATCTTTACAAGGACAAAGTATATAGTGAAAAATCCATATCAATTATCAAGGCAGCGAGGCCAAACTTTTATAGGAATTGAAATTTCTTTTACATGAGACCTTTTTTTGGCACTAAATTTATTCCACATTGTCTTATGGCAGAGAGGTAGATGACATTAACTCTTAATATGGTCTAATGTTTCACCTCTACCGTCTCTCTTTATTTTAAATCACTCACACATACATTACACCCAATTGAAGTAGTGACAGATGTAAATGCACTCAACTACCTCCAAATATATATACAAGTATACAACCATAAAGTTGTTTTCACCTCACTCTTTATTTTCTTTAAATCTAGTAACCAAAAATGCATTATCATCATCATCATCATGAAAACTACTCTTCATCATCATTTACAAATAACAAGAATAAGAACACGAAGTTGTTCATCATCTATAACACCACGAACCACCACCACACAACCAACGTCATCATCAAGCAATATCACAACCACCACCACAGTTCTGCTATTTATGGAAGAAAGGAATTGTTAAACTTGCTAATGGTACATGGAACATAAATAATATGGGAAATGATAATCGTACCACATATTTTGATTCATTTACCACACTGTACATGATCCATAGCATACTCTACAAGTATGCAATGCACAGTGTTAAACTTATCAAATTCTGTGTTACGAATATCACTTCCCAAATAATATGGTATAGCTCTATAGAGTATTACTCATCTTCTATTTACCCCTTGATGTGTTAAAACAGAACATATTTATTTACAGTTTCCTCTTATGTTGTATAGGTTTTCAATGAAGCCAACAAAGAATAAGGTGGGCACCGTGAACTACTCTCACCACTCAACCGATATGGTTAATGTTTTTTAAACAAGGTTGATACGAGTTTTGACTTTACTTTAGAATGGTATGGATTTCTATATTTCATAATAATTGTGTTGAAATTACTTTAATGTTTGTTTTTATTGTGAAGGTTGTGCAACCCTTGTCTCTCTTATAAATAAAAAAATAAAAATTTAAAAAAACAAAAGATTCAACTTTTGGTTGTTATTTTACCCGTGGAGACCAAAAGAAAACGAGATACAAAGATACATTGAATTCCATAAGCTAAGCTCATTATTGATTACTGTAGTGTGTGATGTGTGTATTTATTCGTTATAATTTACAAGTTTTATTTTGTGATTTTCTTTTTCTTAGGTCATTTAAAGATATTACATAATAACGACCTTTGTTGTCGTTCTCAATTTGTTGAAGTTGAATATGATGAGGAACTTTTTGAGGATCTTAGTTTTTTTAGATGGATGGGATTTCCTAAAGTTCCCCAACTTGACTAGTCAAGTTGGGGTCAAGTTGGGGAAATCTTGACCCTTGAATTAAAATCAATGGACAAGATTTAAAGATTAACTTTGAATCTTGTCCTTTGATTTTGATCAAAGGAAATCAAAGGTCGAGATTGACTTGACTTGACCCATCAAGTTATAAATAACTTTAGGAATCCCCACCCTTTTTAGATGACTGTGCTTACAAATCAACGACAAGCTTGGAGCTTGCAATAATCATTGCTAGTCCATCCTAAACTACCTCTCGATAAAGACACCATCATTCTAGATGCATCTCACACTTATTCGAGTAAACCTAAAGTTGATCAGAGTCAAATGCTTTGTTAAGTGTGTAAGTTGTTTGGTAGTTATTGTTCATTTAGACACTATCTATTACTCTGTTTTAAATGCAAATTATGGTCTTTTTAATGTGTTATAGCTCGTTGGGTCGTTGGATTACCGAGGTTTATCTTTTATCGGGCAACATGCTCAGCCTAACAAGGAGAAGCTATTCAGAATTTTAAGATATGTTTTTGGCAAAAATATGACCTATTTTTGTTCAAATTTAAGATATATACATAGTTTCTTTTTATTTTCTTACTTATACTTGATTTTTTAGTGATATTCCGATGTTTTTTGAACAAAGAAACACAACTCTTTTCCCATGAGAAGTCATTTGTTATAGGTATATGAGTTTGATATTGTTTGGACAAACTTACATGAATTACTAAGTTAGTATCCACTATCCAGTATGTCTCTATCTAACTTTTTTTTTACTTTCAATATTTGGTTAGGTATACAGAAAGCAAAAGTGGAGAAGTCATAATTGTTTCTGAATTCTATAAGTACAAAGGGAAATCATTAATGCGTCCTGATCTTCCAGCTATATAGCAAAGGGTGGTTAGTTTCTCCCCGTGGAGGTGTGTAAAGTTGATTATAGTTATACAGATTTACTATCCCATTCTCACATCATATATATTGTGAACTAACTACTGTTAATATGTGATAAAAAGATCTGTGAAACTAGGTCTGATCATAGTCACCTCTTCAAAAGGTTCTCAAAAACTCATGTATCGCTCAATTTTAAGAGTCTTTATACAAGTTTTAATGAAGCAAAAAACTGGAGTCGAGATGCTCGAATGAAAGCCATGGTGCAGGTATCAATATGTCTTTTACGTGAATTCATAGTTGTTAGAGTAAAAGGACATATTGATACCTGCACCATGGCTTTCATTCGAGCATTCGGGTTCCAGTTTTTCGCTTCATTAAAACTCGTATAAAGACTCTTATAATTGAGCGAACCACGAGTTTTTGAGAACCTTTTCAAGGGGTAACTTTGATCACGTCTGATGTCACAAATCTTTTTATCACACATATTTGCAGTAGTTAGTTCACGTTAGTTCACAATATATAGGATGTGAGAATGAGATAGTTAATCTTTATAACTATAATCATATATACATACCTCCACAGGGAGATACTGACCACCCTCCGCTATAATGGCTGGAAGATCTCGACCGTTAATGCTTTCCCTTTGTTCTTATAGAATTCACAAACAGTTATTGACTTCTCCACTTTTACTCTCTGTAAACCTAACAGAATATTGAAAGTAAGAAAAAAAATTAGAAAGAGACATACTGGATAGTGGATACTAACTTAGTAATTCATGTAAATTAGGGTATTTGGGTCATGTGTGTTTAATGTCTAAAGTGTATTTAGTTAGAAAATAGAGGGTTTAATTGTGGCTAAAAGCCAAACAATGAACCGGTACTTTCTATAGTCGTGTGTGTTCAAACCAGTTAGAAAACAGTTAGTATGCATTTGTGCCGATTAGTGAATCCGTGTGTTGTTTCATATGTGCCGGTTGAAGGGTTGGTATTCGATAGTTCATAGTAAAGATACCAACAAAACAAATATTTCCATACTGATTATTCTATCTGAGGGAGAAATTGTGTTGGATTAAGTCTTAATGTATAATAGAATCTGCAAAGCTATGAAAATTGTAGATGGGAGAGGTATGCAAGGGATGGTGTTTAGTGGGGGAAGGACTTATGTTCATTTTTTAGTAGCGTGGGTTAGCATGGGATATTGGTCTAGTGATGGTATCACAACGATTTTTGGTTGTTTGCTTAGGTTGGGAGCTATAAGGGGGGGTTTGTTGTCTAGAACTAAGCTTTGGACATTCAAATCTTTTTCAATTGGCAAAACAGTTTTGGTTGGAGGGTTGTTATTGTAAGAGGCCTGATATTTCTTTTATGTTGTTTAGGCAGGTGTGTGTAGGTGTGTGTTATAAAAAGCAGCCTTATTGTTTAAGCTAGCATAAGTATAGAGGTGAGTAGGTTTAGATTTTTGCATGGAGTATGCTATTCTTATGTCACTCTTTGAGATATAAGGTGGAAATTTTTGGGTGTGTGTATGCATTTTAGTCCCTCATGGACTAAGGTGTTCTGTTCTTTCTCAGCTTTTTATATCAGTTGTAAAGACTGGTATTCCTTTAGCCTAAATTGGGTCTGTAAACAAGTATATTTAATTGCTTGTTTATTTTTTTTTCTGGTGTAAATGGAGTGCCAAAAATGTATGTCTTTGTGTTTGTCTTTCTTTGTTCAGCATTAGTTTGTTTTGTTGATTTTGGGTCTACTTGGGATATGGGTTGGGTAAGAGTTTCAAAGGAGTCCTGGTTTGGTTATCATTAGATTGCAAAATTTTTGCATTTATTTGCCTGCTTCTGTGTTGATTCTGTTATTACGGGGTGGGGATAAGAAACTTTTCAATTAGAAACATCTATGTGACGATTTGGCTATCTTCAATGCTAAGGACGTGTAGTTATTTTAGGCGTCTTTTAGCTGTTACATCATATCCAAACACATCCTTCAAATTCTTAAAAATTCTAAATTAGTTTTAATTACCTTCAACCATACAAACATACTTACATATCCATATTTTATATACAATTAAAAATTATATACTATGGATATCCCAATGATATCTAAAAATATGTCCTTCACTATGGACAAATACCTTATGCACAAGTAATTATGAACATGTTTCAATGCTATGAACAAGCAACGACAAGTAAGGAACTAAGGATATGGAAGGATGTGCTAAAGCCCCTGTGATGATTCGGTTTTTACGAAAGAACTTTTGTTGATAATATCACACATTTGCGAAGAAAGGCTTTGACTTGTGTCTCCAGCACTTATATTAAGTAGTTTCTCTGCACTTGCAAATGAATCCATTGTTTTGCATAAAAGACGTTTGATAATAACCATCCATCTTTTGAAATATTTCCATTATCCATTCCTACTCAGGTAAAAGTGTAACACAAATCATCTCTTCTTTGACTTCGTTTAATTTCCCATGTTAAACCCCATCATAAGTTATCCCACTATAAGTGGCTAACATAATGTAGACCATATTATATAAATACATTTAATACAGAACAACATCTTAATTTTTTTTTTTAATTCAAGACCTCCCTGCAACAATAAATCCATTAATATGCAAATAAATTTTTTCAACCACACAATGCTTCAATCACTCACGGACATATTTAATTTTACAACCACTCATTTGATTACAACCAACCAACCCATCTAGTCAATCCAATAATAATAATAATAATAATAACAATAATAATAATATCACTGAAGTTTGATTAAAATTTAAAGAAAGTCTAAACTCTAAATTAATGTGTATGTTATAAGTGTATTTTGTTGGTTTATTACTTTATTGCGTGATTTGAATGTTTATGAAGCTAAAATTGACATTTGAGAGTTTCAAATTAAATTTTGCGTTTTAAATAATATGTGCCTAAAGTTTTCTAAAATTGTGCTTCTCTATAATAATCGCAGGTTATCACTTTTGTAGCCATAACTTTTTCTAACTATTTGTGTTTTACAAACATAATATATAGTTAAAGAATAACATCCTTTAAGACGACTCAAAATGGTCTGTGATGAACAATGAAAAATATGTGACACACTTGTGCACAAAACCAGCAGCCCAACAACCCACTTTCACATTTTTTTTTGAACGACAATAAATTTTATATAAATATAATTGCTAGTAAGAAATTAGCTAATACAAGATACTACTAAATCCGATCCAAAACCATACTAAAAACTAAAAGCAAGATTTCTAAGAGAAAAGCAAACACGTAAAATAAAGATGGCTACTAAAACTAAAAAGGAGGCCCCGTTGAAACGCAAACATAACGACCTCTCATGGATTAACCCGAATACCCGTTGCAACATGCCACAAATACACAGTGACCTAACTAACATTTGAATTTTTCAAACTCGTTGCTCGCCTCTTTAAAGCCCTGTGTAAATTTATACTTTCCTTTTCAGACCTTGATGTCCTCCAAATTTTAAGATCGGTTGGAAGATATTCGCTCCACTTATATAACTGGTGGAGAGAGAACGGTCCATGAGTTTTCCCACTAGGGTCTCTATAGCTCCAAATGTTTTCAATCTAACTCCTCATTGTTGATGGACCAACATAGTCAAGCCACGAAGAGTCAAAAGGCTTGGGTAAGTCTTCCATAGGAGGAGGAGTCAGGGGGGCTACAACAGAATACTCTACAACAGGATCTTGTACTGGATCACCTATGACTGAGTGATCAAGCTTATCAACTTGGTCTGGATCATGTACTGGGACATCTGGAGCTGTAGGAACAGTAGAAATGCTGACTTCCACGGCGGAGGGAAAAGTAACATCTTTCCCTTTGTCATTTTGAAGCGGAGCCTTTTTAGGCCTTCTCTTCCTTCTCTTAGGCAGCTGGAACCCATCTTGCTTTTGATCCCCTGATGAGTCACTCTGTGGAGCCCCATTTGTGCCAACTTTCACACCCAGAGGGTCAACCTGACACATTGTTGCTGCATTGGCCTTTATGGCCTCCATTTTTGCCACTGTCCTAGGCCTAACACTGCATATATCAAATCATGACCAAAAATCCTACAATGAGAACACCTAGGAGGAGTCCAAAAATACTGCAATTTGAATCGTCAATCGATACCTATGATTTCAGCTTCCGCAAACTTGGGTAGATCCTCATCAGCACAAATCTCAACCAATATCCTAGCAAACATCGCCATACCTTTCTTCTGATCGCACATCTCAGTAGTAAATCTATCAGCAGCAATGGGTACCCCAATGAGACTGACAATGTGGCTTAGTATCTCAAAATCTCATAAATCAATAGGCAAGTCATAAATATTCACCCACAGATAGACCTTTGTGGGTTTAGGCTTTTCAAGCCAAACACCTGCCTGCCACCTCTGAAGTAACACTGGGTAATCATTAAACAACCAATGGCCATTTTCAAGTACATGCAGTAACC
This sequence comes from Erigeron breviscapus, assembly GCA_034093135.1. Classification (NCBI taxonomy): domain Eukaryota; kingdom Viridiplantae; phylum Streptophyta; class Magnoliopsida; order Asterales; family Asteraceae; genus Erigeron; species Erigeron breviscapus. Next base: position 97,162,988 of record CM067171.1, on the reverse strand, counting down.
CTTCAGAATTAAACTTAAAAAAAATAACCCTGTCATTCAAGATAACGTCTTCCAACTCAAATTGTTTCCATAGCCGAATAGCATGAAATTTAACAAAAGGAAATGTAGGTCTCTTCCCAACAAAATATCCAATAAGGAGTTTTTTTTCAAACTAGTATAATGGACTTATTTATCATATTAGTATAGTTTCAAAAAAATTTACCAAATTAGTATGTTTTCAAAAGAAATCATTTTTGAAAATTTTTTTGTTTCAATTGTTTAATTCATTGCATCCATTTTGTTAATCAAACAAAATACATATATAATTTCATTATTTTTTTTCTTTGAACTCAAGATCTATCTTGCGTAACTTATTAAAAAGATGGAAAAGAAAAAAAATATACAAAATGCACAAACAAACAAGTTATGCATCTATAAAAAGTGGATACACTAACTCAATGCTTTTTTTAGTTTTTGTTAAATTCCGGTAAAACACGAAATGATGCACTAATTAATTAAAACGAACAGGATAAATGTTCAAAATAATTTACAAGCAAAAAGAAAAACTACTTAAAAGAAATATAAAGACAAACTAGATGCAAGCTTTCATCTAAAAATTGAGGGGGAGAAAGCAAAAGTTTTGTAGTAGTATGAAATAAACAAATAGAAAGACTGCATGTGAAAAATACACACATATGTTAATCTTTTTATAAGAAATATATATTATAGATGTTTAGGTAAAATAAAACAAGTATTAAAGTAAAACAAATAAAACAATAGGTTTCTCTTCATTGAAAATCACCGTGCATCATGAAAATCATCGTGCATCAATTGCTTCGTGAATCTTCGTGCATCAATTTAACCATGATCTAAGGGTCAAGATCTTGTCTATTTGTTTTACTTTAATACTTGTTTTACAATACCCAACCCCTATATATATATAGATATAAAATTATGATAATATGTCTATAGAGTAGATTGCGCCGAAAAGAAAAACCAATCTGAACAACCATTTCTTCAAAATGGATCTTAAATTCAATAAAAAGATAATGAACTTATTTATGTATTTTGTTTGATTAACAAGATAATTTTGTACAGATGCAATATATTCATAAACAAATGAGTGGGAAAACAAAATGTTTAATTAAATTAGGTTTTAACTAAAATGGTAAATATTTTTAAAAGTATACTATTTTGGTAAATAAGTTTTTCTATTATATAGTTTGGAAAAAAACTCATCCAATAAGTGTATTAGACCAGTTTCTCGCTTGACTGGCAATCAAACTTTCAGGAATCACAGCTTTTTTTGTACCTATATTTGTGACCGTAGGTGCAATAAAACGTAAAGTACCTTATTTTCGAATATTGGGTGCATCTTTGAAAAATGAAGCAAAAGTTCTAGGAATCTGTTTCTGAAGGCTGGATGGTTGATTTTGGTGACTCCATTCGTTCACAACTGAAGTTGTTTTTGAGTTGTTCGAGTCATCCCCGTCATCTGCAAGGTTATCCTTAGCTAGTGTATCATCGATCGAGCTGTGCACACCCTCAGATCCACTACCAGCAGGCCCAAGTATCGACGAAGCTTTATGTGCTGTGTTGGTTTCATGCGCACCAGGAGAGTAACCAGCACCACCACCACTTTCACATATTATCTTATTTTAGGTAAACTTTTCTTTGGTTATTATTCAGCCAATTGACACTTCCGTTGTAGCACATTGATTAATCGCTAAAAAAGAGTTTTGTTTTTGATGGGTTGTGGACCAACAACATTTCAGCTCACAATTTTTTTTCATTTTTAATATGTTAATTTAATATACAATATATCACAGTTCAGGTAATTGGTTTAGACAATCAGCAAATATACTTGTTGTACTGAAAAGATGATAAATAGGTAGTGATTTTCATTGTTTAACTTAATTGATCATTGGGCATGTTTGTTTTTTAACCATTAGACTGAATCGATAAAATGATTGAATGGATAAATAATGTATGTACAAATTAAGTCAATAACATTCTTTTTTTCTTTATTAAATCGAAAAAACAAACATTTTTGATGACTTAATAAATTAAGTATATTGATTAAGTCCCGACTTTTTAATTAAAATGCTAAACAAACATTACCTAACTCTACCTCATTTATATTCATTTAATTTTTGAGAGCGCTTCATTGTTATTTCCCTGGCCGAACCCAGCAGCCGAATAATCGCATAGGCCACTTTTTTTTTTTCATTTGAATGTTTGGTGGGCTCCATCAAAGAATTCTAGATCTCATTTCGGTGATGAATGTTGTGATCACATCATACCACAAAGAGTCTACTTGGACTATTAGTGGAAACTTCTAAGAAGACAAAAAGGGATTAAATTTATTTTGGAATCGAGAAGATCGACCTAATAGGCTAATACGACATATTCACACGTTTATATTTATAGCGTTATGGAAATCTTTGGTTAGTGTTGGGCAAAATATATGATTCTAGATCTAAACACTTTAAGGGTATTGGTTCTTTAGGAAATGGAGCTATCAATCTATCATCATGAAACTTGGATTCGAACCGCTTTTTTTATTACTATTATTTATGTATACTCGTGAAATTCGGTTATGCTCATTTACCTAACTTAATTAGCATTATGCATGTTATTTAGTTAATTATGACTAATTAAATGGAACTGTTGTTTGTTTGTCCGATGATACTTAGATCGATACACGCCTCATCTGTCAATTTGTAAACGATCTAACCACTTGCGTCCAAGCAGTCAAAACCAGCCGACTATGGTCAAACCCAAGTAAAATCGTACACGACTTCTGATATCAGGGCAGATCTGATGGTATGGTCAAACCCAAGTAAAATCATACACGACTAGTCGATCAGCTCATGTTCATTAAATCCAAAAACTACAAATCACGATGCAACTTATGGTATGTTGAGGTATCTCATGGTGTTGCAGGAATGAGACATTTTAACTTCAAATCAGTCGGTAAGAAGTGAGAATTTAGAGATGTGGCCATATATAGAGGGCTTCTCAAATGTGTATTCTCGACTAACCTGACGACTAAGAACCGCTTAATATTGTGGGTGAAACATCTTGCCATCCAAGGAAAGGGAATTCATGATTCTGTTTCGTTATATATCAAGCTATATAACAGAGATTTCATGTATGGTAACATTGATAAAAAGTTATTGTGAGTTGGAGTTCACCTAGAGGGACGTTGAGGAGAAACAAACCTAAACAGGTACTAGCACAAGAATTTCATTCATTTTGACTCTCAATCTTAACTTTTGATTTGTATTAATTGATTTTTAGATATCTGATTACCTTGTGATAAACATTGAATAATTGTGATTTTCTTATTGATCGTCCTTCACAAAATACAATCCATATATATAGCTAAAGAAACCACCTAACACTCCTAGAAAAGAGGAAGCCTCAATCAATAATAATAACAACTAACAATAAAGAGATAATAATAAATCTTTTCTGTTAATATTCCCCCTCAGCTCGAGCGTTCATAGGCAGTGACGTTCAAGCTGGACCTGAATGTTTCAAATAGATATCTCGGTAACCCCTTTGTGAAGATGTCTGCATATTGTTGAGAAGAGGGGACGTGGAGTACCCTAATATGGCCAAGCCGCACCTTCTCACGAACGAAGTGAATATCCATCTCTACATGCTTTGTGCGTTGATGCTGAACGGGATTACCTGACAAGTAAAATCACCTTTTGCAACGAAAATTTCGTTGCAAAATTTTTTCAACAAGTTTTTTCGTTGCAAATTTTATTTTTTTTCACACAAAATATTCGATGCAAATGTTTTTTGCAACAAAAATCACCTTTTGCAACGAACTTTTTCGTTGCAAAAAAGCTAATTTTCGTTGCAAAATGTTTTTTGCAACGAATTTTGCGACGAAAATTTGTGGGCCTCACTTTTTTAAAAAAAATAGAAAAGAAAAAAAAAAAAAATTTGCGACGAAAATTTGCAACGAAAATTTCAACTTTTGCAACGAAAATTTCGTTGCAAACGTTTTTTCCAGTTTTGCAATTTTATTTTTTTTGCAACAAAATTTCGTTGCAAATGTTTTTTGCAACAAAATTTCTTGCAATTTTATTTTTTTTACAAAAATATTCGATGCAAATGTTTTTTGCAACGAAAAATTTGTTGCAAATGTTTTTTGCAACGAAAAATTTGTTGCAAAATTTTTATCCAAATCTTTTTTGCAACGAAAATTTCGTTGCAAATTTTTTCCAGAATTTTTTTGCAACGAAAATTTCGTTGCATGTTTTTTCAACGAAATTTTTATTTTATTTTTTTTCAACAAAATTTCGTTGCATGCGTTTTTTCAACAAAATTTCTTGCAATTTTATTTTTTTTCAACAAAATTTCGATTGCAAATGTTTTTTGCAACAAAATTTCTTGCAATTTTATTTTTTTTGCAACAAAATTTCGTTGCAAATGTTTTTTGCAACAAAATTTCTTGCAATTTTATTTTTTTTCAACAAAATTTCGATTGCAAATGTTTTTTGCAACGAAAATTTCGTTGCATGCGTTTTTTCAACAAAATTTCTTGCAATTTTATTTTTTTTCAACGAAAATTTCGTTGCATGCGTTTTTTCAACAAAATTTCTTGCAATTTTATTTTTTTTCAACAAAATTTCGATTGCAAATGTTTTTTGCAACAAAATTTCTTGCAATTTTATTTTTTTTGCAACAAAATTTCGTTGCAAATGTTTTTTCAACAAAATTTCTTGCAATTTTATTTTTTTTGCAACAAAATTTCGTTGCAAATGTTTTTTGCAACAAAATTTCTTGCAATTTTATTTTTTTTCAACAAAATTTCGTTGCAAATGTTTTTTCAACAAAATTTTTATTTTATTTTTTTTGCACAAAATATTCGATGCAAATGTTTTTTGCATCGGTATAGTAGTCCTTAAACCCTAATATGGCACTAAACGGATCTGTCCGCTGTAAACACATTAGATAGATATATAATTACATAATTATTAAGTGTGAAAATGCGGGTATGCTTTATAAAGTGAAACTTATACTTTAAATATTAAAACAACTTACAAACTTGAAACGACACTGAGCTAGAGATGTCCGCCCCTTGTGGCCCGTGAACTTATGCTTGCTTTTGTTGGTTGTGTTTGTTTCTGACCGCGCCTTGACCTTAGGAGAAGTGTAGTATTTCACATGATCATCCCATTCTGATTCACTCAAGTGCGGTGGCACAACATCTAATATATCAGGCCGTTCTTCCCCACCTTTCTTGGTAAAGAACTTCTGCTTGAATCGGTGCTTGTGGCCTCGATACAAAGTCCCTGCATATCTCATGATACCTGGTCTGAGATGCTCGTGCTCGTTCATCTTGAAATAACTCTGCAAATTATGAAAGTAGTTAGGTTAGTTTATATTGAATATACTTAAACAACTTTACAATATTAAATTGAATTATGAAATACTTAACCCTTAGCCCCGGCCAGATGGTCGCCTTATACTCTTGTGGTAGTTTTCCCCATGTTGCGTGAAATTGGGGAAATTCATTAATGATGGTGCCAACGAGTGAAGCAAATTGGGCTGCATTTGGACCTACGGGTTTTTGTGTGTTATATGCACCCTCCTCAAACTCAATGGTCAACAATTCTCCGACGGCCTGTCTTTTGCGCACCCCCAACATCGTTGTTTTACCTCGTTCTCCTTGGCCTGCAATTTCAAGTGAGCAAATATATTTCACAAGTAACATATACATATTTACAAAAATCATAATCAATGTAATATATAGTTGGATATTATAATTTACTTTATATATGTTCAAGTAAAATAAGTGTACACTACTTACATAGGCTGCAGCAACTTCGGGCTCATAGAAATTGCCTTTATCATCGGTATAGTAGTCCTTAAACCCTAATATGGCACTAAACGGATCTGTCCGCTGTAAACACATTAGATAGATATATAATTACATAATTATTAAGTGTGAAAATGCGGGTATGCTTTATAAAGTGAAACTTATACTTTAAATATTAAAACAACTTACAAACTTGAAACGACACTGAGCTAGAGATGTCCGCCCCTTGTGGCCCGTGAACTTATGCTTGCTTTTGTTGGTTGTGTTTGTTTCTGACCGCGCCTTGACCTTAGGAGAAGTGTAGTATTTCACATGATCATCCCATTCTGATTCACTCAAGTGCGGTGGCACAACATCTAATATATCAGGCCGTTCTTCCCCACCTTTCTTGGTAAAGAACTTCTGCTTGAATCGGTGCTTGTGGCCTCGATACAAAGTCCCTGCATATCTCATGATACCTGGTCTGAGATGCTCGTGCTCGTTCATCTTGAAATAACTCTGCAAATTATGAAAGTAGTTAGGTTAGTTTATATTGAATATACTTAAACAACTTTACAATATTAAATTGAATTATGAAATACTTAACCCTTAGCCCCGGCCAGATGGTCGCCTTATACTCTTGTGGTAGTTTTCCCCATGTTGCGTGAAATTGGGGAAATTCATTAATGATGGTGCCAACGAGTGAAGCAAATTGGGCTGCATTTGGACCTACGGGTTTTTGTGTGTTATATGCACCCTCCTCAAACTCAATGGTCAACAATTCTCCGACGGCCTGTCTTTTGCGCACCCCCAACATCGTTGTTTTACCTCGTTCTCCTTGGCCTGCAATTTCAAGTGAGCAAATATATTTCACAAGTAACATATACATATTTACAAAAATCATAATCAATGTAATATATAGTTGGATATTATAATTTACTTTATATATGTTTAAGTAAAACAAGTGTACACTACTTACATAGGCTGCAGCAACTTCGGGCTCATAGAAATTGCCTTTATCATCGGTATAGTAGTCCTTAAACCCTAATATGGCACTAAACGGATCTGTCCGCTGTAAACACATTAGATAGATATATAATTACATAATTATTAAGTGTGAAAATGCGGGTATGCTTTATAAAGTGAAACTTATACTTTAAATATTAAAACAACTTACAAACTTGAAACGACACTGAGCTAGAGATGTCCGCCCCTTGTGGCCCGTGAACTTATGCTTGCTTTTGTTGGTTGTGTTTGTTTCTGACCGCGCCTTGACCTTAGGAGAAGTGTAGTATTTCACATGATCATCCCATTCTGATTCACTCAAGTGCGGTGGCACAACATCTAATATATCAGGCCGTTCTTCCCCACCTTTCTTGGTAAAGAACTTCTGCTTGAATCGGTGCTTGTGGCCTCGATACAAAGTCCCTGCATATCTCATGATACCTGGTCTGAGATGCTCGTGCTCGTTCATCTTGAAATAACTCTGCAAATTATGAAAGTAGTTAGGTTAGTTTATATTGAATATACTTAAACAACTTTACAATATTAAATTGAATTATGAAATACTTAACCCTTAGCCCCGGCCAGATGGTCGCCTTATACTCTTGTGGTAGTTTTCCCCATGTTGCGTGAAATTGGGGAAATTCATTAATGATGGTGCCAACGAGTGAAGCAAATTGGGCTGCATTTGGACCTACGGGTTTTTGTGTGTTATATGCACCCTCCTCAAACTCAATGGTCAACAATTCTCCGACGGCCTGTCTTTTGCGCACCCCCAACATCGTTGTTTTACCTCGTTCTCCTTGGCCTGCAATTTCAAGTGAGCAAATATATTTCACAAGTAACATATACATATTTACAAAAATTACAAAAACTAGACAGAATTATAACATAAATAGAAAAGTTAATCATACCTCTCATGCTGCCGCTGCCGCTGCCGCTGCCGCCCTCGGACTCGCACTGGCTAGGAAGCTGACAGGGTTGATCTCCATCAGGAGGACCACCGCCTCCACCAGAACCAGAGGTATCACCACCATGACTTCGTGCAAGAACGTCTGCCATCTGTAACAAAAGATTATACAAGTATACGATACAGCAAATAGCGTTAGACATTTTACAATATTTTGAATCATTCACTTAACACACACAAATAATAAAACAATTCAATAAACATAATAGTCCATACATAATAATTCTAACTACGTAACGTTAACAAATTACAAATTAAGATCAATCATCTTCATCAGTCTGATAAATCGCCGCTCCACTTTCATTGTTAGGTTCGAGTAAATCGTCATCATCATCATCACTAGTATCCATCGCATTCTCTTCATCGTTGTCTTCACTATCTTCTGTATCTTCTTCGTATGCCTCGTTATCCATTTCATCAACTTCCTCTGTTGGTTCGTCTATACTTAAACCGCCATAAGACAAATTCTCCAAGTCAGCAGACAATGAAAAATCAGACGAAGTGTTGCCATGTATTATATCATTATCGTTATTTTCCATGACAATATCTCGGTCCCAAATCTTCCGATGATTCACCTCTTGGACGACCTTCCAATAGTTGTTTGATTGACCTCTTTGTCCGCCTTTAGAGGGTTCGTCAAGATAAAAGACTTGCTCTGCTTGGGTTGCAAGTATGTATTGGTCATTTTTAAACCATTCGGTTTGAGTAGAAATACTGGTTATGTTATTCTTAGTGACACAAAGTTTGATGTTATTAGTTTTGAACCATTTACATCGAAACAAGACAACCTTGTAACAATCAAGATAACCTAGCTCCAGAATATCTTCCAATTGACCGTAATACTTTGTGTCGTCGGGCCCGGTTGTTGAGACGCCGCTATTTTGAGTTGTACGATGTGAATCTCGGCTAAGAACCACAAATCTCACACCGTTAACTATACAAGCGGTGTAAGAGTTTGCATGTCGTGGTCCATTGGCCAAAGCAAGTAACTCATTACTTACACTAGATTCATCATCTGCTCGTTGACGGTTGATCTATATGAAATAAGAGAAAATTAAAATGGTTATGATATTATTAGTTTACATAGTCGTTTTACATACAAATGAATTTACCTTTTGTTTAAACCAGTTAGGAAAATTTGTTTGCAAGTCAGTCCCAGGCGGCATGTGAGTGGTAAATTCACTATAAATAATGTTACTTGCATTAGATATAATCATTGAAAAGATAAACTTATAAAATGACAACCCGAAATGGAAAAATACTTACTCCTTGTATCCTTCGATCTCGGAGCTATTGTTAAGGATATACCAATTAAGATTTATCCAAAGCTCACGATCTAACTTTCTATCAACCCCCTTGCTGATCGGTGTGCATAGTGATTGAAAGACATAAAACTCTCGTGTTGGAATTGGGGCATCCTGGTTTCTGTCTGGTCGATTAAACCTTGTCGGTACACCTTTAAGATACCTTGAAACAAAAGTTACGGCTTCCTCTGCAACATACCCCTCCGCGATAGAACCCTCAGGCCTAGCCTTATTTCTGACATAATTCTTTAGCTTTTTCATGTATCTTTCAAATGGATACATCCACCTCATGTAAACAGGACCACCTTGAATGGCCTCCTCGGGCAAATGCATAACCAAATGAATCATTATGTCAAAAAATGACGGAGGAAATATTTGCTCGAGAGCACACAAGATTTTAATCAACTTATCCTTTGCATCTTCCATGTCGGACGACATCAAGTTCCGAGCACAAAGTTGCTTAAAAAATTGGCACAACTCAATTATTGGTGTTGAAATGTTTTTGTCCAAGTACGCACGAGCACCAATCGGAAGCAATCGCTGCATCATTATATGATGATCATGAGACTTCATCCCCGTTATTTGGGTATCATTATCGTTATTTTCCATGACAATATCTCGGTCCCAAATCTTCCGATGATTCACCTCTTGGACGACCTTCCAATAGTTGTTTGATTGACCTCTTTGTCCGCCTTTAGAGGGTTCGTCAAGATAAAAGACTTGCTCTGCTTGGGTTGCAAGTATGTATTGGTCATTTTTAAACCATTCGGTTTGAGTAGAAATACTGGTTATGTTATTCTTAGTGACACAAAGTTTGATGTTATTAGTTTTGAACCATTTACATCGAAACAAGACAACCTTGTAACAATCAAGATAACCTAGCTCCAGAATATCTTCCAATTGACCGTAATACTTTGTGTCGTCGGGCCCGGTTGTTGAGACGCCGCTATTTTGAGTTGTACGATGTGAATCTCGGCTAAGAACCACAAATCTCACACCGTTAACTATACAAGCGGTGTAAGAGTTTGCATGTCGTGGTCCATTGGCCAAAGCAAGTAACTCATTACTTACACTAGATTCATCATCTGCTCGTTGACGGTTGATCTATATGAAATAAGAGAAAATTAAAATGGTTATGATATTATTAGTTTACATAGTCGTTTTACATACAAATGAATTTACCTTTTGTTTAAACCAGTTAGGAAAATTTGTTTGCAAGTCAGTCCCAGGCGGCATGTGAGTGGTAAATTCACTATAAATAATGTTACTTGCATTAGATATAATCATTGAAAAGATAAACTTATAAAATGACAACCCGAAATGGAAAAATACTTACTCCTTGTATCCTTCGATCTCGGAGCTATTGTTAAGGATATACCAATTAAGATTTATCCAAAGCTCACGATCTAACTTTCTATCAACCCCCTTGCTGATCGGTGTGCATAGTGATTGAAAGACATAAAACTCTCGTGTTGGAATTGGGGCATCCTGGTTTCTGTCTGGTCGATTAAACCTTGTCGGTACACCTTTAAGATACCTTGAAACAAAAGTTACGGCTTCCTCTGCAACATACCCCTCCGCGATAGAACCCTCAGGCCTAGCCTTATTTCTGACATAATTCTTTAGCTTTTTCATGTATCTTTCAAATGGATACATCCACCTCATGTAAACAGGACCACCTTGAATGGCCTCCTCGGGCAAATGCATAACCAAATGAATCATTATGTCAAAAAATGACGGAGGAAATATTTGCTCGAGAGCACACAAGATTTTAATCAACTTATCCTTTGCATCTTCCATGTCGGACGACATCAAGTTCCGAGCACAAAGTTGCTTAAAAAATTGGCACAACTCAATTATTGGTGTTGAAATGTTTTTGTCCAAGTACGCACGAGCACCAATCGGAAGCAATCGCTGCATCATTATATGATGATCATGAGACTTCATCCCCGTTATTTGGGTATCATTATCAGTTACCTTATGCTTAAAGTTTGAGCCAAAACCATCAGGTAGTTTTACTCCCTTAATAAATTGACAAAAAAGACTTCTGTCGGCATTTGTGAAAGAAAACTTGGGATGAGGCTTTGAGAGCTTACCACGACCGTTATCTACAAGCCATAACTCAGGCCGAATGTTCCATTTTTGTAACACCCTTCTAGCCTTATCGGTGTCTTTGGATTTATCCTTGTGCATCATCATCGTATTCAACAAACTCTCGCAGACATTTTTTTCGATATGCATGACATCCAAATTATGTTTTAGTTGAACAGAAGACCAATATTCAAGCTCGAAAAAAATAGAGCGTTTGGACCAATTAAATTCAACCTTTGGGTCACGTTTTCTCTTCTTACCAACATGTTTACCAGGAATACGGGGAGGCAAATTACTAAGTTGTTCCCATATTTGATCATTGGTTATTCTTCTAGGAGGATCTCTAGTCTCCGACTTACCATTAAATGACTTGTCCTTCCTCCACTTATGATTCTTGTCTAAATATATCCTATGACCAACATATGCAATTTTTCCAATGACAGGTTCAGATGGAGTGTCTTTATTACATGTTGGGCATGCCATGTAACCTTGGCCACTCCAACCAGACAAACTACTACGAGCAGGGAAATCATTGATGGTCCATAAAAGCATTGCACGCATTGTGAAGAAACTGTTAGTGACAACGTCTTTTGTTACGACTCCATCCGACCAAAGAGTTTTCAATTCATCAACCAATGGCCTCAAAAACACATCAATATCTGTCCCAGGTGATTTA
>CM067171.1:97138645-97146145 GCA_034093135.1 Erigeron breviscapus | reverse complement strand
AGTGGTGGTGGAGGGCGGCAGAAGTGGTGGTGGAGGGCGGCAGAAGTGGTGGTGGAGGGCGGCAGAAGTGGTGGTGGAGGGCGGCAGAAGTGGTGGTGGAGGGCGGCAGAAGTGGTGGTGGAGGGCGGCAGAAGTGGTGGTGGAGGGCGGCAGAAGTGGTGGTGGAGGGCGGCAGAAGTGGTGGTGGAGGGCGGCAGAAGTGGTGGTGGAGGGCGGCAGAAGTGGTGGTGGAGGGCGGCAGAAGTGGTGGTGGAGGGCGGCAGAAGTGGTGGTGGAGGGCGGCAGAAGTGGTGGTGGAGGGCGGCAGAAGTGGTGGTGGAGGGCGGCAGAAGTGGTGGTGGACGGTCGACGGCGGAAGGGGGTTCCGGCAGCAAGGATCAGTTGTTAACGGGTTGAAGAAATTGTTTCTCATGTATGTATATGTATGTATGTATGATGGATATCTGTCTTTCCTAACTTCGAGAAGTTTCGTTTATGGTGTTCGTCTAACCATTGAGCCCAATAAGCCCGATACACTTCTTAATCATTCGTTTTGTATATAACTCATGTATTTGGTCTATTGGGTCAAATATAAGTGTACATGTATGTATATGTATGCATGTATGTCTGGATATATGTCTTTCCTAACTTCGAGAAGTTTCGTTTATGGTGTTCGTCTAACCATTGAGCCCAATAAGCCCGATACACTTCTTAATCATTCGTTTTGTATATAACTCATGTATTTGATCTATTGGGACAAATATAAGTGTGTATGTGTGTATATGTATGCATGTATGATTGGATATATGTCTTTCCTAACTTCGAGAAGTTTCGTTTATGGTGTTCGTCTAACCATTGAGCCTAATAAGCCCGATACACTTCTTAATCATTCGTTTTGTATATAACTCATGTATTTGGTCTATTGGGTCAAATATAAGTGTACATGTATGTATATGTATGCATGTATGTCTGGATATATGTCTTTCCTAACTTCGAGTAATTTTGTTTCCGGTGTTCATATAATCATTGGGCCTAATAAGCCCGATACACTTCTTAATCATTCGTTTTGTATATAACTCATGTATTTGGTCTATTGGGTCAAATATAAGTGTACATGTATGTATATGTATGCATGTATGTCTGGATATATGTCTTTCCTAACTTCGAGTAATTTTGTTTCCGGTGTTCATATAATCATTGGGCCTAATAAGCCCGATACACTTCTTAATCATTCGTTTTGTATATAACTCATGTATTTGGTCTATTGGGTCAAATATAAGTGTACATGTATGTATATGTATGCATGTATGTCTGGATATATGTCTTTCCTAACTTCGAGTAATTTTGTTTCCGGTGTTCATATAATCATTGGGCCTAATAAGCCCGATACACTTCTTAATCATTCGTTTTGTATATAACTCATGTATTTGGTCTATTGGGTCAAATATAAGTGTACATGTATGTATATGTATGCATGTATGTCTGGATATATGTCTTTCCTAACTTCGAGTAATTTTGTTTCCGGTGTTCATATAATCATTGGGCCTAATAAGCCCGATACACTTCTTAATCATTCGTTTTGTATATAACTCATGTATTTGGTCTATTGGGTCAAATATAAGTGTACATGTATGTATATGTATGCATGTATGTCTGGATATATGTCTTTCCTAACTTCGAGTAATTTTGTTTCCGGTGTTCATATAATCATTGGGCCTAATAAGCCCGATACACTTCTTAATCATTCGTTTTGTATATAACTCATGTATTTGGTCTATTGGGTCAAATATAAGTGTACATGTATGTATATGTATGCATGTATGTCTGGATATATGTCTTTCCTAACTTCGAGTAATTTTGTTTCCGGTGTTCATATAATCATTGGGCCTAATAAGCCCGATACACTTCTTAATCATTCGTTTTGTATATAACTCATGTATTTGGTCTATTGGGACAAATATAAGTGTGTATGTGTGTATATGTATGCATGTATGACTGGATATCTGTCTTTCCTAACTTCGAGAAGTTTCGTTTATGGTGTTCGTCTAACCATTGAGCCCAATAAGCCCGATACACTTCTTAATCATTCGTTTTGTATATAACTCATGTATTTGGTCTATTGGGTCAAATATAAGTGTACATGTATGTATATGTATGCATGTATGTCTGGATATATGTCTTTCCTAACTTCGAGAAGTTTCGTTTATGGTGTTCGTCTAACCATTGAGCCTAATAAGCCCGATACACTTCTTAATCATTCGTTTTGTATATAACTCATGTATTTGGTCTATTGGGTCAAATATAAGTGTACATGTATGTATATGTATGCATGTATGTCTGGATATATGTCTTTCCTAACTTCGAGTAATTTTGTTTCCGGTGTTCATATAATCATTGGGCCTAATAAGCCCGATACACTTCTTAATCATTCGTTTTGTATATAACTCATGTATTTGGTCTATTGGGTCAAATATAAGTGTACATGTATGTATATGTATGCATGTATGTCTGGATATATGTCTTTCCTAACTTCGAGTAATTTTGTTTCCGGTGTTCATATAATCATTGGGCCTAATAAGCCCGATACACTTCTTAATCATTCGTTTTGTATATAACTCATGTATTTGGTCTATTGGGTCAAATATAAGTGTACATGTATGTATATGTATGCATGTATGTCTGGATATATGTCTTTCCTAACTTCGAGTAATTTTGTTTCCGGTGTTCATATAATCATTGGGCCTAATAAGCCCGATACACTTCTTAATCATTCGTTTTGTATATAACTCATGTATTTGGTCTATTGGGTCAAATATAAGTGTACATGTATGTATATGTATGCATGTATGTCTGGATATATGTCTTTCCTAACTTCGAGTAATTTTGTTTCCGGTGTTCATATAATCATTGGGCCTAATAAGCCCGATACACTTCTTAATCATTCGTTTTGTATATAACTCATGTATTTGGTCTATTGGGTCAAATATAAGTGTACATGTATGTATATGTATGCATGTATGTCTGGATATATGTCTTTCCTAACTTCGAGTAATTTTGTTTCCGGTGTTCATATAATCATTGGGCCTAATAAGCCCGATACACTTCTTAATCATTCGTTTTGTATATAACTCATGTATTTGGTCTATTGGGTCAAATATAAGTGTACATGTATGTATATGTATGCATGTATGTCTGGATATATGTCTTTCCTAACTTCGAGTAATTTTGTTTCCGGTGTTCATATAATCATTGGGCCTAATAAGCCCGATACACTTCTTAATCATTCGTTTTGTATATAACTCATGTATTTGGTCTATTGGGTCAAATATAAGTGTACATGTATGTATATGTATGCATGTATGTCTGGATATATGTCTTTCCTAACTTCGAGTAATTTTGTTTCCGGTGTTCATATAATCATTGGGCCTAATAAGCCCGATACACTTCTTAATCATTCGTTTTGTATATAACTCATGTATTTGGTCTATTGGGTCAAATATAAGTGTACATGTATGTATATGTATGCATGTATGTCTGGATATATGTCTTTCCTAACTTCGAGTAATTTTGTTTCCGGTGTTCATATAATCATTGGGCCTAATAAGCCCGATACACTTCTTAATCATTCGTTTTGTATATAACTCATGTATTTGGTCTATTGGGTCAAATATAAGTGTACATGTATGTATATGTATGCATGTATGTCTGGATATATGTCTTTCCTAACTTCGAGTAATTTTGTTTCCGGTGTTCATATAATCATTGGGCCTAATAAGCCCGATACACTTCTTAATCATTCGTTTTGTATATAACTCATGTATTTGGTCTATTGGGTCAAATATAAGTGTACATGTATGTATATGTATGCATGTATGTCTGGATATATGTCTTTCCTAACTTCGAGTAATTTTGTTTCCGGTGTTCATATAATCATTGGGCCTAATAAGCCCGATACACTTCTTAATCATTCGTTTTGTATATAACTCATGTATTTGGTCTATTGGGACAAATATAAGTTTTGAGGGAAAATGGAAAAGTCTAATATTTTTTGTTGCAACGAACTTTCGTTGCAAAAAAGTTTTCGTTGCAAAAAAGTTGGCGGGAAATAAAAACGCATAAAATTTCGGGAAAAAATTTGCGACGAAAATTTTCGTTGCAAAAAAAAAATAATAAAAGAAAATGAAAATTACTTTGTTTTTTATTTTTTGCAACGAATATTCGTTGCAAAAAAGAAATTTGACTAAAAAAGTCAAAAAATTTTTTTGTCGTTTAGCTGTTTTTTTTTGTCATTTTTGCTTGATGCTGAACGGGATTACCTGACAAGTAAACTGCAGAAACATTGTCACAAAAGACTATCGTAGCCTTGTGAGTTGGAGTACACAACTCAAGAAGAAGATTCCGAATCCATGTAGCTTCAGCGACCGCATTTGCCACCCCCCTGTACTCGGCTTCTGCACTAGACCGAGAGATAGTCGCTTGACGTTTGGATGACCATGAAATGAGGTTGTCACCAAGAAAAATGCAATAGCCTGAGGTCGAGCGCCGTGTGTCGGGGCAGCCCCCCCAATCAGCATCCGAGTATGCAACCAAGGAGTTATGTGTGGAGGCTGATAGATGCAAACCAAGATCAATAGTTCCATGAATGTATCGAAGAACCCGTTTCATGAAAGCAAGATGAGTGTCACGTGGAGCATGCATGAATAGGCAAAGTTGCTGAACTGCATATGACAGGTCTGGTCGAGTGATGGTGAGGTATTGTAGAGCCCCGGCAAGACTTCGATATAGTGTGCCATCTGGTAAGGGGTTTCCATCTGAGGCACTGAGTTTGGAGTTGGTATCTACAGGTGTATGACAAGGTTTGCAATTGGTCATGTTGGCTCGATGAAGGATGTCTCTAGCATATTGTGTCTGAGCCAGGAACAACGAGTGATGATCACGAGTGACAGTAATGCCGAGAAAGTGATGAAGTGACCCCAAGTCAGACATTGCAAATTCAGCAGAGAGCTTTCCAATGAATCGTTGCAGAAGATCAGGATGACTTGCTGTGAGCACAATATCGTCCACGTACAATAAAAGATAGGCAAGTTGGCAACCATGTTGATAAATAAAGAGTGATGTGTCACACATGCTATTATGAAATCCCAAAGAAGTGATGAATGTGGAGAACCGAGTATACCAAGCTCGCGGTGCTTGTTTCAGACCGTATAATGATTTATTGAGCCGACAGACATGATGTGGATATTTAGGATCGACAAACCCGGGAGGTTGATGCATGTAAACAGTCTCCAGTAAATGGCCATTAAGAAAAGCATTTTTCACATCCAATTGATGTATCGGCCATGATCGAGATACCGCTAAGGATAACACAGTTCGGATTGTAGCAGGTTTGACAACGGGGCTGAAGGTGTCATTGCAATCTATGCCAACAGTTTGAGATTTGCCATTACAAACGAGCCGTGCTTTGTAGCTCTCCAAGGTTCCATCTGCTTTGAGTTTATGGCGAATACAAACACAGGAGCGAGTACCGGGTTTTGTCGGGCTCTTGTCTAAACTTTTCATTCTTATTGATACTTATAATATAATGTTAGAGCACATTAAGTGCATAAATTGTTGTCCGATGCAATAATTCTAAAAGGCTGAGAAATTCGTACATATATGTCTTACGAACTTTAAGTTCGTAAGAACTAATAAGTTTGTAAGTATATGCCAAACGAACTTTAAGTTCGTAAGAACTAATAAGTTCGTATGGCCCAGCACAGTTTGTACGAGTTTGACAGCCCAGCCATGTTCAGCCTATAAATAGAGATCTTAGGTTTAGGTTTTCATTGATGATTTAGTTGCAACGTTAGTCATTCACTAGGTTCTCAAGGTAGAGATCTATACCTTGAGATGCCGCCCAAAGAATCAGATGTCTACTCGTTTTATGTATTGTAATCTTATGATTAATACAAGATATGAGTTTTTACATCTGAATTTATCTCCTGTTCTTATTATCATCTTGTGTATTTTTGTGTTCATCACCATTTTCATCATATAAACCTAAAGACGATTATAGATGGATTCCGCACATCTATGACTGTATAGATCTCGTGTTAAACGATCCGGGAACGTGTCTCAACACGTTTTCCACGTAAAATGAACGTATGTCCGGAAATGATTTGAGCCTACGGGGTCACACGTCTCGATTCAAATATAGTTAATATTAATTGATTTATTAATTAATATGGATCACGAATAAGTTAACGAACGGTCGTTAATATTTAACGGTTACTAGCTAACGGTCGTTAAAGTAAGGAGATAAAACGATTAGGGAAGGTTCTAGAAAAGCCATAAGGGGGCCGGCCTCCCTACTAGGTTTCCTAATGAAACCCTAAACTTGATGGCCAAGTTTAATTCTACCTATAAATACATAAAGGTAGCCTTATGGTTTTCTTGAACAAAAACTACAAAAAAAGAGAATTGTAACTCCCTAAACCTCTCATCTCCTCCTCCTCCTCTCTTCTTTGGGACGGCCAAACCAAGGGAAAACCCTTTGGGTTCTTGGTTTTCGGTTTTGTAGAAGGAGATCAAGCCAAAGGTTGCTCGGTTAGTGATCAAGTGCTAGCACACCTATATCGGTGGATCGTGTGTGCAATCGTAGAGGGATTTTCTTCAAATCCTTTTAAAGTTTCTTTACTTTATCATCTACATTAAGAGGTATTCCTTAATCCTATTTCAAGGTTAATTATTTGATTACATGGTTTGATTTGCTTCCGTTGCGTACTCGTGAATAATGATATTTAGTTATATATTCCAACAGTGGTATCACGAGCCACCCATGTGATTTTTAATTACCTAAAAATCAAAACTTGAAGGGGGGTTAAGGTTTCATATTTTTCGAATTTTTTATGTAATTATTTTGATTATTTTATTAATTAATTGGTTTAATTGTAATAAAATAATGAAATAAACAATAAAATTATTTTTTTTTGATAAACCCCAATTCGAAAATCTGGAAATAAAATTTTTTTTTTTGTAGGAAACCCAAATTGCAAGTTTTGATTTATTTCTTAATTGTTAAAAAGAAGTAATAATCATGAGTTTTTACATGCAATTGATTCATGATTATTACTTAGTTATAATGATAAAATTACTTGATCACTAGGTCTTTTAGGTGGATAATTAAAATAATTAATTGTTTGACAATGTGATAATTATATATTAATGTTGCTGCTTGACACCAGTCCACTAAAATGATCATATCTTTTAATCCGTAAGGAGTTAGAAGTCGTCCTTTGAACAGTAGATACTTGACTCATAGGGCTACAACGTAGTTCTGTGCTAAGGATTTTTCAAATCAGCACCTTATGTGTTTATGTGATAAATTTGTTATTAAATTTTGGCTTACGCAATCAAGTTTACTTGATGTATGTGGTCCTTTTCCTTGAGAAAGGGAGCCAATCTTAAACCATAGTGGCCTAACCGAGGATGGATACCTAATTGTTACGTGTTTATATTTAGTATGTTTAGTTTTGCCTTTAA
>CM067171.1:97007407-97137645 GCA_034093135.1 Erigeron breviscapus | reverse complement strand
AACCGTTTATAATACATATGAGTTAGGATGTTTACAACCTTGATACTCTCTTAGGGTGCATATCAACATATCTATCACGTTGTATCCTAACCGTTTATCAACACGTTTAAGTCAAATTACAACAAAAGCATTTACGATTTCAACTTGACCACCACGGGCCATACATACATACATACACATCACACATGCATAACATATATGTTACTAATCATACTAGTCAACATGTCATTCCACCACTAAATCCAATAATAGTAGTAGTTCTAGAGTTTATGACCCGGGGTTAGCTTCACAGTTTTTCTCATGTTAACCGTTTTAGTGTTTTAACGTCGACACACTACACATGTTCAATGTCTTTTACTAAGGCCAACATATAAGTATTCTCAATTAACTGTCATATATCATGTTATCATACCACATACCCTACGTGTTTCACATTACTACACTAAGGACAGTATATCAAAGTTCTCAAGTAATCGTTATCTATCATTTTCTCATGCTAAGTTCACAACAATTACCATCAAAACCAAATACTCGTATTCAACACATCTTATTACAAGCAACTAAAACAAGTCAACTAAACAAGTGGTTTAAAGTATAATCCGAATTCGATATGCTCTCTAGTTATTGACCAGGTATGTATACAGGGTGTACCAACGGCTAACCCTCCACCTAATCAACTCCCATTAAGCATATCGGTTCCTTATTATACTCTAAGCCAAGCATGCGCAATCCATGATGTTATTAACCTGTTATAATATTGGGTGACCATAAAAGAGTTGATCGGGTTCTTTTAGGGTTGCCACAATATTATACTAAGTTAATAACATAACTTCATTTTGCTCTAAATCATCAAACTAGCACCAATCAATAACAACAATCCATATTAATGACAATCAAATTCAATCAAAGCACACATTAACCACATTGTATCCATTCCACATTCATCACGTTGAATTCAAGCCATCACATAAGTGGTCTTAACTACGAACTCACAAGGGGATTCACATATTTCACATTGCACCCGAATTTCCTAACCATGCATGCTATATGAAGAGTTTTAACTTAAGCCGTAGTCTAGGTCAAACCGCCTAATTCTCTACGACCACGCATGGGCCACCATTCTGTAACACCCCAAGCCGATGCTCGGAATATCACGGAAATCACATAGCACCAGGTGGAATTACAATAGAACAAACTAAATGCAATTAGAGGATTCAGTGAATCCATACAAACGATAAACAAGTAACAAAATACAACAGGAGCAAGTAAACATCAAGATTACAACCGACAACAAAAGAAGGCTATCAATCCTAAATACAATGCAACATAAGGCAAATGGATCCTTGATCCATATCAGTCCAGTCCGGGTTCAACAGTAAGCAAACAATCAAACTCCACGTCCTGAATAACCTGGTTACCTGAAAAGTGTACTAAGCATAGTCAACACAAGGTTGGTGAGTTCGTAGTAATGGTTCGTAAAGAACCAACATCAATAATCACAATATAAGAATAGAGGCTAGACATGACTTACAGTGAGCCTCTACATAACCCAATATCGCCCAACAACAAGATTACACAAGACAAGTAAATGTGTAAATAAGGAATGCATAAATGATATGAGTATCAATGCAAATGCCGGAATGCATGAATAAGCCAATATGCCTATCCTGAGCGTGACCTTTAGTCACCTATGCAACGATACCCTTCTGCCATCGCTATGGACAAGGCTGTATCTCAAAATCATCGAGATATATATGTCTATATACTCGGGGTCAGGAACTACATCCAAAATGGGTGCATACATCTATGCACCAGGATGCCGGCAAATCCCCTGCCGAGGGTCCAACAATAATGTATGCAATGCTTACAATCAAATGTAAATGCATAAATCGTAAACCAACAATCGATATACGATGAATATGAATCAATAATCAATATTCGCCAATCCTGAGTCATCAATCAATAAACGTCAATCATAAACCAATAATCACCATTCATCAACATCAGCCATTAATACTTAACCAAAATATTAACCAAGTCAATCATATGATGAACCATAAACTAATAATCAATAATCGTCAATCTTAACCCACTAATCAACATTCGACAACCATAAGCCACCAACCAATTAAACCAA
Source organism: Erigeron breviscapus (assembly GCA_034093135.1). Classification (NCBI taxonomy): domain Eukaryota; kingdom Viridiplantae; phylum Streptophyta; class Magnoliopsida; order Asterales; family Asteraceae; genus Erigeron; species Erigeron breviscapus. Next base: position 97,135,508 of record CM067171.1, on the reverse strand, counting down.
CTATACGTACATATACTTCAGAGGATTCTACTTCCTTCGAGTCTCAGATGCTTATATATAGGGTCACCCGCAGCCTTCCCACCACATCTAAAACCCGAATGAAGGCATAACCGACTTTCATGTATGTACGTCTATCCTAATATTACTAGATACTTAACAAATATAAACTAAGTCATTCAAACATGATAATCGTCTCAACAATTTAATACTCGAATCAATTTAACCAATCAAACGAAAGGAATCATCACATAAATCCAACAACCAAAACAATCAATCAATCAATAAATGCAAGTAAACACGCCAGGTTTACACTTTTCAGCCCGAATCTCAAGCGAGTAGGGAGATACGAAACTCACCTTGTCCGCAAAGAAGCTAGTAAAAGATTACAAACGAGTAATCGGGTCCACACGTCCACAACCTATAATTATACATCATAATACCATAATGTCAACTCTACAATCATAAACAAGTTGGTTTAGCACAATTAGGTCAAATCGCAAACCCTAGACGCCTTTACAACTTTACCGTATATGAAACAAGACGCTTTGACTCGACATTTTTAGAAATGGATTAAGAATCATACAAGATGAGTGTTACTACAAGAAACTAGACTCTCTTACGATTCCAACGATAGGTCATATGACTCGATTGGACTTACGGATCAAAAGTTATTAACGTTTCAAAATCGGCGCGCATAAATTCCAGCATCTAACCACTGCGCCGCAGTGAGCCTTAGCCAAGCTCACTGCGCCGCAGTGGGCTGACCCAAACTAGACCAGACCCTAGCCACTGCGCCGCAGTGGGCTAGGCCCAAGCCACTGCGCCGCAGTGGCTCCAATCTGACCAGCAGCAGCAGCTGCACCAGCAGCAAGAAAAGCAAGGCCAAAACCCTAAAAAACTCGACCCAAACCTAACCAAATCGATTTGTATGAACTTGAAACTTATTTTGAAGTATGAATACATATTATTACACCTAATAACACTTAACCCATTCCACAAAACCCATTCATAATACCAAAATCGCCCAAAGTCATTCAAAACCCTAACCAAAACCCTACTTGACCTAAAACGAGTTTCGACTCGATTCGTGGCTCGAAATGGCTGGACACCAACTAGAAATAGATAAACAACATGAAATGATGATTATGGAATGAGTTTGACTTACCAAAAGTTCCACCTAAGGTTCAATTCCGAAAGTGAGCGAATGGAAAGGATTTCTTGCACTTGAGACTTCAATTCTTTGATATAATGGAGATGAAGATGATGATGATTCTTGCTCTTGATCAAGTTAACAACAATGATTTGATGAAGGAGACTTAAAGAGAGGTGATTGCATGTGTGTGTTCTTGCTAGGAGTTCAAGAGAAAGATAGATAGAAAATGAGAGGGGGAGAAAGGATAAGGGGGGAGGTTGGGTCTTGGGTGGCTGGTGGGTTGTGGACTACCCACGGGCCGACCCGCTTCTTCAACCCAAGCCAAATTACAAACGTTAGGCATTTAAACACTGATTAAAACATATTATCGACCCGACGAATATACCACGTTGTCATTTAATCACAAAACGACCCAAATATTTCATTAACTTAAATTGTTAGTCAAATTGTACGTAAAGTCAAACGGTCAAATTTCACGGATGTTACATTATTCCCCCGTTGAAAGAATTTCGTCCCGAAATTCAACAAAACCCTAATTAGCAAATAAATGCGGATACTTAGACTTCCTGTAATCCTTTCGCTCCCAACTGAACTCGGCTCCACGCCTAGCGTTTCCACCTAACCCTATCAATCGTGTAGAGCTTATTCTTGAGTTTCTTGACTCGGCGGTCCAAGATCTCTACCGGTTCTTCAATAAAATTCAAATTCGAATCAACCCTAATCTCGTCCATAGGCACATGATATGTAGGGTCCGCCAAACACTCGCGTAGGTTGCAAATATGAAACACACCGTGTACACCGCTAAATTCTTGTGGTAATTCTAATCGATAAGCGACTTTTCCAACCCTTTTCGAGGATCTTGTAAGGACAATTATACCTTGGCCCGAGTTCGCCTCGCTTCGCGAATCGGATGACGCCTTTCCACGGTGATACTTTCAAACGTACAAGGTCACCCACTTTCAACTCTAACGGTCTCAGCCTCACATCGGCATACTCCTTACTTAGCATGTGAGCTAGCTGGGCTATCCTCTTAGCTTGAGAAGTGGGATAGAAGAAGGAGCTGATCGTCGGGAAAGTTTTAGTGGAAGCGGAATGTTGAAGAACGAAGATAATAGAGACGGAAAAGAATACAAATGAGGTAAAAGATTAAGAGAACCAGGAACGGAAGGGAGCGAGGGAAAGTATATAGGGAAGTAGCAAGAGGAGAGAACGGGCAAAAAGGAAACTAAAAGAGAGGAGATCAGGTAAGATGGGAGAGACAAAGTCAGGGGACAGCGGACGGAGAAGAGATGAGAAAGTAGGGCAACCAGGAAAAAGAAGGTGAACAGAAGTACTGGAGAGATCTAATAAGGTGTGGGATAAAAAAGTACAGAGAGAAGAAAGAGACACCAAGCAGAAATAGCAAGAAGGCAAGAAAAGGCGCGGAAAGGCCGAAAAAGTGAGATAGATTCTAGGATGTTACAGTGAGGAACTAGCTGGGCTATCCTCTTAACTTGAGAAGTTGTTCTTGTCGTTCCTATTAGAAATCCTAACTCGTTACTTTGGCTTTCTTTGATTCTTGGTTCGTCCCAGTGGAGAGTAGCATCTCTTCTACTTAGCTCCTCGGCCCGTGACATTCGAATACTCGCGTAACAACCGTCATTGCACAGAATTGTCGTCATAGTTATAAGTACATTATCTTCACATGTGATCAAGTCTCAAGTCGGTTTGAGTGCCCGTTGTTCATTGGATGGCTCCCTGAATTGGAGTTAAGCGACTTTCTTTACTTGAAATAATAGAGATCGAATCTTCGTGCACCTAACCCACTTCTTCCACATACTAACTTGCCCAGTTGTCAAATTTTACCGGTTTCGGCATATCATGATCACTTCTTGTCGTCGGCGACTTCACGGCGAAGTCCATTCCACTTCGTTTTTCTTCCAAACTCTCTCCCGTCTTTCACTACACGCTTATTCTCCTCTCAGAAGTCTATAAGGGCTTTGACTACGCGCGCGATGTTAGGACGTTAAGCATATACGAAATTTAAGTTATCGAGATGGGATAGACCCGGTAAGTCACCCGGAAGGCCTCGGGAGACTCAAGATTAACAAGGACAACGTTAGCTTTCAGACTCTTGAGACGGTAGCTCTAAGGACGCCTGAGTTAGAAGACTTACACGGGGCCCTAAGAATCCTACCGTTAAATATTTTTACACTGGTAACCCTACTACACAACTTTAGAACTGTCTTACCCGGTGGCATTCAGATTACACTCCAAGTAAATGAGGAGTTTTGTCGTCTTTTAGAGTCGAGATAGATACACGGGATATTTGAATAAATTTAGTTAGTGAGTCGCTTAAACATTCAAAATTGCAAACATATAATTTCAAAACACACGAACGAATGTAACTCAAGGGAGTAACGTTAGAATAAACGAGATCATAGTCGGTTTCGATATCGAATAGTGTCGTAACATAACAACCATTAGGAGGAATGTACCTTAACCAACGTTAGGATCACTTTGGTCTCCTTTGCCATTCTCTGCAAAAGCTCGGCTTCGAAGTTGAACTTGATGGTCTTGCCGGCCACGGTTTTGGCTATAAACGACTATTTGTAGTTGATTACGAGGAATCGCTATTTGGGCTTGTGGTTCAGTCCATTTAGGACAAGCATTTCTGTAGTGATCGGGGCTACCACACACAAAACAAACATCTTGATGGCTCCGAGGGCGGTCAGCTTGGGGGTAAACGGTTTGAAGAGGCGTTACATTCAATGGTGTCGCTTTCGGTGCTCTACAAATCTTAGCCTCGTGCCCGATTCGATTACAATTAAAGCAAGTCCCACATCGGATAGTGGGAGAGTGATGGCGATTACACCTTCCACACAAGGGGTGAGATCCTAAGTAAGTTTTCCTTGCCGGCTCTGCTACTTCAGCTTGTTGTCCAATCCATTTCGGACAATATTTCACGTAGTGTGCACGACTACCACATCCGAAACACTCGCCTTTTTGTTGATTTCCTTGGGGAGGGACGACATGAGTAGGAGTCACGTTCGTTGGGCCCGTTCTCGGGGCTCTACAATTCTTGGACGTGTGGCCAACTTGGTTGCAATTAAAACACGCCCGACATTGAAAGTTGATGGGGTGGTGATTATCACATCCTTTACATGACGGATGAGGTCCTACATAAGCTTTCTTCACCGGTCCCATCGCCGCCCTGGATCTACCCTTATTATGACCATAGGGGTCAAACCTGCCCGCTTTCTTTGCCTCACTAGGTTCTCCGATTTCTTTCCTTTTTGAGGAGGCTCTACCCGCCACCTTCTCGTCACCCATAATTACTCTAGTTCCACGCGTCTCATTGTTTCCCTGGAGGCTTGCCGTGACTTGGGCTACGATAGTGGGTATGGCGTTTACCACTGCTTGGGCAATCACGGTTGTTAAATCCGGCTCATCGCTATGGCTAGTCGTATTCCTTCTTGATCTCACCATTTTCTACAAGGTAAGTAACGCGTTGACCCGAAAGTTAGCCTCACAATGCTCACATATTAGTCACACAAGTAATTAATGCTCTCATACCATATAACATACTCATTTCATATCATTAAACTAAGGTAAGAGTGTTAGAATCCTATGAAATTGTTACTTATTATTTTATCATGTTAAGTTCATTACCATTGGTTATCTTTAATTCATGTAATCATGTCAATACATCATACAATAAAACTAACTTGTTAACTTCATTCCTACAATCGCCCGTCTACTAATACCTTTTACACGTGCATTACCAATTATCCCATAACCCGCATGCAATCAAGTTTAACTATGCCTCATACGTTTTTAAGTTCACATACCATTAAGCAACATATCCCTATTGTTCACCGATTACGATTAACATTATTAGTGTTGGAAAATCATTCGTTTATAATACATATGAGTTAGGATGTTTACAACCTTGATACTCTCTTAGGGTGCATATCAACATATCTATCACGTTGTATCCTAACCGTTTATCAACACGTTTAAGTCAAATTACAACAAAAGCATTTACGATTTCAACTTGACCACTACAGGCCATACATACATACATACACATCACACATGCATAACATATATGTTACTAAATCATACTAGTCAACATGTCATTCCACCACTAAATCCAATAATAGTAGTAGTTCTAGAGTTTATGACCCGGGGGTTAGCTTCACAGTTTCTCTCATGTTAGCCGCATTATTAGCTAATGTTTTAACGTCGACACACTACACATGTTCAATGTCTTTTACTAAGGCCAACATATAATATTCTCAATTAATTGTCATATATCATGTTATCATACCAACATACCATACGTGTTTCACATTACTACGCTAAGGACAGCATATCAAAGTTCTCAAGTAATTGTTATCTATCATGTTCTCGTGCTAAGTTCACAACAATTAACCATCGTCAAAATCAAATACTCGTATTACACACATCTCATTACAAGCAGCTAAAACAAGTCACTAACACGAGTGGTTTAAAGTATAATCCGAATTCGATATGCTCTCTAGTTATTGACCGGGTATGTATACAGGGTGTACCAACGGCTAACCCTCCACCTAATCAACTCCCATTAAGCATATCGGTTCCTTATTATACTCTAAGCCATGCATGCGCAATCCATGATGTTATTAACCTGTTATAATATTGGGTGACCATAAAAGAGTTGATCGGGTTCTTTTAGGGTTGCCACAATATTATACTAAGTTAATAACATAACTTCATTTTGCTCTAAATCATCAAACTAGCACCAATCAATAACAACAATCCATATTAATGACAATCAAATTCAATCAAAGCACACATTAACCACATTGTATCCATTCCACATTCATCACGTTGAATTCAAGCCATCACATAAGTGGTCTTAACTACGAACTCACAAGGGGATTCACATATTTCACATTGCACAAGAATTTCCTAACCATGCATGCTATATGAAGAGTTTTAACTTAAGCCGTAGTCTAGGTCAAACCGCCTAATTCTCTAAGACCACGCATGGGCCACCATTCTGTAACACCCCAAGCCGAGGCTCGGAATATCACGGAAATCACATAGCACCAGGTGGAATTACAATAGAACAAGCTAAATGCAATTAGAGGATTCAGTGAATCCATACAAACGATAAACAAGTAACAAAATACAACAGGAGCAAGTAAACATCAAGATTACAACCGACAACAAAAGAAGACTATCAATCCTAAATACAATGCAACATAAGGCAAATGGATCCTTGATCCATATCAGTCCAGTCCGGGTTCAACAGTAAGCAAACATTCAAACTCCACGTCCTGAATAACCTGGTTACCTGAAAAGTGTACTAAGCATAGTCAACACAAGGTTGGTGAGTTCGTAGTAATGGTTCGTAAAGAACCAACATCAATAATCAACATATAAGAATAGAGGCTAGACATGACTTACAGTGAGCCTCTACATAACACAACATCGCCCAACAACAAGATTACACAAGACAGTTAAATGTGTAAATAAGGAATGCATAAATGATATGTGTATCAATGCAAATGCCGGAATGCATGAATAAGCCAATATGCCTATCCTGAGCGTGACCTTCAGTCACCTATGCAACGATACCCTTCTGCCAACGCTATGGACAAGGCTGTATCTCAAAATCATCGAGATATATATGTCTATATACTCGGGGTCAGGAACTACATCCAAAATGGGTGCATACATCTATGCACCAGGATGCCGGCAAATCCCCTGCCGAGGGTCCAACAATATGTATGCAATGCTTACAATCAAATGTAAATGCATAAATCATAAACCAACAATCGATATACGATGAATATGAATCAATAATCAATATTCGCCAATCCTGAGTCATCAATCAATAAACGTCAATCATAAACCGATAATCACCATTCATCAACATCAGCCATTAATACTTAACCAAAATATTAACCAAGTCAATCAACCTATGATGAACCATAAACTAATAATCAATAATCGTCAATCTTAACCCACTAATCAACATTCGACAACCATAAGCCACCAACCAAATTTAAACCAACTATACGTACATATACTTCAGAGGATTCTACTTCCTTCGAGTCCTCAGATGCTTATATATAGGGTCACCCGCAGCCTTCCCACCACATCTAAAACCCGATGAAGGCATAACCGACTTTCATGTATGTACGTCTATCCTAATATTACTAGATACTTAACAAATATAAACTAAGTCATTCAAACATGATAATCGTCTCAACAATTTAATACTCGAATCAATTTAACCAATCAAACGAAAGGAATCATCACATAAATCCAACAACCAAAACAATCAATCAATCAATAAATGCAAGTAAACACGCCAGGTTTACACTTTTCAGCCCGAATCTCAAGCGAGTAGGGAGATACGAAACTCACCTTGTCCGCAAAGAAGCTAGTAAAAGATTACAAACGAGTAATCGGGTCCACACGTCCACAACCTATAATTATACATCATAATACCATAATGTCAACTCTACAAACATAAACAAGTAAGTTTAGCACAATTAGGTCAAATCGCAAACCCTAGACGCCTTTACAACTTTACCGTATATGAAACAAGACGCTTGACTCGACATTTTTAGAAATGGATTAAGAATCATACAAGATGAGTGTTACTACAAGAAACTAGACTCTCTTACGATTCCAACGATAGGTCATATGACTCGATTGGACTTACGGATCAAAAGTTATTAACGTTTCAAAATCGGCGCGCATAAATTCCAGCATCTAACCACTGCGCCGCAGTGAGCCTTAGCCAAGCTCACTGCGCCGCAGTGGGCTGACCCAAACTAGACCAGACCCTAGCCACTGCGCCGCAGTGGGCTAGGCCCAAGCCACTGCGCCGCAGTGGCTCCAATCTGACCAGCAGCAGCAGCTGCACCAGCAGCAAGAAAAGCAAGGCCAAAACCCTAAAAACTCGACCCAAACCTAACCAAATCGATTTGTATGAACTTGAAACTTAATTTGAAGTATGAATACACATTATTACACCTAATAACACTTAACCCATTCCACAAAACCCATTCATAATACCAAAATCGCCCAAAGTCGTTCAAAACCCTAACCAAAACCCTAACTTGACCTAAAACGAGTTTCGACTCGATTCGTGGCTCGAAATGGCTGGACACCAACTAGAAATAGATAAACAAACATGAAATGATGATTATGGAATGAGTTTGACTTACCAAAAGTTCCACCTAAGGTTCAAATCCGAAAGTGAGCGAATGGAAAGGATTTCTTGCACTTGAGACTTCAATTCTTTGATATAATGGAGATGAGATGAAGATGATGATGATTCTTGCTCTTGATCAAGTTAACAACAATGATTTGATGAAGGAGACTTAAAGAGAGGTGATTGCATGTGTGTGTTCTTGCTAGGAGTTCAAGAGAAAGATAGATAGAAAAATGAGAGGGGGAGAAAGGATAAGGGGGGAGATTGGGTCTTGGGTGGCTGGTGGGTTGTGGACTACCCACGGGCCGACCCGCTTCTCATCCCAAGCCAAATTACAAACGTTAGGCATTTAAACACTGATTAAAACATATTATCGACCCGACGAATATACCACGTTGTCATTTAGTCACAAAACGACCCAAATATTTCATTAACTTAAATTGTTAGTCAAATTGTACGTAAAGTCAAACGGTCAAATTCACGGATGTTACATTATTCCCCCGTTGAAAGAATTTCGTCCCGAAATTCAACAAAACCCTAATTAGCAAATAAATGCGGATACTTAGACTTCATGTAATCCTTTCGCTCCCAACTGAACTCGGCTCCACGCCTAGCGTTTCCACCTAACCCTAACAATCGTGTAGAGCTTATTCTTGAGTTTCTTGACTCGGCGGTCCAAGATCTCTACCGGTTCTTCAATAAAATTCAAATTCGAATCAACCCTAATCTCGTCCATAGGCACATGATATGTAGGGTCCGCCAAACACTCGCGTAGGTTGCAAATATGAAACACACCGTGTACACCGCTAAATTCTTGTGGTAATTCTAATCGATAAGCGACTTTTCCAACCCTTTTCGAGGATCTTGTAAGGACAATTATACCTTGGCCCGAGTTCGCCTCGCTTCGCGAATCGGATGACGCCTTTCCACGGTGATACTTTCAAACGTACAAGGTCACCCACTTTCAACTCTAACGGTCTCAGCCTCACATCGGCATACTCCTTACTTAGCATGTGAGCTAGCTGGGCTATCCTCTTAGCTTGAGAAGTTGTTCTTGTCGTTCCTATTAGAAATCCTAACTCGTTACTTTGGCTTTCTTTGATTCTTGGTTCGTCCCAGTGGAGAGTAGCATCTCTTCTACTTAGCTCCTCGGCCCGTGACATTCGAATACTCGCGTAACAACCGTCATTGCACAGGATTGTCGTCATAGTTATAAGTACATTATCTTCACATGTGATCAAGTCTCAAGTCGGTTTGAGTGCCCGTTGTTCATTGGATGGCTCCCTGAATTGGAGTTAAGCGACTTTCTTTACTTGAAATAATAGAGATCGAATCTTCGTGCACCTAACCCACTTCTTCCACATACTAATGTGCCAAGTTGTCAAATTTTACCGGTTTCGTCATATCATGATCACTTCTTGTCGTCGGCGACTTCACGGCGAAGTCCATTCCACTTCGTTTTTCTTCCAAACTCTCTCCCGTCTTTCACTACACGCTTATTCTCCTCTCAGAAGTCTATAAGGGCTTTGACTACGCGCGCGATGTTAGGACGTTAAGCATATACGAAATTTAAGTTATCGAGATGGGATAGACCCGGTAAGTCACCCGGAAGGCCTCGGGAGACTCAAGATTAACAAGGACAACGTTAGCTTTCAGACTCTTGAGACGGTAGCTCTAAGGACGCCTGAGTTAGAAGACTTACACGGGGCCCTAAGAATCCTACCGTTAAATATTTTTACACTGGTAACCCTACTACACAACTTTAGAACTGTCTCACTCGGTGGCATTCAGGTTACACTCAAGTAAATGAGGAGTTTTGTCGTCTTTTAGAGTCGAGATAGATACACGGGATATTTGAATAAATTTAGTTAGTGAGTCGCTTAAACATTCAAAATTGCAAACATATAATTTCAAAACACACGAACGAATGTAACTCAAGGGAGTAACGTTAGAATAAACGAGATCATAGTCGGTTTCGATATCGAATAGTGTCGTAACATAACAACTATTAGGGGGAATGTACCTTAATCAACGTTAGGATCACTTTGGTCTCCTTTGCCATTCTCTGCAAAAGCTCGGCTTCGAAGTTGAACTTGATGGTCTTGCCGGCCACGGTTTTGGCTATAAACGACTATTTGTAGTTGATTACGAGGAATCGCTATTTGGGCTTGTGGTTCAGTCCATTTAGGACAAGCATTTCTGTAGTGATCGGGGCTACCACACACAAAACAAACATCTTGATGGCTCCGAGGGCGGTCAGCTTGGGGGTAAACGGTTTGAAGAGGCGTTACATTCAATGGTGTCGCTTTCGGTGCTCTACAAATCTTAGCCTCGTGCCCGATTCGATTACAATTAAAGCAAGTCCCACATTGGATAGTGGGAGAGTGATGGCGATTACACCTTCCACACAAGGGGTGAGATCCTAAGTAAGATTTCCTTGCCGGCTCTGCTACTTCAGCTTGTTGTCCAATCCATTTCGGACAATATTTCACGTAGTGTGCACGACTACCACATCCGAAACACTCGCCTTTTTGTTGATTTCCTTGGGGAGGGACGACATGAGTAGGAGTCACGTTCGTTGGGCCCGTTCTTGGGGCTCTACAATTCTTGGACGTGTGGCCAACTTGGTTGCAATTAAAACACGCCCGACATTGAAAGTTGATGGGGTGGTGATTATCACATCCTTTACATGACGGATGAGGTCCTACATAAACTTTCTTCACCGGTCCCATCGCCGCCCTGGATCTACCCTTATTATGACCATAGGGGTCAAACCTGCCCGCTTTCTTTGCCTCACTAGGTTCTCCGATTTCTTTCCTTTTTGAGGAGGCTCTACCCGCCACCTTCTCGTCACCCATAATTACTCTAGTTCCACGCGTCTCATTGTTTCCCTGGAGGCTTGCCGTGACTTGGGCTACGATAGTGGGTATGGCGTTTACCACTGCTTGGGCAATCACGGTTGTTAAATCCGGCTCATCGCTATGGCTAGTCGTATTCCTTCTTGATCTCACCATTTTCTACAAGGTAAGTAACGCGTTGACCCAAAAGTTAGCCTCACAATGCTCACATATTAGTCACACAAGTAATTAATGCTCTCATACCATATAACATACTCATTTCATATCATTAAACTAAGGTAAGAGTGTTAGAATCCTATGAAATTGTTACTTATTATTTTATCATGTTAAGTTCATTACCATTGGTTATCTTTAATTCATGTAATCGTGTCAATACATCATACAATAAAACTAACTTGTTAACTTCATTCCTACAATCGCCCGTCTACTAATACCTTTTACACGTGCATTACCAATTATCCCATAACCCGCATGCAATCAAGTTTAACTATGCCTCATACGTTTTTAAGTTCACATACCATTAAGCAACATATCCCTATTGTTCACCGATTACGATTAACATTATTAGTGTTGGAAAATCATTCGTTTATAATACATATGAGTTAGGATGTTTACAACCTTGATACTCTCTTAGGGTGCATATCAACATATCTATCACGTTGTATCCTAACCGTTTATCAACACGTTTAAGTCAAATTACAACAAAAGCATTTACGATTTCAACTTGACCACTACGGGCCATACATACATACATACATACACATCACACATGCATAACATATATGTTACTAAATCATACTAGTCAACATGTCATTCCACCACTAATCCAATAATAGTAGTAGTTCTAGAGTTTATGACCCGGGGGTTAGCTTCACAGTTTCTCTCATGTTAACCGCCTTATTAGTTAGTGTTTTAACGTCGACACACTACACATGTTCAATGTCTTTTACTAAGGCCAACATATAATATTCTCAATTAATTGTCATATATCATGTTATCATACCAACATACCATACGTGTTTCACATTACTACACTAAGGACAGCATATCAAAGTTCTCAAGTAATTGTTATCTATCATGTTCTCGTGCTAAGTTCACAACAATTAACCATCGTCAAAATCAAATACTCGTATTACACACATCTCATTACAAGCAGCTAAAACAAGTCACTAACACGAGTGGTTTAAAGTATAATCCGAATTCGATATGCCCTCTAGTTATTGACCGGGTATGTATACAGGGTGTACCAACGGCTAACCCTCCACCTAATCAACTCCCATTAAGCATATCGGTTCCTTATTATACTCTAAGCCATGCATGCGCAATCCATGATGTTATTAACCTGTTATAATATTGGGTGACCATAAAAGAGTTGATCGGGTTCTTTTAGGGTTGCCACAATATTATACTAAGTTAATAACATAACTTCATTTTGCTCTAAATCATCAAACTAGCACCAATCAATAACAACAATCCATATTAATGACAATCAAATTCAATCAAAGCACACATTAACCACATTGTATCCATTCCACATTCATCACGTTGAATTCAAGCCATCACATAAGTGGTCTTAACTACGAACTCACAATGGGATTCACATATTTCACATTGCACACGAATTTCCTAACCATGCATGCTATATGAAGAGTTTTAACTTAAGCCGTAGTCTAGGTCAAACCGCCTAATTCTCTACGACCACGCATGGGCCACCATTCTGTAACACCCCAAGCCGAGGCTCGGAATATCACGGAAATCACATAGCACCAGGTGGAATTACAATAGAACAAGCTAAATGCAATTAGAGGATTCAGTGAATCCATACAAACGATAAACAAGTAACAAAATACAACAGGAGCAAGTAAACATCAAGATTACAACCGACAACAAAAGAAGACTATCAATCCTAAATACAATGCAACATAAGGCAAATGGATCCTTGATCCATATCAGTCCAGTCCGGGTTCAACAGTAAGCAAACATTCAAACTCCACGTCCTGAATAACCTGGTTACCTGAAAAGTGTACTAAGCATAGTCAACACAAGGTTGGTGAGTTCGTAGTAATGGTTCGTAAAGAACCAACATCAATAATCAACATATAAGAATAGAGGCTAGACATGACTTACAGTGAGCCTCTACATAACACAACATCGCCCAACAACAAGATTACACAAGACAGTTAAATGTGTAAATAAGGAATGCATAAATGATATGTGTATCAATGCAAATGCCGGAATGCATGAATAAGCCAATATGCCTATCCTGAGCGTGACCTTCAGTCACCTATGCAACGATACCCTTCTGCCATCGCTATGGACAAGGTTGTATCTCAAAATCATCGAGATATATATGTCTATATACTCGGGGTCAGGAACTACATCCAAAATGGGTGCATACATCTATGCACCAGGATGCCGGCAAATCCCCTGCCGAGGGTCCAACAATAATGTATGCAATGCTTACAATCAATGTAAATGCATAAATCGTAAACCAACAATCGATATACGATGAATATGAATCAATAATCAATATTCGCCAATCCTGAGTCATCAATCAATAAACGTCAATCATAAACCAATAATCACCATTCATCAACATCAGCCATTAATACTTAACCAAAATATTAACCAAGTCAATCAACCTATGATGAACCATAAACTAATAATCAATAATCGTCAATCTTAACCCACTAATCAACATTCGACAACCATAAGCCACCAACCACAATTAAACCAACTATACGTACATATACTTCAGAGGATTCTACTTCCTTCGAGTCTCAGATGCTTATATATAGGGTCACCCGCAGCCTTCCCACCACATCTAAAACCCGATGAAGGCATAACCGACTTTCATGTATGTACGTCTATCCTAATATTACTAGATACTTAACAAATATAAACTAAGTCATTCAAACATGATAATCGTCTCAACAATTTAATACTCGAATCAATTTAACCAATCAAACGAAAGGAATCATCACATAAATCCAACAACCAAAACAATCAATCAATCAATAAATGCAAGTAAACACGCCAGGTTTACACTTTTCAGCCCGAATCTCAAGCGAGTAGGGAGATACGAAACTCACCTTGTCCGCAAAGAAGCTAGTAAAAGATTACAAACGAGTAATCGGGTCCACACGTCCACAACCTATAATTATACATCATAATACCATAATGTCAACTCTACAAACATAAACAAGTAAGTTTAGCACAATTAGGTCAAATCGCAAACCCTAGACGCCTTTACAACTTTACCGTATATGAAACAAGACGCTTTGACTCGACATTTTTAGAAATGGATTAAGAATCATACAAGATGAGTGTTACTACAAGAAACTAGACTCTCTTACGATTCCAACGATAGGTCATATGACTCGATTGGACTTACGGATCAAAAGTTATTAACGTTTCAAAATCGGCGCGCATAAATTCCAGCATCTAACCACTGCGCCGCAGTGAGCCTTAGCCAAGCTCACTGCGCCGCAGTGGGCTGACCAAACTAGACCAGACCCTAGCCACTGCGCCGCAGTGGGCTAGGCCCAAGCCACTGCGCCGCAGTGGCTCCAATCTGACCAGCAGCAAGAAAAGCAAGGCCAAAACCCTAAAAAACTCGACCCAAACCTAACCAAATCGATTTGTATGAACTTGAAACTTATTTTGAAGTATGAATACACATTATTACACCTAATAACACTTAACCCATTCCACAAAACCCATTCATAATACCATAATGTCAACTCTACAAACATAAACAAGTAAGTTTAGCACAATTAGGTCAAATCGCAAACCCTAGACGCCTTTACAACTTTACCGTATATGAAACAAGACGCTTTGACTCGACATTTTTAGAAATGGATTAAGAATCATACAAGATGAGTGTTACTACAAGAAACTAGACTCTCTTACGATTCCAACGATAGGTCATATGACTCGATTGGACTTACGGATCAAAAGTTATTAACGTTTCAAAATCGGCGCGCATAAATTCCAGCATCTAACCACTGCGCCGCAGTGCTAACCACTGCGCCGCAGTGAGCCTTAGCCAAGCTCACTGCGCCGCAGTGGGCTGACCAAACTAGACCAGACCCTAGCCACTGCGCCGCAGTGGGCTAGGCCCAAGCCACTGCGCCGCAGTGGGCTAGGCCCAAGCCACTGCGCCGCAGTGGCTCCAATCTGACCAGCAGCAAGAAAAGCAAGGCCAAAACCCTAAAAACACGATCCAACGACCTCCAAATCGATTTGTATGAACTTGAAACTTATTTTGAAGTATGAATACACATTATTACACCTAATAACACTTAACCCATTCCACAAAACCCATTCATAATACCATAATGTCAACTCTACAAACATAAACAAGTAAGTTTAGCACAATTAGGTCAAATCGCAAACCCTAGACGCCTTTACAACTTTACCGTATATGAAACAAGACGCTTTGACTCGACATTTTTAGAAATGGATTAAGAATCATACAAGATGAGTGTTACTACAAGAAACTAGACTCTCTTACGATTCCAACGATAGGTCATATGACTCGATTGGACTTACGGATCAAAAGTTATTAACGTTTCAAAATCGGCGCGCATAAATTCCAGCATCTAACCACTGCGCCGCAGTGAGCCTTAGCCAAGCTCACTGCGCCGCAGTGGGCTGACCAAACTAGACCAGACCCTAGCCACTGCGCCGCAGTGGGCTAGGCCCAAGCCACTGCGCCGCAGTGGCTCCAATCTGACCAGCAGCAAGAAAAGCAAGGCCAAAACCCTAAAAAACTCGACCCAAACCTAACCAAATCGATTTGTATGAACTTGAAACTTATTTTGAAGTATGAATACACATTATTACACCTAATAACACTTAACCCATTCCACAAAACCCATTCATAATACCAAAATCGCCCAAAGTCGTTCAAAACCCTAACCAAAACCCTAACTTGACCTAAAACGAGTTTCGACTCGATTCGTGGCTCGAAATGGCTGGACACCAACTAGAAATAGATAAACAAACATGAAATGATGATTATGGAATGAGTTTGACTTACCAAAAGTTCCACCTAAGGTTCAAATCCGAAAGTGAGCGAATGGAAAGGATTTCTTGCACTTGAGACTTCAATTCTTTGATATAATGGAGATGAGATGAAGATGATGATGATTCTTGCTCTTGATCAAGTTAACAACAATGATTTGATGAAGGAGACTTAAAGAGAGGTGATTGCATGTGTGTGTTCTTGCTAGGAGTTCAAGAGAAAGATAGATAGAAAATGAGAGGGGGAGAAAGGATAAGGGGGGAGATTGGGTCTTGGGTGGCTGGTGGGTTGTGGACTACCCACGGGCCGACCCGCTTCTCTACCCAAGCCAAATTACAAACGTTAGGCATTTAAACACCGATTAAAACATATTATCGACCCGACGAATATACCACGTTGTCATTTAGTCACAAAACGACCCAAATATTTCATTAACTTAAATTGTTAGTCAAATTGTACGTAAAGTCAAACGGTCAAATTTCACGGATGTTACATTACCATACGGCCTACAAACTGGAGCTTTTTCGTAAATGAGCGAGCATACTCGCCTATGGCACCAGGCTTAGCGGTCAAAGCTCTAAATTCCTTCTCAATTAGCCTCAACTCACGAGTACCCACATATTCTTCCAAAAACTTTTCCCTGAATGTACCCCAAGGCATAGCTGCTAGTACCTCGGGAGTCAATGAAACAGTCGCAGATCTCCACCAGTTGCGAGCATTCTTCATTAACACACGAGTAGCACATAACACCTTCATATCATCCGGACAGTAGCATGAAGCAAAAACCACTTCAATATCAGCAAGCCATTCCATGGCACCCACTGCATCAAGTGTACCATCAAACTCCTTGGCACCACACCTCTTAAAGCTCTCGTATTTAAAGTTAGTAGCACGAGGCTCCACTACATTTGCTCCATTATTAACATCAGTAGCAGTATTCACAGGAGTAGGCTGTGATCTCACAATGGATGGCTCAGCATGGTTGGAGCGGTTGGAATAATTTCCATTAGTATGCTCCTCCTGATGCGAGTTAACTTCTCTTTCAGCTCTTACCCGAGCAAGTTCCTCTTCAGTCCTTCTCAGTTGGGCTCGAGTAGCCCTCAATTCTTCATGCATTTCAGCTCGAGTAGGAATCTGCTCGATAATTGGGTTTGCCCGATCAATTTCAGATCTTGTTGGGGCATTATTTGGCGTAGCTCTATCACGTTGATTGTTAGTACGAGTATTAACCATGTTGTATACATTACGATGACGACGGTTAGCGAGAGTTAAAGCGAGAATAGAGAGATTAAGGCTATATAACATCTAATTCAGCAATACATAAACACATTCATGCCTCAACCTACACTCTCACTCATACCCAAACCCATTTTAAGGATTTCATCTCAAAGGCTAAGTATACCTACTTAAGTCTAACTTGATCTCTATCGGTTTAAGTCCAATTTCTATGGTAAACCTATAGTCATTGGTTCGCTTAAACCATTTCTCTGATACCACTTGTAACACCGTCATTTAAAAATATGGATTTCCAAAAATTTTCGCCTAACGGCGTCAAAAGATAGCGGAAGTAAACTTTAAAAGACCAAACCAAAAGGACATGTTTGGTTCATTTATTCAAAAGGTGTTACCATATCCATATCGTAGAAACAGTAATAAGGAAATCCAAATGGCACCAACATAAATGCCAATCAAGTCTACATTATATATAACAACATAATACAAACGTCTTAATAAGGAGGCTATTAGGGTGACTAAGGCCAGCTTCAGATTATCTACCCATGCCTCGCTCTTTATTCATCAACACTTAAAGCTTGCTAAACCTGAGGGAGCAACACATTTCAAGAAACAAGTGTTAGCTAATGAATTAGATAAGTAAGATAACACAAGATTTATAAAGCATTCGTCCAATTAAAACTTTATAAAAGTAATATTTCATCATTAAGGCACATATCATCACAATTCATATAACATAGCATTAACATCTTTCATATAGGATAGTTCATCCTAATGTGCCTAATCATCTTTCATATCTTTCACATATCATCTTTACAAATGTGACATAAGTCACGCATATCATATAAGGTGTAAGTTTGTGTGTAGGCGGTCATAAGACCTAACGGGAACCTCACACCCGACTGGATGGATAAGCCTTTCAGCGGTCCATCAGTGTCGTTAAGGAATGGCAAGCCAATCCAGGAGTAGTCCGTATGTTCAAGACATTGGTGGGTAATCACTTCACCCGGAGATACTCAAACCACGTAATTATGTTGCAAGGAGCCACCCAAGCAACTACATATACGCACCCACCGGGCAAGGCAAGTACGGGTTAAGCTTAACACTTATCACATCATTTACGAGCTCGATTTACATCACATATAGTTTAGGTGTCCACGTTACCTAAACATCATCACATATTCATCTTTTACGTTTGGGCCCTTAAACGTGCACGTGTCATGACAACTTAATAAGTCTAGTGAACTAGATGAACAAGCCATGTAATCATGCACATTTCACATAATATCAACATATCGCATATCATTTCATATTACATCATTTTATTTCATATCATAGGGACTGCATATCAGGCCTCATTGGTCATTTACATAACCCATATCACCTCCCGTATAACCCTGAATACCCATAAGCAATCAAAATATCATTTGGGAAGTTATTATATGAAACCATGTTTTTGTTGAACCCTCAGCGTGTCAAAGTAGTGTATCTTACCTTGCAAGATGCACAACAATTCACCAACGATATTACCGAACAAGTTACAAGATCCCAACAACAAGTATAGACAATATCTGCTAAGTTCAACACCAACTTTCCATGTTACCCAAAAATCATAATTACAATTTCACAAACGTTAAACACAAGAATACTCAAGTGTTTGATTATTGCAAAAACTAAATTTCACAAACGTTAAACACAAGAATACTCAAGTGTTTGATTATTGCAAAAACTAAATTTCACAAACGTTAAACACAAGAATACTCAAGTGTTTGATTATTGCAAAAACTAAATTTCACAAACGTTAAACACAAGAATACTCAAGTGTTTGATTATTGCAAAAACTAAATTTCACAAACGTTAAACACAAGAATACTCAAGTATTTGATTATTGCAAAACTAATATGATTAAGTGGTTGAACACAAATACTTATCTTTTCTTGTTTAAGAGAACTGAATTATGATGAAGATTGTGTGTGTGTGTGTGTTTACTTTGATCCTAAAACAAAGAAATGAAATGAAAAGACTTATATATATAGGCATAAACCATAGTTGACTATTAAAGGTCGGACTTGACTATTCCAGGTCGACCTTAGCTGTTCAAGTTAGACCACTTGGAAAATATCTTTCTATTGGAAAATAGATTCTTTTACGAAAACGTGGCGATTTGAATCGTCAAAAACGGAGTTACGGTTCAAAAGTTATGGCCAAAACAAGTTAGCAGCGTTTTTCTGCAGTCGACTTGTTTATTTAGTTATATAGACACGTTTTCTTTGAAATGACAAAATCTAAGCAAAATTAAATGATACCCACTTGATTTACTTAAATGTCATTTCCATGCTTTTCAATTTGATATTCATTAATTTGAATATATAAACATTTACGTCACTTTCATGTAATATATAAACATTTACGTCACTTTCATGTAATATATAAACATTTACGTCACTTTCATGTAATATATAAACATTTACGTCACTTTCATGTAATATATAAACATTTACGTCACTTTCATGTAATATATAAACATTTACGTCACTTTCATAAATACGGTTACTATTCATGAATACGGTTACTATTCACATATACGGTACTATTCACAAATACGGTTACTATTCATGTATACGGTACTATTCACATATATTAACGAAAATCATTTACATTAAATTTGCAAGTCAAATCTAGTCAAATTTCACAAATGTTACACATTAAGTACACATATGCATATAAATCATCTAAAGATTTGACGGAAGCAAAATGTTGACTTAACAACTCAAGTCAGCCGTTAAACGAAAAGTTTAGGATGTTACAATTACCTCCCCCTTAAGAGGATTCCGTCCTCGGAATCACTTAAACATCAAATAGGTGAGGATAGTTCTCCCGCATCACGGACTCGGTTTCCCAAGTCAGACTTTCACCATGGTTATGCTTCCATTTGATTAACACAAGATCAATCATCTTCCGGCGTAGCTTCTTTTGCTTTCTCCCGAGTATTGCTACCGGTTCCTCAATCATTCTTTTCCTCGGATCAATGCTCACATCTTTAATAGGGATAACACTAGACTCCTCCGCTAAACACTTCCTCAAATAAGAAACATGAAATGTGTTATGAATTCCATCCAATTTTGGAGGCAATTCCAACTGATACGCCATATCTTTGATACGCTTCAGAACCTTAAATGGTCCAATAAATCGTGGACTTAACTTTCCTTTCTTTCCAAAACGAATAACTCCTTTCCATGGGGAAACTTTCAGCATCACCATATCACCAACTTCAAACTCAACCGGCCTTCTTTTCTTGTCGGCATAAGTTTTCTGTCGTTCTCTAGCTACACGAAGTGCTTCCTTTGCAATATTAACTTTTTCAGTTGTGATTTCTATAATTTCGGGACCTGTAATTTGCTTTTCGCCGGGCTCCATCCAACAACTTGGAGTCCTACACCTTCTACCATAAAGCATTTCAAACGGTGGCATTCCAATACTTGCATGATAGCTATTATTGTAAGAAAATTCAATCAATTTCAAGTGATCATCCCATGCTCCACCATACTCTAATACACAAGCCCTCAACATATCTTCCAATGTTTGAATTGTTCTTTCACATTGCACACGAATTTCCTAACCATCCATGCTATATGAAGAGTTTTAACTTAAGCCGTAGTCTAGGTCAAACCGCCTAATTCTCTACGACCACGCATGGGCCACCATTCTGTAACACCCCAAGCCGAGGCTCAGAATATCACGGAAATCACATAGCACAAGGTGGGATTAATGTAGAACATGAACTAAATGCAAATAAAGGATTCAGTGAATCCTTACAGTAAGATAAACAAGTATCAAAATACATAAAGAGCAAGTCATCATCAAGATTACAACATAACATCAAAAGATAGCTAACGGATCTAAGTACAATGCAAAAGAAGGCAAATGGATCCTTGATCCATATAAGTCCAAGTCCGGGTTTAACAGCAAGCAAGCAACTAAACTCCACGTCCAGGGATAACCTGATTACCTGAAAAGTGTACTAAGCATAGTCAACACAAGGTTGGTGAGTTCGTAGTAATGATCCATAAGGAACCATCGACAATAATCACAATATACGAGTAAAGGCTAGACATGACTTACAGCGAGCCTCTAAGCAACACAATATCGTCCAACAACAAGATTACACAAGTAAGTAGGCGTGTAATAAGAGTGCATAGATGATGTAAATATCAAAGTAAGTGCCAATGCATAAATAAGCCAACATGCCTATCCTATGCGTGAACTCAGGTCACCTATGCAACGATACCCTCCTGTCATCACAATGAACCAGGCTGTATCTCAAAAACATCGAGATATATATGTCTATATACTCGGGGATCATGACCTACATCCATCAGATGAGTGTATACATCTATACACCAGGATGTTTGCTTCCCCAACCGAGGGATTATCAACAATGTATGCATGCTTACAATCAATCATAAATGCATCAATCATGAACCAACAATCAATATACGATGAACATGAACCAACAACAAGATATACGATGAACATGAACCATCAACAAGATATACGATGAACATGAACCAATAACCAACATTCGACAAACATGAGCCAACAATCAATATTAACACCAATTCTATACGTACATACACTTAAGAGGATTCTACTTTCTTCGAGTCCCAGATGCTTATATATAGGGTCCCCCGCAGCCTTCCCACCACATCTAAAACCCATTGAAGGCATAACCGACTTCATGTATGTACGTCTATCCTAATATTAATGAAATACTTAACCAAAACAAAAACCAAGTCAACCAAACGAAATGAACCGTCACATCAATCCAAAAATCAAAACAATCAATCAATCAATCAACAAATGCAAGTAAACACGCAAGGTTTACACTTTTCAGCCCGAATCTCAAGCGAGTAGGGAGATACGAAACTCACCTTGATTGGTTATGAAAAGTTAAGTCGATATTAACTCGAGTTATTGACGTACAATGTTCTCCTCGCGTCCAACACCTAAATATCGATCATATATAATCACATCAACATACATAAACACACATACGAAGTTATCAAGTATTCGGCAAAACCCTAATTAGGTTTCCAAAGTGCTTCTCGACGTTAAATGACTTCTATGACTCTTAATCAATGTTACACAAGATAAGAAGTGATTTAGATCAAGGCTCGACGCGTAAAAAGGTCCAGAAGGTCAATTTAAGTCAAACAAGAAATTCTGAAAACTACAAATGGCGTAACCTACGCCCCATAGGGCCGTAGGTTACGCCCCTTATAAAATTTTAGGGTAAAGGGGGCGTAAGGTACGGTGCTCTCTAAAGTGCAATTCTTTTGGCGTCTTGAGTGGCGTAAACAGGAGTTTTTAGGCGTAAGATAAGAGTTCGGCGTAAGCTACGCCCCAAAGGGCCGTAACTTACGCCCCAACAAAATTGCCCCAGCGTAACCTACGCCCCATAGGGCCGTAGGTTACGCCCCTTACTGGGCAGCAACACGACCAGCAGCAGTTTATGCAGAAAAACATGACCCAAAACCTATTTTCTCACAACCTAAGACCCCAAATCGATACAAGAAGTTGTGAACTGATTTTTGAAGCAAGTTTAGACATTCCTAAGCATAAATACACTTAACCCATATCAAATTTCCATTCCAAAACATCATAATCACATCTAAATCATTTGACCCAACCCAAAACCCTAATTCAACCCTAAATGCCTTTTGACCCGATTTAAGACTTGTAATTTCTTCAAAGTGACCAACAACAAGTAACTAAACATGAATAGGTAAATATGGAATGAATTTGACTTACCAAAACCTCCTCTAGAGCTAGAACTCGAAATATGGCAAAATGGGTAAAAGTCTTGCACTAGGAATCTTCAAGTTTATGATTCAATGAAGATGAGAAGGAGATGATGATGATTCTTATATTAAACCGATTCCACAACACCAATTAATCCAAGAGTTCAAGAGAGAAAATGAGAAAGGGAGGGTTTCTTGCTTTTGTTAGAGAGAAAGGAGAGAAAGACTAAGTGTGTGGTGAAATGAGGGGATAAGGGGGAGGATGGGTCGGCTGATGGGTCGTGGATGACCCACGGGCGACCCGTTTCTCTTCTCAAGCCAAAACACAATCGTTAGACATTTAAACACCGATCAAAACATATTATCGACCCGAATATAACACATTGTCATTTAATTCACAAAACGACCCAAATATTTCATTAATTTGAATTGTTAGTCAAATTACACGTAAAGTCAACGGGTCAAAATTCACGGATGTTACAAACAACGTCATAAATTCTTTTATGAAGAAACAAGAACCGTTAAATGAGTTTAAACTTTTAATTATAACCCTTAGATCAAAATAATGGTATCATTACCATATTTATTATTAGTAAATACAACATTAGTATTTTACTTTATAAACAATTCACTTGCTTTTTATAAAATAATAACAAATGTTGTAACTTATACAAATCGAAATGTAATTAACTTGCCTAAAATAACATCTTCAAACATTAATTCTCCAAACTATGCATCGACTACATGTTGGTCACGTGGTTTGTATAACTCTAAAATTAAAAGACTAATAATATGTATTTGAATTTTTAAAGGTGAAAAACTATCTATAATTTTAATTGGAAAATTGATATATGATTAATACCTTTTTAAAAAGATGATATTTATTTGTTAAAAAAATGGTATTTATAAACTCTCTTGAGTGGTAATCAAATACAATATTAAATGTAAGTGTAATTGCTTAGATATTGCTATGATGCTTTGATATTTTATATAAGATTATTTTTTACTTTGTTAATTTTTCTGTATGTATGTATGTATATAAGCATTAAACTATGTAAAAAATTGTAGAAAATGACTAATATAGTTACACGACTTAAGAAGAAGTCAAATCTATATTCAGTTCTGAATTATATTCAGTTAAACAAATCTGGTTATCTTGAATTCAAACTATCACTTGATACATTAATTTTAAGTTTTACTAATTGTTTATAATAACATAAAATCATGAAATTTTATGTTTTTTTTTCCTATATAGAGACATATCTTAACTTTAATTGTAAATGCTATAGTTTTTAATGAAACTTTGTTTATTTGTAAATTAACTCATTTTAGCAAGATAATAATTTACATGTTTTGCATTATGATACTAATTAATTCGTTTTCTACATCATTTATCTATGTTTGTCAGTTTACGATATTATGAAACAATAATATGTCATTAGTAAAATATGTTCTCTCGCGTATTACGCAGGACAATAATCTAGTTATAAGATTAAAAAGTATTTTAAGGGCAAAATAATAATTAAATTGTTATAGTGTGAGAAGTAAAATCTACAATACAAAAATCACCTTTTTAAAAAAAGTTGAAGAGGTTAACTAGATTACCTAACAATCGCCGAATGGTCTAATGGCACATTTACTACCTTATCTGGTTCTAAGGCTTCTCACATGTGTCAAACACTAGCCTATACTTCCTGGATACACCGAAAAATAAGCATGAACACGGGTCAAAACTCGGTCTGCCCCGTGCAAACCCGAAAACCGACAATGCAACAAAATCGAACTCGTGACCCAGCACGTTAGCTTCCAATCATTTCCTTTCTTCTGTAAAAGCATGGGGTATGGGCATGTGATGCCGACCCCAAACGATGACATGGCCACAGACACTGACCACCCTTCCATCCCTCCCCCATTCAGCACCGGTCACCCCTTCGGGGTTCTTTGTTTCTTCGTCGAACAACGGCATCCGGTTTTCTTTTGGCTTTTAGTGAATTTGTTCTTGTTTTTTCTCTTTGTCTTTAATTATAAATATCTCAGCCTACTTGTAATCATGCACGAGTATACACATTTCTAAGTCTAGTAAGTATGATTCTAGCTAAGAAAAAAACGAATGTTATTAGTTTAGGTGTTCATATTGGACAGGTTCTATCAACCTTCAATTGGAGGAAACTACAAAAAAGAAGTTACTCGTATAAAGTCGTATGCATTATTACAAAATAGATATATAGTTTTATCTTTATTATTGTATTTTTGTTTGTATTATTAAACAAAAAATAGTTTAATAAATAACTTATAATTTATAAAAGTAATAAAAAAAGGTAATTTTCTGCGTTCCGCATCCATAACGGCAACTGATAAAATTATGAATATTAATGTGACGTTGAAGTGACATTTTGGATAACGATACCTGATGCTCTAAGACCATTAGTAATCGTTTACCTATTTTACCTACACTTTTTCTTGTCATATCAGCTTCACCTTCTCACCTCATTCACTTTTTTTTTTTCTTTTTAACCATTCACCTTCAAATTTAATACATATCATATCCACAATATACCAGTCAAAATAAAACATACAAGATAAGATAAACAAAAATGGACCCACATATCTTCCTTTTCATTACCTTTCACCTACTTTAATCCATTCATTTTCTCATCATTTCTCTCCACTTACCTATTTCACACTCTCTTAACAATGTTCTAACTACTCAAAGAACACACCAAAACGGCGGCACACTCTTTCATTCTATTCTAAAATCATCCACCACTTTATCACCTGAAAACCAAACGACTCTCACATCCATGCCTCGTTAATATAATCCACATTCTTTATATATTCGTCAAAAACTCGGCATCTTTTATATTATGTCATCAATGTCCGACCGTGGTCGCGGCAGCGGTAGGTTTCCGCATGGCCGTAGCCAAGATCCAAACGCGGGGAGTAGTCACTCGTCCTCGGCGTGGCCATAGCTATGACCCAAACGTTTTGCGTAGTCGTAGATTGTCCGGTGGTCAGGGAAATTCCGACAACAATTTTGACACTCAAATACTTGATTCGGCCGGGCCCTCAACTTCAACCTCTATGTTTTGTCCAATGATGAGGCCCCCCAAGAATGATTTGAATTGGGAACGTCAAAGAGTCTTGACAAATTCGTTCGAATTCGATTTCGATAAAAGTGGTTGTGTGGTCCAATATAAGGTAAAATCCTCCTCTCATTGCAATTGTAAGGTATTTAAATACACTGATCATAAATGATAGTTTACAAATAGTTTTCTGTTGAAAGTTTTAGTATATAAACGGACTTCCTGGGTGTAAATACAATAAACTAGTGTCAATAATTTCAAACAAATTGATATTTGAGCAACACATTCAATGAAAATATTGATGGTTATGTACTTTGGTAAACCCCCGGAAAAAACGGACCCGAAAACCGGGACCGATATTAGCGGCTTCGATTTTGGGGCGAAATCGTTCGATAATAATCTGTAATATTACTAGCGAAATTTTATGGACGAAGATTTTTTAGTTTCCTAATGCGTAGTATTTTAATATTTCTAGCTTCCTGATATACTTTTTGTTAGTTTACCAAAGATCAATGACGTGATTGTAAATAGTATGTTTTTGGCAAAACCTGATTTTAATAAATTTGAGGTTGTCATTACGTTCTAAAGGCTTGTACGATATTATCACTGTTTGTGCTATAATTTGATTTTGTTTTCCCATGCTTGTTGTTATTAATAATGATGTTTTGGATATATGACTTACTTTTTAGATTTTGTTTTTGTTTATGACTTTTAGAAATGATGCACGTTAAGTGTGAACCTGTGGTGCTCTCAAAGACGCGAAGAAGAAAAATCTATTCCCTCACTTCACTTTACGCTTCTTCATCTTATGATGGAAATGAGTATGTGAAACCATCATAAGATGAAGAAGCGTAAAATGAAGTGAGGGAATAGATTTTTCTTCTTCGCGTCTTTGATAGCACCACAGGTTTAAACATAACCTGCATCATTTCTAAAAGTCATAAACAAAAACAAAATCTAAAAAGTAAGTCATATATCCAAAACATCATTATTAATAACAACAAGCATGGGAAAACAAAATCAAATTATAGCACAAACAGTGATAATATCGTACAAGCCTTTAGAACGTAATGACAACCTCAAATTTATTAAAATCAGGTTTTGCCAAAAACATACTATTTACAATCACGTCATTGATCTTTGGTAAACTAACAAAAAGTATATCAGGAAGCTAGAAATATTAAAATACTACGCATTAGGAAACTAAAAAATCTTCGTCCATAAAATTTCGCTAGTAATATTACAGATTATTATCGAACGATTTCGCCCCAAAATCGAAGCCGCTAATATCGGTCCCGGTTTTCGGGTCAGTTTTTCCGGGGGTTTACCAGAGTACATAACCATCAATTTTTTCATTGAATGTGTTGCTGTCGGAATTTCGCTGGACAATCTACGACTACGCAAAACGTTTGGGTCATAGCTATGGCCACGCCGAGGACGAGTGACTACTCCCCGCGTTTGGATCTTGGCTACGGCCATGCGGAAACCTACCGCTGCCGCGACCACGGTCGGACATTGATGACATAATATAAAAGATGCCGAGTTTTTGACGAATATATAAAGAATGTGATTATAATTAACGAGGTGGATGTGAGAGTCGTTTGTTTTTCAGGTGCATAAAGTGGTGGATGATTTTAGAATAGAATGAAAGAGTATGCAGCCGTTTCGGTGTGTTCTTGAGTAGTTAAAACATTGTTAAGGGAGTGTGAAATAGGTAGGTGGAGAGAAATGATGAGAAAATGAATGGATTAAAGGTAGGTGAAAGAAGAGGGTGAAAGTATATGAAAGGAGATATGTGAGTCCATTTTTGTTTATCTTATCTTGTATGTTTTTATTTTGATTGGTATATTGTGGATATGATATGTATTAAATTTGAAGGTGAATGGTTAAAAAGAAAAAAAAAGTGAATGAGGTGAGAAGGTGAAGCTGATGACAATGTTTTTGAGAAGCCGGACCGGACCCTGAACGGGCTTATAATTATTTTACAGTTGGAACCGGTCGGATCGATCAAACGCGGTTCGACCGTGTTTATATTATATTATATAATTTTATTTTAATATATATACTAACTATTAATAAAAAAACACAACAATTTACAAAGAAAACATAATAATATATACTTACTAATATGTAATATAGTTGTTTCAAAAATAAAATAAAAAAAACCAATATGTGATATAATTAAATCCACTTTTTTATAACCAATATTATATTAAATAATAGATAGATTATCAACTACACACACTTTTTGTATTTCTACGAGATTCATTTCCAACATGAGTTTGTGAAAAAAGAAAAAAAAAGAAAGTCTTACACATATATGGAAATCACGTGACTATTGTTTCCAAGTACAGTTAACTCTTTAATCATTTTCCTATAATCTTATCACACCTAAACGAAACACACATATACACACAGTTAAACCAAACACATCCCGATCAAATTTTGGGGTCTTCTTCATCATTGCTATTCGCCGCCGTCCTTCAGATCCGACTTCAACCAGCCGCCGTCGACTATTCTTCATCATCATCTTCGTCCTTCACCATCACATGTTTCTTCTAAAACAAAACCCCCCACCGTCGTAAACCTTCAGATCCACCATCCACCAGCCATTCGCTTGTTTTTCCGACAAAGTCTTCACTTGTTTGACCATTTGACCGGTTTGATACAGGTTCAAAACGGTCCGGTTCGCTGCAGCTCACCCGGTTTATCCCGGTTTGATCCGGTCCACTTTTAATGAACAAACCGGGAGCTATTGAGCCGGAATATCAAAAAAATCCGGCCAGACCGCGGTCAGATCGGTCCGACCGGCCGGTTTAAAAACATTGGACATGACAAGAAAAGCGTAGGTAAAATAGGTAAACGATTACTAATGGTCTTAGAGCATCAGGTATCGTTATCCAAAATGTCACTTCAGCGTCACATTAATTTTCATAATTTTATCAGTTTTGGGCCGTTATGGATGCGGAATGCAGAAAATTACCTTTTTTTATTACTTTTATAAATTATAAGTTATTTATTAAACTATTTTTTGTTTAATAATACAATTAATAAAGATAAAACTATATATCTATTTTGTAATAATGCATACGACTTTATACGAGTAACTTCTTTTTTGTAGTTTCCTCCAATTTCAAGGTTCATACAATTGGATTGAGATCCTCTAAAGTTAAAACCCAACTTTATTAATAAAGTTGGTATCTTGACCATTGGATTAAAATCAAAGGCCAATATTCAAAAATCATATTTGAATCTTGACCTTTGATTTTAATCCAAAGGTCAAGATATGCTCAACTTTACCTATAAAGTTGAAAACAACTTTAGAGGATCTCCATCATAATTAATTCCCTGTCCAATATGAACACCTAAAATAATAACATTCGGTTTTTTTCTTAGCTAGAATCATACTTACTAGACTTAGAAATGTGTATATCCTATCGTGCACGGTGTACAAGTAGGCTAAGATATTTATAATTAAAGACAGAAAAAAAACAAGAACAAATTCACTAAAAGCCAAAAGAAAACAGGATGCCGTTGTTCGACGAAGAAACAAAGAACCCCGAAGGGGTGACCGGTGCTGAATGGGGGAGGGATGGAAGGGTGGTCAGTGTCTGTGGCCATGTCATCGTTTGGGGTCGGCATCACATGCCCATACCCCATGCTTTTACAGAAGAAAGGAAATGATTGGAAGCTAACGTGCTGGGTCACGAGTTCGATTTTGTTGCATTGTCGGTTTTCGGGTTTGCACGGGGCAGACCGAGTTTTGACCCGTGTTCATGCTTATTTTTCGGTGTATCCAGGAAGTATAGGCTAGTGTTTGACACATGTGAGATGACCTTAGAACCGAATAAGGTAGTAAATGAGCCATTAGACCATTCAGCGTTGTTAGATAATCTAGTTAACCTCATCAACTTTTTTTAAAAAGATGATTTTTGTATTGCAGATTTTACTTCTCACACGACAACAATTTAATTATTATTTTGCCCTTAAAATACTTTTTAATTGTAACACCCCAATTCTAAACCCAAAATATGGAGTGTCACGATCGAATCTAAATACAAATACAAGAATGAAAGAGAGAGTTTTCTTGTAATAACTATAAAGTCAATGTGATCTTGAACCTTGATCTTCAATAAACTCTTTGCGCGGAAGCCACCAATGAATCTTCTTTATCCTTTTTAATAGTGTACCTGCCGCATGGAAAGAAAATGCGGCTGAGCCTAACGCCCAGTGTGCGGATAGAACAAAGGCAAATGCGAATATATAAAGTATATGCGAACAATGAGTTATATAATGCGAATCAAATAAGTATTATAAATGAATATGAACGAAATGAGAGCTGAAATGAACTAAGAAGTCAAAGGGGTATGAATAGTCGGGTCCAAAATTCCGACGCTTGCATATCAAGTGTGTTAGATATGACAAACACCGGCCGAAATACCAACACTTGCATATCAAGTATATTAGATACAACAAGTATTGGCCGAAAGGTGCACATAGGACTGCAGATCCATATGTACCAAAGGTGAATGAGGAGTTGGCACACAACCCCAAACACAATCCAAAACACAAACACAAACTAGGGTCAACCCATACGCCCCCTAACACCATTATACGGCCAACAAAGAGGAGACGTCGTAACCGATCACACTGCTACGGAAGTGTCGCGCCATCAGTGCCACAATGACGTGCCTATGGTACCCCCATAGGTGGTGTAACATCCTAAACTTTTCGTTTAACGGCTGACTTGAGTTGTTAAGTCAACATTTTGCTTCCGTCAAATCTTTAGATGATTTATATGCATATGTGTACTTAATGTGTAACATTTGTGAAATTTGACTAGATTTGACTTGCAAATTTAATGAAAATGATTTTCGTTAATATATGTGAATAGTACCGTATACATGAATAGTAACCGTATTTGTGAATAGTACCGTATATGTGAATAGTAACCGTATTTGTGAATAGTAACGTATATGTGAATAGTAACCGTATATGTAAATAGTAACCGTATATGGAATGGTCAAGGTCTACCAATCAAGCTTTACCTGGTCAAGCCTCTACCTAGTCAAGCCTCTACCTAGTCAAGCTCTACCAAGTCTAGCCTAACTAAGTATAAATAGAAGCATAACCCATAAGAAAAAGATGTTTGAAAAATAGATATTTAACAAGAACTTGTAATCTTGATTTAGTTTTTGGTCAAAGCTTGTTGGAATATTATAACTTCTGAACTCTTTGGGTTTTGGTTTGGTTTCCTAATGGAATATTAAAACTTCTGAACTTTTTGAGTTTTGGTTTAGATTCCTATTGGAATATTAAAACTTCTGAACTCTTTAAGTTTTGGTTTAGTTTCCTATTGGAATACTGAAACTGTTGAACTCTTTGAGTTTTGGTTGATTTCCGTAAAATCAAGTGGTTGACTTGAAACTTAATCAACTTTAGGTTCTGTATTTATCTAAAATAATGTAGAAGTCTTGGCTTGTAATCATTCTCAAGTTAACTCCAGAAGTAAGGAACCAGGGAGTACATTTTGAGCATAATAAAGTACTTTGCAAAGTGTTGTAAACTGTACCAAGGTAAGATACACTACTTTGACACGCTGAGGGTTCAACAAAAACATGGTTTTCATATAATAACTTCCTAAATGTTATCTTGATTGCTTTTGGGTATTCGGGTTACACGGAGGTGATATGGGCTATGTACATGACTATTGAGGCCTGAAATGCAGTCCCTATGATATAAAATGTAATGATATGCTATGAAATGTTATGCAATGAAATGAGACGTAATGATATGCTATGTAATGTCTTGAGATGAATTGAAAGGTGATATATGTTGATGTTGTGTGAAATGTGCATGATTACATGGCTTGTTCATCTAGTTCACTAGACTTATTAAGTTGCCATGACACGTGCACGTTTAAGGGCCCAAACGTAAAAGATGAATATGTGATGATGTTTAGGTAATGTGACACCTAAACTATATGTGATGTAAATCGAGCTCGTAAATGATGTGAAAGTGTTAAGCTTAACCCGTACTTGCCTTCCCGGTGGGTGCGTATATGTAGTTGCTTGGGTGGCTCCTTGCAACATAATTACGTGGTTTGAGTATCTCCGGGTGAAGTGATTACCCACCAATGTCTTGAACATACGGACTACTCCTGGATTGGCTTGCCATTCCTTAACGACACTGATGGACCGCTGAAAGGCTTATCCATCCAGTCGGGTGTGAGGTTCCCGTTAGGTCTTATGACCGCCTACACACAAACTTACACCTTATATGATATGCGTGACTTATGTCACATTTGTAAAGATGATATGTGAAAGATATGAAAGATGATTAGGCACATTAGGATGAACTATCCTATATGAAAGATGTTAATGCTATGTTATATGAATTGTGATGATATGTGCCTTAATGATGAAATATTACTTTTATAAAGTTTTTAATTGGACGAATGCTTTATAAATCTTGTGTTATCTTACTTAGCTAATTCGTTAGCTAACACTTGTTTCTTGAAATGTGTTGCTCCCTCAGGTTTAGCAAGCTTTAAGTGTTGATGAATAAAGAGCGAGGCATGGGTAGATAATCTGAAGCTTGCCTTAGTCACCCTAATAGCCTCCTTATTAAGACATTTGTATTATGTTGTTATATGTTATAATGTAAACTTGATTGGCATTTATGTTGGTGCCATTTGGATTTCCTTATTACTGTTTCTACGATATGGATATGGTAACACCTTTTGAATAAATGAACAAACTGATCCGTTTGGTTTGATCTTTTAAAGTTTACTTCCGCTATCTTTTGACGCCGTTAGGCAAAAATTTTGGAAATCCATATTTTTAAACGACGGGTGTTACAGGTGGTTAATAACCCGCATACCCAGAGTAGATAATCAAAGAAGCTCATAACAAAGGAACCAATAATTCAGGTTGTCACAATATCAAAGGCACATATAACATGGCAGCAAATGAGCAAATATAGTGCTAATCTAAGGATACAATAACAAAGAGCACTAACAAAGATGTCATATCAAATAGATCAGATCAATGAAGCAAGTAATTGATAGAATCAAATAAGGCCATACAAGAAATATTTGTAGGCAAAAGATATAACAAAAATCAAAGGGGACCTTAAAGACAAGGTCAGATAGTCGTACAATTATAGAACGCACAAGGAATTCAAATCATAATTTTGATATTTTAAATAAACAAGAATCCGTACTACTATATAACGAATAAAATTTTGAAAAGTCAGAATCCGTACCTTAATAACGATACAAAAGTTCTAAGACCGATATGATCCCTCAAGTCCTCAATTAAAATCTACATTATTAACAACATATATATAACTAAATCATCATATTATTTCTTATCAAATAGTTTAAAGATCTATTTATAGCTTAGACGTACGACCAAACCAGTAGCCATATTTATATTGCATATGCTATAAAATAATTTGTAAAACCAGAAGGGATTGATACATAACTATTAGTGATATTGAAAAGTACATAAACTGTATATAATTACTTTGAAAATTTAAATAGTTAAGGATTTGAAAACAAAACTAATAATAATTAAATCAAAACATATATGCAGCCTTTAATTATTAAAAATAACCATATTATTTATCATGGCATGTCACTCAAGTCTTCTTCTCCGTTACTTAGGCTAATGGGAGCAAGACGCTCCTTTTCCACTTTTCACCTTCGGAAAGCCCCGGGAAGCCCAGGAAAGCCCGGAACATTGCCCCAAGGGGCTTTCTTGGTCAAAAAATAGTTGGGGCGTGAGAAATCCGACGGCATGCTATGGCGTGCTATGTGAAGAAATTGTGAAGAAGTTGTGGGTCCAAAAGGAATCTTTTACCCTTTCATAAGGAAAGCCCCAGAAAGCCTTACTCCACCAATTAATTTAAGGAAAGCCCCTTGATGACTGGACTGCCATGTGTCGCGAGATGCCCCTAGGAGGGAAGCCTTGCTCCGGATAGTCTTATTTGCCGATCATAAAACACGTTTTTGAAACTTGATATTAATTTGCAAATGTACAACTACAAAATAGTATGGTTTAATGAAAATAATCGCATTGTCAAGATCAACCTCCATTTATACTACATCATATAGTTAACTCAAGAAACTCGGTTTCATGCGATCACAAAAAGATTTCGGTTGTGTTTAGCGACTTGATCGAGATCATCAATATAACTACACAATGTATATATAGTTTGATTATTACAAAACACATTAGTATGTTTCTTAGATTCCATTACGGTAATTTAATCTAGCTTTTAATGACCCGCAAATACTTAACAAACTAGTACGAGATAGATAGTTTAACGAGATGGTCTAGATATATACCTCCGCGAACTTACACAAGTTTCACAACAAAACCGAAACAACTCGAGAAGGTCTCGCAAATTTCTACTGTTATATATATATATATATATATATAATAATCCTTAATAACACCCACGATCACTTGGATATATCCTTTCTAGTGTATGTATTATTATGACTAATGTATTATTATGATTATGATTAAGTGAAGACAAGACCATGGACGTACAGAGGGTTTACAACGCGACTTCGAGAGAGAGACAAAGTTGTAAAGTGAAAAAAAAAAAAAAAAAAAAAAAAAATAAAAAAAAAAAAAAAAAAAAAATACAAAAAACCGTGAGTGAAGAATAACAAATAATGGTTTATAAAGTCACGCATGGGATAGCTAAAAGTCGGCCGAATATATTTCGAGATGTTAGTTTTAATCGGATAAGCCACATTTGAGTTATGGTTTTGAGATCAATCTTCTTCTTTTCTTATATTAAAAATCTTTTTAAGTTTATCCATAACATTTAACCACCTAATGAATTCTACTTCCATAATTTCACGGATCGCCTTATGGTTTTATAAAAAATGCAGGTTTCATCCTTTAACTTTCGAAATGACAGTGACAATCCTTTATAGGAGGATAATGGTCACGTTTCATCCTTTATTTAAACGGACGTTATCTAGTGGACGTTAACCCCTCACGTGGCTTTCACGTGAGGGCATTAATGTCTTTTCTCCCTGCATTTTTGTCGTCCCTGCATTTTTGGTAAACTCATAAGGACTATTTGTGAAATTAACTCTATACATAACATACACATCTAAAATCTATGCATACAAAATCAAAAATCAAAACAAGCACACATATACATATATATATATATATACACACACAAGCCAGATCTGATAGACAAATTTCAACTACCAAATTCCAAGTTTCCATCTAACACATAGTTATGAACTTGCACATCACAAATGATAATATCTATATTCAAGCAAGCTTTATATATTTCAATTTAAGATCGAAGCCTATTTCTTCCAACAGAGAGCACCTATAATACGATATACATCAAATCCATGACAAACAACAACAATTACCGTCGTCGCTGACAACCCATCGCCACCGCAGTCACTCTTCTTCATTTATTGAAAAACCTCTCATCCCTCTTATGCTTTTGTGCCATATATATCGTATCTTGCTTGAATAACTCCGGCGATGGGTCCGGTAAAAAGAGGGGCCACAAAATAGGGACTACGGAAAGTGGGTGATAGATTCGCTCTTCTCACATCGCATAGGTTGATTTCATCAGCATCTCTCTTTGTTCCCGGATCTAATACCTCGATTTTTTTTAGCGATGGTGGGTGGTGGATAAGAAGCGACGGAAGACGATGGTCGATTTGGCTGATTGGGTTTATCAGGTTTGTCGAAATTGATGGTGGAAGATGTGAAATGGACGGTGATGGTGCAAAGGTAATCATATGGCATTCTTATTTGTGGGGCACCTTACACCATATATTTTGTTGGGTACATTTTAACTCCATTCTTATTCATTATTCATTTGAAATTATTGTAAAGGAGAAAAAGCCTTTCTCCCTTCCATAGATTGCAGTCTTTACTACCATATCAACTACCCTCCTGTTCCACTCCATTCAAACTCTGAACTTCTACCGCTACCTCCACAAACTCCATTCTCTTATTCATTATTCATTTGAAATTATTGTTAAAAATAAAACAACATCTATGTGTATTTTATTTTTATCTTATATATGAAATTATGAATTGATAGAACTTTTAGAAAATATGGTAATGAAAAATTTACATTTATGCTTTGTGAGTTTGTGATCAAATGATTACAGATGGAGGTGGAATTGAAATTTAACATTAGTCGGGTTTGATGAATTGAGTGTGGAGAAAATAATGTATTGAAGAATCTTTGACATCAAATGGTTGGAAATAAGGGAGATTTGAGATCTGGAAATATGAAATTGAAAGAGGTCGGATTGTGATGTGAATTGAGAACGGTAAGTGTTAGTGACACTAATGGTCCTTTAAGGGTGGGAAAAGACCTAAATACCCTCACACTAAAAGCACGTGTGAGAGTTAACAAAACTGACTTAACGACCGTTTAAATAAAGGATGAAACTTGACCATTATCCTCCTATAAAGGATTATCCCTGTCATTTCGAAATTTAAAGGATGAAACCTGCATTTTTGGTAAAACCATAAGGACGATCCGTGAAATTAACTCATTTATATTTAAAGGGTAAATTACACTTTTGGTCCCTGAACTTGGCAAGTTTTTCACTTTTAGTCACTAAACTTCAAAAATTGCAATTTATACACTGAACTTGTCAAATTTTTTCACTTTTAGTCACCCCGCCCAGTTTTGTTAGTTTTGATCCGTTAAGTCCCTCACGTGTAAAACACGTGAGGGTATTTTCGTCCGTGATCCATCTGTACCTTTATTATATATATAGATCGAGTCTTTATTCCACAAACCCAATCCCAATTTCATCCCTAAAATTTACCCCCAAAATATAACACTAACCCTAAATCTTAATTCCACACAATCAATGGCTGACGAAGAACCCGTAAGGAAATTATTCCTTAAATCCATTATTCCTTCAAACTAAAAACACACATATCTTTCTTTTTCTCCCATTCTTATACAAACACACATATATGTATTCTTCTTGTCCAAACATGATGGTTCATTGTTATTGTGGAAATCCAGCTACCGTTCGTTGTTCTTGGACTGACAATAACCCCGGAAGACGATTTTATTGCTGTTACAAAGTAAGTTAAAAAACCCTAATCTGTATTTTATTATTAAAACCGTAATTAATTTATTCTTAAAAAACCCTAATCTTTATTTTATTATTAAAACCGTATTTTATTATTAAAAAGGCCTAATCTTTATTTTATTATTAAAAAGTATTTATTTTATTACTAAAACCCTAATTGCAGGCTTCAAGAAAAAATGGTTGTGGGTTTTTTGGATGGGTTGACCCACCCATGTGTGAAAGAGCTCGAGAAATCATACCTGGATTGTTAAGGGGAAGAAACAAATTGGAAACAACATTATCATCAAAAAAACAAGAAGTTCGATGCCTGAAGATTGCTTTGATATTTAGTTGGTGTTTGTTTGGGATAGTTATGTATATGTTCATGTAGTTCACTGCAAATGAAATGTATGTTTGACTTTTAAAAGTCAAAAGTGACAATGTATGTTATGTTTTATCCTTTTAGACAATGTAATGTACCAATGTTTATGTATCAATGCAGTCTTTATGCAAAACAAGTGTAGACACAATCTTAATTATATAACCTGTGTCATTTCATTAACCAAAATTATGCTTCAAGAGCAAATAAGATCACAGGTACACAAGTCTGGATATTGTTTGACATAATACTAAACAAGTAGCAATTGTCTAACACCACATAAACCATACGCAGATGGCTATCAAAAGGAGATTAACAAATAAACCAGTGGAAATTGTGTAAGACCACATAAACCATACATAAATGGCTATCAAAAGAAGATAAACAACTCTCAAATGTCCATCCTTGTTGCATTTCCAGCAAACCTTGCAGTAGTCATCCTAATTCCTTTTCCTGGACTCAACACAGGTTTAGGTCCTTTAGCACTTGAATGTGTTGGTTGGCTTGACTGTGTTGACTGGGTTGGTTGACTCATTGGCTGGCTTGACTGACCCATTGGCTGGCTTGGCTGACCCATTGGCTGACTTGGCTGAGTTGGTTGAGTCTTTTTCTTCTTTGCTTTAGTCCTTCTTGCAATGTCATGTAAAAAATATCAGTAATACTTCAGACACATGAAAATTTAGTAAACAATTGAATATAGACATAACAACTTACTTTGTCTGAGGTGCATTGGATGATTGACCCTTGCATGATTTAGAGTTGTGACCCTTCTGGTTGCACTTGGAACAAGTGACACTCCTTCCCTTCTTTGAAAGTTTCCCACCTTTGTTCAATGTTTCATTCTCAAATTGACCCCTGTTTCTCTTCTTTTTTGGCCTACCAACTTGTGTGTGGTGTTTGGGAGGTAGTATCTTCATTGTATCTTCACTCCTTGTCCAATACATTGTACCAACAATGGGATTAATCTTCTCTGCATACACCTTTTTCCAAGTATCTAGGCTGTATGCACTATGTACCCAATCCTCCACAATGCCTGCATCTAACCCATTATCACGCATGTTCCAAATGGTAGCAACTACATGTTTGCAAGGGATCCCACTCAACTCCCACTTTCTACATGAACAAGTCCTATCACTCATATTAACCACACATGTATCATTCCATGAACCACTCACCTGGTACTTATCACACCCATTGAAAACTACATTAACATTTTCTGCTTCCTCCTTAGCTATGTCAAGAATCTGTG
Organism: Erigeron breviscapus; assembly: GCA_034093135.1. Taxonomy (NCBI): domain Eukaryota; kingdom Viridiplantae; phylum Streptophyta; class Magnoliopsida; order Asterales; family Asteraceae; genus Erigeron; species Erigeron breviscapus. Next base: position 97,096,424 of record CM067171.1, on the reverse strand, counting down.
TAGCTGTTGGAGTCAGTGGGCCTTTACATGTTTCAATAACTTTTTGCACAGCAACTATCCTCTTCATTAGGTACTCTCTAACAAACTCTAAGCATGTAATAATTGGCTTATCTCTACCCTTAACCAACTTGCTATTGAAGGATTCACATATATTGTTCAACAATATCTCACACTTGGCTCTCCCTGTGTATTGTATAATTTACTAAATTAACAAGTAAATATGACACTGCTAATTAACAACTAATTATGATACTGCTAATTAACAAGTATATGCAGAATTAAGTGAATACCTGTGAAGTGAGCTCTTGACCAAGTTTGAGCTGGTATCTTTCTTAACCATTCATAAACAGGAGGGTTTTCAGTCCTTATTGTTGCCATCACACTCTCAAATTCTGCAACTGTGGTCCTGGTTGCAGCAAACCACAAAAGTTCCCTCATTCCAGCTCCTCTAAATCTAGACTTAAGATTTTCATGGATATGTCTCAAACAGAATCTATGTTCAGCATTGGGAAATATGTTGTTCACAGCTTGAAGGATACCCTATAATATAGATAAACAAATAACAATTTTCAATAAAATACATAATTCTAATAGTTTTAAACAAAATATACATAAAAAGGAATGTAATTTACCTTTTGCCTGTCAGACATGAATGTAAAATTAGCATTACTTGGCAGATCCAAGTCATCCCCAAGACATTGTAAGAACCACATCCATGAATCTCTGCATTCTGACTCAACTAGTGCATATGCTACAGGATAAATCCCATTGTTGCCATCAACAGAAACTGCAGTTAGTAGTTGCCCAGGGTATGGTCCCTTCATAAAAGCTCCATCCAACCCAATTAACTCCCTACCTAACTCCTTAAATCCTTTCTTTAAGGGACCAAGACAGACATAAATCCTCCTAAATACTCTAGTCTCAAATTGCATCAATGGTTCAGGTGCATAATCCAGCTTTACAGTGGTGTTTGGATTTTTACTTTGCAACTCTATTATGTAATCCTTGAGTAACCCAAACTGTGCATGGAAATCACCTCTAAGCCTCTTGACTGCCTTTTCCTTGGCTCTATAAGCTGCCATCCTTGAAACTGAGATTCCAAACTTTTTTGTGAGTAGATCTTGAAGGGCTTCACCTGAAATGTCTGGATTTGTAGTCACCACATCACTAATGTGGTTACTTAAAAAACTAGAGTTGGCCTGCCTCAATTCTCTAGTTTTTAGGCATTTATGCTCATCAAAAAAAGTCTTGACTGTAAAAGGCTCATCATCACTACTTTTTGAGACATGTAGGGTCCAAGGACAGCTATTTTTACATGCCATGACCTTATTGCCCCTGCTTGTATTCTCTTCTGTTGACTTTTTTGACTTTGTTTTCACAGGATTTTCCCCATTAAGCTACAAGCACAAAACTGTAAAATCACTATGACCCTCCAGATCTCTCACCTACCACCCACCGTCTGTTTCACCTAGTCCACCCTTCTTTTACGTTCTAACAGTAGGGTCCAAGGACAACTATTTTTACATGCCATGACCTTATTGCCCCTGCTTGTATTCTCTTCTGTTGACTTTTTTGACTTTGTTTTCACAGGATTTTCCCCATTAAGCCTATTATTAAAAGCAGGAATCTTACCATGACATGTTGCTCTAACCCTCAAAAGATCATTCCTCACAATCTTTATATCTCTTCTACTTTGTACTGTATGATCTTTGATTAACACCAAAACTTTCTTTTTATCATAAAAGGTCTGCCCAACATAGAATGGTGCTCTAATGATGTTTTTGCTAGTTCCTGCATACTGAAGTCTAAGGTCTGTAAGCTTTTTCTTTCTAATTACTTCATCTTCATCAGAACCACCACCACTATCATACAAATCAAAATCTATTCCTATTACTTCATCACCTACCACTAGGTCACCAACACCTGCTTGAACACCTTCACCAAGCCAATTGACTTCAGGCCTTTCAAAAGTTCCATTGAAATCAGACATATCAACCTCTACATCTTCTACCATGTCACTTTTGTCCATTGGGAAAAGTTCTTCATTGGGTTCATTGTGAGTAGGTTCAGTAGGTTCATTGTGAATAGGTTCATTGTGAATAGGTTCATTTTGAAAAGGTTCATTCTGGAAAGGTTCATTATGGAGAGGTTCATTGTGGAGAGGTGGGTTACTTGACTCAGGCATTTCAGAATACACAAAATGATTTAAAAGAGTTGTTTTACCATATTCAACATAAACCTCAACATACTTACTTATCTTCCCATGCACCATCATATTTTTAACATCTTCCTGGCAAGATATACCAACAAGACCCACATCTAAATCTAAATCAGGTTTCTTAAAGTGGAAAAACATTGGAATATCAGGATTAAATTTAGCATGTGTTACTACAATAGTTTTAAAGTCCTCAACTTGACAAGTTCTAAAATCTTTACATTCTAGGGTTACCTTTTCACCATCGACATACTTTCTTCCAGGAAATGGTGTAAAACGCCCACCATAATGAAGTTCAATATACATGTCGAAATCTTTGGTCCCTAAAAATCAAAACAAAAAAAAAGATAAATGAAAAAATTATATAAAAGAAAACCCAGACGAGATAAAGGTAAACCCTAGAAAGATAAATGATAAAATTATTGATGAACGTACCTTTTTTAGCTATGTGAAGTTTCTTTTTTGCTCGGTTGATCCTTACGGGTTCTTCGTCAGCCATTGATTGTGTGGAATTAAGATTTAGGGTTAGTGTTATATTTTGGGGGTAAATTTTAGGGATGAAATTGGGATTGGGTTTGTGGAATAAAGACTCGATCTATATATATAATAAAGGTACAGATGGATCACGGACGAAAATACCCTCACGTGTTTTACACGTGAGGGACTTAACGGATCAAAACTAACAAAACTGGGCGGGGTGACTAAAAGTGAAAATTTTTGACAAGTTCAGTGTATAAATTGCAATTTTTGAAGTTTAGTGACTAAAAGTGAAAAAGTTGCCAAGTTCAGGGACCAAAAGTGTAATTTCCATTTTTAAATACAATTAATATGGTTATTATTATTATTATTATTATTATTATTATTATTATTATTATTATTATTATTTTATTATTCTTATATTATTATTATTATTATTATTATTATTATTATTATTATTATTATTATTATTATTATTATTATTATTATTATTATTATTATTATTATTATTATTATTATTATTATTATTATTATTATTATTATTATTATTATTATTATTATTATTATTATTATTATTATTATTATTATTATTATTATTATTATTATTATTATTATTATTATTATTATTATTATTATTATTATTATTATTATTATTATTATTATTATTATTATTATTATTATTATTATTATTATTATTATTATTATTATTATTATTATTATTATTATTATTATTATTATTATTATTATTATTATTATTATTATTATTATTATTATTATTATTATTATTATTATTATTATTATTATTATTATTATTATTATTATTATTATTATTATTATTATTATTATTATTATTATTATTATTATTATTATTATTATTATTATTATTATTATTATTATTATTATTATTATTATTATTATTATTATTATTATTATTATTATTATTATTATTATTATTATTATTATTATTATTATTATTATTATTATTATTATTATTATTATTATTATTATTATTATTATTATTATTATTATTATTATTATTATTATTATTATTATTATTATTATTATTATTATTATTATTATTATTATTATTATTATTATTATTATTATTATTATTATTATTATTATTATTATTATTATTATTATTATTATTATTATTATTATTATTATTATTATTATTATTATTATTATTATTATTATTATTATTATTATTATTATTATTATTATTATTATTATTATTATTATTATTATTATTATTATTATTATTATTATTATTATTATTATTATTATTATTATTATTATTATTATTATTATTATTATTATTATTATTATTATTATTATTATTATTATTATTATTATTATTATTATTATTATTATTATTATTATTATTATTATTATTATTATTATTATTATTATTATTATTATTATTATTATTATTATTATTATTATTATTATTATTATTATTATTATTATTATTATTATTATTATTATTATTATTATTATTATTATTATTATTATTATTATTATTATTATTATTATTATTATTATTATTATTATTATTATTATTATTATTATTATTATTATTATTATTATTATTATTATTATTATTATTATTAGTTATTATTATTATTATTATTATTATTATTATTATTATTATTATTATTATTATTATTATTATTATTATTATTATTATTATTATTATTATTTTATTATTATTATTATTATTATTATTATTATTATTATTATTATTATTATTATTATTATTATTATTATTATTATTGGATAGGATCAAATGTAGCATGTAATGCTAGAATGGAAATAAGTAATGTCAATATGGTACAACCTAATGCAAATCGTCATAACAACAAATAGTAATGACTTTATTTTGGTAGATCACTTATGATAGAAATCTACCTAGTATTGTTTTTCTAAACCCACATGTTTGATCGATAAATGCCTACTATAGGATCTATATCAAATAGTTTATAGGCGCTACAAAATGTGAGAAATAGAGTTTTATATGACGACCTACAAAGTTAAAAATATCAACGACTCCAAAAATAAAAAGCAATAAACGAGAATCAAAATTGTTAATCATTTTCTTATATATAAGTTTTTTATTTATCATCTTTCAAGTTTATGAAACAGAATAGACATAGCAATGCCCAGGGGGGAGAATGTAATACACTTTTTGGTGCATAATATATTGTGTTTGTTATATAATTCTGTTAAGGGTTGTACGACCTCAAGCATGGAAGCTCACGTGATTAAGAGCCCAGCCCGTAAATAACATGTAACATTAGTGTTTATGTTATTATAAATACATGTGAATGTCTTAGGTTTTAGAGTGATGAAGTTAGGATCTTGGCCTAGTAATAGCTATTGTGTCGTCCATAGGGATACAAGGTCTAGATCTATGCCTTGTTGTTCCACCATTATCATGTAATCAAGATTAAGTCGTCACTATGTTTGTAATCCGTAAACATAGTGATGTAATCATTCGGTTCTATCAATGTATTATATGATTTCAATAATGAAGAATTACTACAGTTGTATCTCGAATTTTGTTGTATATGTGGGTATTTGTTTTCCTTACTATTAATGGATTCATGTGGATTCCGCACACATGAATGCCATATAAATCTCGTGATTCTCGTCCTGCTAGCAACTTTCATGGATGAAAAAAATTACAATTAATCAAAAAAAATTTTCTAATTACAATCGAAGATAACATTCAAATATTTTTAATTGCAATTGAAGATAATATTTGATGTATACAATTTCGATGTTCATATTCATATTCAGTAGTGTTATGTGTGATTTTTGTTTGCTGCCAACCATGAGAAAGTGGTTTGAACTTTGAAGAGTTAAAACCTTATTAAAAAAGCAGTCGATGATTTAAAAATTGTTAACAAGGGTAAAAAAGTCATAATAAATGTGTAAGTAAAAAAAATTACTTCTGTCTTTTTACAAGAAAATCAAATTTCAATTTTAATTTGTGACAACCTTCACCGAAGAAAAACCACCCTTTTTTATTTCTCTCTCTATAAACATCACAGGTGATAAGCCACCGTCCGATTTCTCGGACCTCCATTTTCCGTCAATCAAATTCAACACCTATTCGCTATATATATATTATCAATCAAAAATCTTAAAACAACTGTATGGAAACAATGGACCAACCTCTAGCCGAAACCCGACCCGAAAGCGAACCCATACTTGTTGAAGAATTAGGTCAAAATGTTAATGAAATCTTCGTCAAAGTTGATGAGGTATTTTTAAAGGCGTTTTTTTTTTTTGGTTTTTAAGCTTTTACAGTATATATATATATATATATCTGTATCTATATGCTAGTTTATTTGTAATTATTAGATTTTAGATAGATGGTGACATAGATAGTTAATTTTTGAGGAATATGCATGTGAATTGATTAGTTATAAAGTTAGTAGCTTTGTCTTGTTGTAAGTATTATTATTTTAATATTAATGTATTATTTATATACAAAAGATGTATAATTGTTGATGTATAATTTAGGTCATGAATGAGAAAATCATGTTGTTTAATTTGAGAATATTATTATTATTATCCTTTTTGACGAAAGGAAGTGCTTTATTTTAGTCCGAATACAGGATTTGTAACCTTTATATGCTAGTATTAACGTTACAACGTTTTTGGTGGACTTGGCGTATTGTGATTACAAATGAATGACAATGACATGGATATTTCCCGAATGTATTTGTTATTTTGCGACTCTGAAGTTGAATGCCATCGATCGATAATCACAACATGAATCTCGCGTTGAGAAAACATAGTTTGTATAATAGAGGATTCATGATAGTGAGTTCAAAACGGGTGGTGGAAATCCTTAATTTTTGCAAATTGTTTCTGTGTAAATGGACGACTTGATGATCATGCATTATATGTAACGTAACCCATTATGGCATATTGATAGTGTGTTTGGCAATAGCAGAGGAATAATTGGGTATTTTAATAGTCATCTTTCATTTAAGTGTTCGATGTGAAACTTTTTTACTTATAACCAGTTGTTTTGAATTGAATCGTTGATATTAGACCTTGCACACTTGGCTGAGTCAGCTTGTTTATTGCATTGATTATATTATTTTTAGATGTATAAGATTAATAATTGAATTATTCTTTTGAGCGGAACATACTCTTACACCAATGTACATCAATTGTCTTAATGGAGACATGAACCGACAACTTAAATGCCTTTAGGCCAAAGGGAAAAGGCATGTAGGTTTATATGGTTAAAGATTTAATTCTGGATATCTGATGATTTGGTATTTTATGTTTTAACTTACTTTACAAGAAATAGATTCTTTACATGATACGAATCTCTAGTTACCTTTCTGCATAACTTTTCGTGCTATTGTCTTTTATCAACCATCTAGCATCACATTTGTCAGTTTTTATGCATTATTCAAGTTTCATATTAGTTTGACATGATATATAACCAATATACAGCTTGAGAAGAGGTTGAACGAAGTTGAGCAGTTCTTCTCTAAGACAAATAAAAAACAGTCAAACACTTCTAAAGCTAGTTCAGTATTGAAAGACAAAGATAAGGATAAACAATTGAGCAGCTTTAGAAGGCGGCAGCAGGATGCATCTCGTAGAGAAGCAGCCGCTACAAAGAGAATGCAAGATCTTATGCGTCAATTTTATGGATTATTACGTCAGCACATCTTATATCCTTCGGACTACTCTAGCATTTACATATAATTTGCCAACTTGCTGTGAAATCATGATAATGCAATTAATTATGAATTATCTCTTTTAGTGGTCACAAGTCGATTAGGAAACTTTATGAAATCATGAATATTCTATGTAAGTTTGATTTGTAACCAGTTTTGCTACACCATTATAAATGGGCCCCATCTATTTGACTTAGGAGAGATAAAAGTATGGTAGTAGGCTCTGTTTACTATGATTAGAAATGAAAGTGAAATGGTGTAAAAGAATGGAACATAACTTGTATTGGGTATATGGGATTTGGGAAGTGTGACTCTATCACTATCCGTTGAAAATTGGATTATGATAAATCTGTTTCTAATTACTTATGTGTTGCCATATTTAAACTTCCTTAACTATCTTTGGGTTTACTTCGCACAAGTGGGTAGAACCATTCATGCACCCAGTGGATGTTGTGGGGCTTAAGTTGGAAGATTACTACGAGGCAAGTCTGAACTAACTTATAAGTTCTTTGTTAATGTTGATGTTTCTTCCTAAATAGTTCACGAAAAGGCATGCTCTAAAGGTGTGACACATATGCTAGTTTTTTACCACTTTTTTTCAATCATTTTCTGTTAGTTTACTTCATAGGTTTGAAGTGTTTGGGTTCAAAAATCTGCACTTCCTTTTAGGATTCTACACTGCTCACTTTGTGTTGATGTACAATTTTAATCTAGATAATTGAAAAGCCAATGGACTTTAGTACAATTACAAACAAATTGGAGGCAAAAGATGGCACTGGGTATAAAAATGTCCGAGAAGTATGCGCGGATGTGAGATTAGTGTTTAAGAACGCTATGAAGTATAATGATGAGAGAAATGATTTTCATGTGATGGCCAAGACATTACTTGCAAAATTTGAGGAGAAGTGGCTGCAGCTTTTGCCGAAAGTTGATGAAGAGGTAAAATTTTATGAATACCTAATAATGTGTCTTCTTAGAGTAAAATTTATTATTGCTCAACAGTTGATTGGTAACTTTGAAATTATGTATATTTAGGATGAGAGACGGAAAAGGGAGGAAGCAGATGCACAGTTTGATATGCAACTTGCTCAGGAGGTTGCTCATGCGAAAATGGCCAGAGACTTAAATACCGAAGTAGGTTAAAATTTCATAGCTATTAACTGAACTTCTATTTATTTATAATATCATGAATTAGTATAAATGGTTCTATCAGCAGAAAAATTTACTCTTACTTCTTTTTTTCCGTGTCATTTTCTGCCTTTTCAGCTTGACGTGGTTGACAAACGTCTCGAAAGAATGAAAGAAGTGGTACTTCAAAATTGCAGGTTTGTCCTAATATCATGAGAGCTATATCCTTTTATACCGTGTTTACAGCTTATAAGCATTTTCCAGCCCCACTAAAATAGTTGCTTCACAAGAATTGCGGTTTGCCAATCTTTATGTGAAATGAGCTAGTCGGTGCCAAGTTATCGCATATATATATCCTAGATGTCTTGGATGTGATTATAGATTTCACTCAAATCTGAACAACCATGGATATCTCATGTTTTCTATCATGGTAGATGTTGTCGTGGGAATTAATTCTGAAATTGGACATAATGTGGATGAATTAACTGGCTTTCAGAAGTTATTTAATTGGACATAATATGGTTGGTTTCATTCATTATTTATTTAATTCAGATTTGTATTGAATGGGAATATGGGATAAACTAATGTCTATTTCACCACTTACATAGACTTACACTCCTGTCTCAGCAGGATTCATTGGAATTTTTTTACCTCTTATAGCCCAGTTACCAATAGGTTGTAGGTTCAACTTCTGGTAGGAACAAATGTGTGAATCAATTCTGAAATTGGAAATAATGTGGATGAATTAACTGGCTTTCAGAAGTTATTTAGTAGAACGTCATGGCTCGATTTTCCAATGGGCCATGATTAGTAATTCATAACTGTAGCTATTGCAAGGACATTCTCCTTCTATTTAGCTAAGCTGTCTTTAACTCTATATATTACTTAAAGCTTTGTTGTAGATTTCTATGCTTAATGTAGTACGGCCATTTCAGGAAAATGTCTACTGAAGAGAAGAAAGCACTGATGACAGTTCTTACCCAGTTATCTCCCGAAGATTTGAACAAGGCACTGCTAATAGTCGCCCAGAATAACCCCAATTTTCAAGCAAATGGTCAAGAGGTGGACCTTGACATTGATGCACAGGTCAAATTCGATACCCTAAACCACACTTTTCAAAATTAGCACATCAATTTTTATTTAAAGCAGCAAGATGGGTGGGTCAGACGGGTTTGTTATCAGGTAAAAAGGGGTCACGTAGGGTTAGGTTGATCTGCACCTGCTATATTATCTCATTTTTAGACCTCTTTTGTAAATAATAAAACATTTTTTTATATATGATTAAAAAAGTATATTACTACAGTAACAATCAAGATTTCTGAATGATGTAATTGAGGAGGTTGTTAAATTCATTGGGGTTAAACCCTTTACCCTAAATATTTTAGGAGGCTGTTTGTATAACATGTACGCTCATTTGACATAACACGTCCAAATTTGTGATCTGTTTATAAGAAAGGAGTCAAAATTGTTATTCTTATTTGCGTATGTTCCTTTAACTGAAATCAATAGCAGTGAAGTATCATTGTTTTTTATTGTATCACCCATTTACCTTATTTTTTTAATTTTTTTTTCTTGTACCATGCAGAGTGAGTCGACATTGTGGAAGTTGAAGTTCTTTGTGAAAGACTTGCTTCAGAAACAAGGAAAGAGTCCAACAAGCATGGGTGGTAACACCATCACTACCACCAACACCAACATCAACACAAATCAAAACAAACGGAAAAAAGAGACCAATGATGCACAACCAAAACCCCCCCAGAAAAGGAATAAAAAGGCTTAATAACATTTTTGTTTCTTGGTAAAATCTGTGATTATGTGAATAATACATACCATTAACATCATGATCAAGGTTACCTTAACTGAGTTTGTATCTTTTGTGTTTTATTAACACTGAGTTGAAACTTATAAGTTTTTAGTCTTGCTCCAGAGCAACTTATTGATATATTCGGCTATGCTTAATATTGCTTTTTTTAACTGTCTATACATTATAGTTTTTCAATGGCAACGTATCTTAGTTCAAACGTTTAAGTTACTTTTTTATGGTTTATTTAACATATACCAAGCACAAATGCTTTCTGCCAGTCTTTTGGAAAATTATGCGACTTTTACCTTTAATATGTGACTTTACACGATAACCTGTTCAAAGATTTCTAACATATATATGTGATATATGTCACTATGTTTTAGAACCTCTAATAGCGGCTTAGTACCCTTTGTTTTGTTCTTGTTTTGTAGCATTAGAAATATGTGACTTTACACGATAACCTGTTCAAAGATTTCTAACATATATATGTGATATATGTCACTATGTTTTAGAACCTCTAATAGCGGCTTAGTACCCTTTGTTTTGTTCTTGTTTTGTAGCATTAGAAATATGTGACTTTACACGATAACCTGTTCAAAGATTTCTAACATATATATGTGATATATGTCACTATGTTTTAGAACCTCTAATAGCGGCTTAGTACCCTTTGTTTTGTTCTTGTTTTGTAGCATTAGAAATATGTGACTTTACACGATAACCTGTTCAAAGATTTCTAACATATATATGTGATATATGTCACTATGTTTTAGAACCTCTAATAGCGGCTTAGTACCCTTTGTTTTGTTCTTGTTTTGTAGCATTAGAAATATGTGACTCTCATACTTCTCCTCTCCTCTATGTCTATCTATATGCCTATATGGCTATATACATGTTTATAACTCATGGCAATTAACTTATATTCTTAATTTCTTAACTCATGGCAATTAACTATATTCTTAATTTCTTAACTCATGGCAATTAACTTATATTCTTAATTTCTTAACTCATGGCAATTAACTTATATTCTTAATTTCTTAACTCATGGCAATTAACTTATATTCTTAATTTCTTAACTCATGGCAATTAACTTATATTCTTAATTTCTTAACTCATGGCAATTAACTTATATTCTTAATTTCTTAACTCATGGCAATTAACTTATATTCTTAATTTCTTAACTCATGGCAATTAACTTATATTCTTAATTTCTTAACTCATGGCAATTAACTTATATTCTTAATTTCTTAACTCATGGCAATTAACTTATATTCTTAATTTCTTAACTCATGGCAATTAACTTATATTCTTAATTTCTTAACTCATGGCAATTAACTTATATTCTTAATTTCTTAACTCATGGCAATTAACTTATATTCTTAATTTCTTAACTCATGGCAATTAACTCATCCTTTCCCAAATCATGCTTTATAAGACATTGTACAAATATGTATATATTCTTCTTAAGTTGGTAATATATGTTATTCTCCCATTAACATAGACTCATAATGATGTTAATTTCAAGTACTCTATTTGTTTTAATTTTTTAAATCAAGTTTTCTTTTATCACTTTGAATTTTACTCAAGGTAAAAACTGTATTGTAATCTCGTCACTACATTATGGAACAGCTAAATATTTTTAAAAACATTGTGCTTTTATCAAATGAAGTCTTATTTATAGGAAAAAAGGAGTATATTTTTGGTCTATATTATTATGCTTTCACACTTAGTTTGCTTTTTCTTTTTTAGTGAAATGTTCATTTGAAAACTAAAATTTCTGTGAAAACTAGAAAACTGACCAAAACACACTGTGATCTGAATTTAACACAATGTGTTTTAATTGTGTTTTATAAAAACACAATTGTGTTTTTATTGTGTAATCTAAAAACACATTGTGTTAAGCTTTAAATCACAGTGTGTTTTTGATAGCGCGTGAAAATCAGAAAATTGTTCAAACACACTGTGATATGAACTTAACACAATGTGTTTTCTAAAAACACATTAAAAATACATTGTATTAAATTCAAATCACAGTGTGTTTTGACCAGTTTTCTAATTTTCACGAAAATTTTAGTTTTCAAATGATCACAAACTTCTTCTTTTTTATATCAAGTTATTAACTTCCAAAACACCATTTCGTGTATAACAAAAAAGAAAATAGAAACCGCTACTACAAAATTGGACCATTTCGTAAATTAACAAAAAATTAAGGACTTTCTTCAAATCCACCAACAAATATATATAGTACAAGGATATACACCTATATTAAATTTCTCTCTCTCCTCCTATAAAATCACCCAAATCACTTCCTCCGCCACCGCCGCTCTCCACCCTCCTATCACCGCCTCCTTCCGTTTCCACCCCCAGCCATCCATCGCCATCTCCTCCGTACACGACATCCGTCAAAACCACCGTCTATTTATCAGATCCATCATATTCATAATTAAAAAAATAAATAAATCATTCAGATTTTCATTTTCAAACTTTCATCAACAATTTCGCTGTTTTCACATCCAGTCCCCCTAGACTTCTCAATACCAACAGTTTTAGCCCCTAAACTTTCACATATTTACACATTCATCCCTTTATACTTTTAATTTGAAAAAAGTATAAAAGTTTCCTTATTTTGTTTACATTTCAAATTACTACTGGTACTAAAATCATTTCATCCGGAAAAATAAAAATAAAAATGAAGGATCAACGATCGTATGGAACATCATCGAGCCTGAAGCGGAAAGGAACCGAACCTGTTTTTCCGGCGAAACAACCACCGCCGCCGCCGCGGCGACCGACTGTCACTGGCTCCACAATGAAGAAGGGAAACGAGATGAAAAGGAAGAAAATGATGACGATGACGTCATCGGAGAAGAAGATTCTAGCAGGTTTCATGGCTTATGAGTTTATCAAAAGAGGAACAGTGTTAGGTCAAAATTTTGATAATAATGAAGGAAATGAGACTAGTTAATAATAATAATAATAATAATAATATATGTTATAAAGAGATAACAAGTTTGTTAATGATGAATAATAATAAAAATGATAAAAATAAACAAGTTGAGGAGAATGGAGTTTGTTGGATTCCAGGTGTTGTGAATCCAAGTCAGCTTGCTACTTGGATTAGGGGTAAATGACGTATTATTGAGGTTTTCCAGAGGTCGTATAACGATTGAATTGAATGTTTGGAAAAAAAAAATATGATAGTCATGAGACCAAAGAAGAAATGCAGTTGTTAGTTAATAGTAATATGATTTATTTTTATGTTATGTAATGTAATGTAATGTAAGGGTACGATATAAGTAGATATATGTATGTATTACTACATCATATGTATATCTCTATATGTATATCATCATGTTTGTTTTTTTGGTTTGTTATATGACGCATGATGATGATATTGTATCAATGTAGGCGTAATATTATTTTGTTTGAATTTTGAAATGTTTTCTTTGTTTGTTTATATGACTTTTGTGTTGAGCTTGTCCAAATAACGTTAATTTTGTCATGGAATGTATCTGAATGTTTCAATAATAGTACTCATTTGTTTTTATTACAAAAAGGAAGGATACATGATTTGTGTAACAGAGACATGTCCAAATTGGTATATGATTATTTGTCATGGTAAACGAACCAAATGGATACGAGCAAGTCATATCTGTGTTAATTAGTTCCTTCAATGTTAATCTAATATACATACCAAGACTTTGAACAAATAACTAATTTGATATTCATGATTTTATCGAAAGAATCTTAACGAATATCTTATTGAATTTTCAAAACCGTAAAAAGCAAACTAAATATGTTGGTATTTGCTATATAACTAAACGAACTGAACGTTTTGTTTCTATTTTAGAGTCGTTTAGAGTTGTTGAATTTTTAGAGGTCCTGTACAAGTCTTAAAATGGGCCCTAAAATAAAAGAAGTTAAACTCAATGCTGGTGGTTGAATTTTCAACAATTCAAGTCAAATTTTCATAACCTTTTCTTTTTTATTGTTTAGTTTTATACTTTTATTCTTCTTACTATTATCAATTTATCATACATATAATATGAACTTTCGAGGGTCTAAATTTTGGAAGCTCTACACGGTTCCACATCTCGGACACTGAGGCTAATGACGACCCTGCTTGTGATTTGACTTTTTAGAAGTTTAGCGGTAGTAATATATATAATGTTTAAACTTGAAAAACATATATTAAAGTTTGAGATAATGGGGGAAGGATGTGATATCATATATTAGGTGACGACAAGAAAACAAATTTTTAATATTTATAATTCTAACTACTACGTCGACTACTCATGGTACAAATGCATATTGTGAATGAAAAGGTTTTGGAACACTTTTGGTTAATGATATATGTGATTTTGTCATCATTCTAATTTCTAAATGAATGTTCTTTGACATTCGTATCTTATAAAGGGGCTTAATAATACAAGTTCATTATGGAAATTCGACATCTTCGATTTCTTGAATATGATGCTTCATGTGAAAATGACAGATTGTATACTTTTTATTATGACGATCTTGTTGTTTAGTTGAAAAGCTCCTTAAAGATTAATAATCGGTTCTTTTGTACGATATGAAATTTTAGGTAATGTTTTTTGACATAATAATTTGATACGTATAATTTTTGGTTGGTTAAGTTTGATGTAGTAAATAAGATATTTTATAATAGTGTCCCATTATTATGTATTTCCTTAATTATCATCAAAAAGTATATTTACTTCTCATTAATTCAATTTGATAATTACCACTAATATATGAATGACAGAAATATGTTTTTATTTATATTTAAAAAATTTAACTTCATTAAATGCATCATAACTAATGCCTTGGAACACTATTTAATAAATATTTCTAATGAAGTTATTAAACTGTTGTTAAAATATTTATAAACAAATAAAGAAGAAAGAATGATCTTGTTGATAATGTGGTCCCGCTATTTACAGCTTCAAATCCTTCCGCCCAGAACGCATCCATTGTATCCTAATATTCCAGTGAAGCTTTGAAACGTCAAGTCACAGATGAAGAAGCCAAAAAGGCTGATTGAGATTCTAGTCCAGATTTGTTTAGGATTTAAAGGCTTCTACCTTGAATCGCAATCTTAGGGCAAGTAATATAAGTCTAATAAAAATCAGAGGTCCAGACTAAGTCAACTTAATTGCTTATTTTAAGGAATTCCAGCAATCTTGATAATCACTAACAATGGAATACACTACATGCATATTTATGAGTATGGAAACGAATTGTTCTCGAGTAAAAGTTGTAACAAGTTATCATCCTTTCACTACCTGAATGTCTAGGATTACGATAATACCCCCCTCCACCTCATCCCTACAAATATAAAGAGTGGGATGCGAATATGGGAAACCCAAGATACAAATACTTATCATAACCTTGCAGTCAATTGTTAGAGAATTTTGATTCATTATAAAGCAGCCTAGCTAGCAATGACATAAATGATCTCTAAGTCCAAAGACCAAAAGACTTTCAGCAATTAGACAAACAGACTTCATTATATGGTAATGATATATGTGATTTTGTCATCATTCTAATTTCTAAATGAATGTTCTTTGACATTCGTATCTTATAAAGGGGCTTAATAATACAAGTTCATTATGGAAATTCGACATCTTCGATTTCTTGAATATGATGCTTCATGTGAAAATGACAGATTGTATACTTTTTATTATGACGATCTTGTTGTTTAGTTGAAAAGCTCCTTAAAGATTAATAATCGGTTCTTTTGTACGATATGAAATTTTAGGTAATGTTTTTTGACATAATAATTTGATACGTATAATTTTTGGTTGGTTAAGTTTGATGTAGTAAATAAGATATTTTATAATAGTGTCCCATTATTATGTATTTCCTTAATTATCATCAAAAAGTATATTTACTTCTCATTAATTCAATTTGATAATTACCACTAATATATGAATGACAGAAATATGTTTTTATTTATATTTAAAAAATTTAACTTCATTAAATGCATCATAACTAATGCCTTGGAACACTATTTAATAAATATTTCTAATGAAGTTATTAAACTGTTGTTAAAATATTTATAAACAAATAAAGAAGAAAGAATGATCTTGTTGACAATCCTTTACCCTGACAGCATTTAGGGTTCCTTGAATAATGTGGTCCCGCTATTTACAGCTTCAAATCCTTCCGCCCAGAACGCATCCATTGTATCCTAATATTCCAGTGAAGCTTTGAAACGTCAAGTCACAGATGAAGAAGCCAAAAAGGCTGATTGAGATTCTAGTCCAGATT
The DNA here is from genome assembly GCA_034093135.1 of Erigeron breviscapus. Taxonomy (NCBI): domain Eukaryota; kingdom Viridiplantae; phylum Streptophyta; class Magnoliopsida; order Asterales; family Asteraceae; genus Erigeron; species Erigeron breviscapus. The sequence continues at coordinate 97,079,815 of CM067171.1, read as the reverse complement.
TGTTTAGGATTTAAAGGCTTCTACCTTGAATCGCAATCTTAGGGCAAGTAATATAAGTCTAATAAAAATCAGAGGTCCAGACTAAGTCAACTTAATTGTTCAGGCTGCCACCCTCGGTGTTCGGAGAGATAAGAACAGATGGTCCACCGTCTCTTTAGTCAATACATAAAAAACAGCCATGAAATGCACGAGGTCCTGACTTGAACCCAAGGTCCTGCACCAATGCGTCTTTTGAACGGGCCTTGAATCAAAAGACTCAAGCCCTTGTGCCTTGGGCTCACTTTTAACAACTTTGGAACAGTTGATATAATCAGACTAACATTGTTTAAAAGTTTTAAAACCAAGGTTACTCATATATGACTTTTCATGCAAGATCATGTAAAAACTGATGACAACATCCATTGAATACATATTACAATATATCGTCTGTTTTCATCTCGATCATTGAATTCTAGTGAGATAACGCAAAAAGGTTAGCCATCAAGACAGTGGGAATAAACTCATTTATGAAACCTGGTGCAGTAAACATCATATGCAACATATTCCACATTCACCATTCTTCCATCAAAAACTCGCCCATGTAAACAATGTGCTGCCATTGAAGAAGCTTCTGTTCTTTTGTACTCCACCAAGACACAACCCGCCGCAAAAGCCTCATTAATATCAGATGAATCATCGATCACACGTGATTCTGCTTTTGGTGACTTAATTTCCTCCTCAATATTATCAGTAGGTTTGAAATCGTTCAACTTCAGATGATCTATCACAGAACTTGTCTGGTTGGGGTTCTCCTCCAAGTTCTGGTTTTCTACGACACTATCAACCATTGTTGTATTGTATGTTTCATCTTCTACTATCTTGTCTTCATGTGTATTACCATCGATGCCATTAGCTTCTGCATCCCCGTTTACCTTTTCAGGTTCATCATTGCCGCCTTCAGGAGCTGATTCATCTTGTTTATCATGACTTAAATTCACATCTGCCGGTTCTTCAACTTTTTCATGCTGTCCTGAAGGTTCTGTTACTTCATCTATCATTGAATTAGCTTCTTCATCGACTTTAATTGTCCCCGGGCTTATGGGCATTTTGGGTTGCTTGATGATATTAATAGACTTGACTATGCCAAACCTGCAACATTGTTCAGAAAACATATCATAAAAATAAAAATAATAGTGGAGCATGATAAACAAAACTTAACATTTCCCGTCTTTGATCTTTCAAATAGTTCCTCAGTGCATAGCTCGTAGTTTAGATGATCCACAGGAAGTTGGGTTGAGTAAAAGGTAAAAATAATTTATGTTTAAACAGGTCACTTTTTATCACGGGTCAGCCATTAGTGGTCCAAACTCTAAACTTATATACAAATGTATTAATAATAATCGCAAATGATGATATTACAATGATAATCTAAGTATTTGAATAGCATGATTTTAGAAGATTTATGCATTGAAGATATACTCGAGTGCTTAATCCATTTGGCAGTTCCATTTTTAGCTGAAGTTTTTTATTTGAACCATTCAAAATAAACACGACTGAAATAACCAATTTACAAGTGGGTTGACATAACCATCACTAGCTTGTAGTCAGTGTCAAAAGAGTAGGGTGTGATAATGACCTGGCACACTCTAGGCGTATATCTTCTAGTATTTCTTCCAAATCCAATTCAGATAGTGATGATAGGCTGTGGGGGTCCAGCTATACAGATAAATAAAATGAGGACATGTGATAATACGTAAGTAGCAATGACAATGGGAAGAACTCAATGATCTCTACATCAAACATGAAAAAACATACCACATTAGAGAGTTTCAGGACTTGTGTTGGGTTCTTAAGGAGTTGTTGAGCATGCACTGGAGTTCCATAAAAAGGTTGGCCGCCATGATTTTCCTAGTCATGTGATCATATCAACACAGTAACCCAATAACATAGAGGTGGCAGAGTGAGTGGGTTGGGTAAAACTTAGTACAAGCAAAAACAATATGGGTCAGACTGGGTTGACCCGAAACACTATTGTCCATTTTGCAAACAAAAACCTATATAAATAATTAGATAATTACAAATAGTATATACGAAACCACATCTGGCAGATGCAATTCCTGGATGTAGTTGGATGTGATTATCAGTGTTACAATATTGATCTAATTACATATATAACATGATTTATAATTTTTTTTAATAAACAAAATTAAACTCCCAGTGAGTTTAACCCTTTTTAACCCATTTGACATTAATTTTTTAGCAATATTTTATGGTTTGGCCCATTACAAATGAAACATATCCCAAATGAACCCTATAATAAGAGACTGCCACCTCTAATAGAACATTAAGTACAGAAAACGTGAAAAACCCAATTCTTTTATTGAGTTAAAACTAAAAAAAATGGTATACCACTGAGGAAGCCTCCGGAAGTGCTTGAGTTACAGTCAGAACTTGACCCCCCAATTTCATACCGTTAAGGCCCACACATGCTTTGACAGTGACTGATTGATCTGCATACTGCATAACAGTAGGTGTCAAGAATGGAAGGGAATAAAAGCAGATAATAATAATATATACCAGCAAGGAAGGAAGGTCTATCCATATATACAAACTGACGAAATGATAAGCCAGCAAAGATGGAAGGTATAAGATTTCATACCTCAACGAAAGCACATGGACTGTCAAGATCTACACGCTCCTCAAAGTGATAAGCCTTTAGAGGTCCAAAAGCACTAGCAATCTCCTTGAGCTGTGAATGAGCCATACTAATTAGATGCCACATATAAGAGTTGAAATAAATAAAACAAAAAATTTTTGGAGGTGATGATACTTACCATTTCTGATGTAATAACATTTGAAATCCCACCAATAAAAATCTACAGGACAAACCATACACCACTTTAAATAGGAAAAAAAAGAAGCAGCAAAGTTGCAAAGATAATAAGTAATTCGAGAACTTCGACTATAGATGAAAGCATAAACAATAATCTCAAAAAGTCTCAGTCTCTGATATAATCCTATAATTAGGGAAGACTGATGGCCTGATGCTATGGTGGCAAGCAATAGAACCATTTACCACAATGTAAAAATGATATTGACTACCTACAGGATAGAGTTTCCGTTAATTATATATATTCAAGGATAATCACAGCCATAGAATACTACTTCAATCAGGTGGTTTGCATTAAACACAGTAAAACAAAAGTGAAGTAACTGTCGAATTGCACCATTGTCACCCTAATATGGTAATCTAACTAAGTGATTTACGCAATCAAACACTTCTAATGATATATGGCTATTAATCTTCTAACTTTGAGTAATGGTTTATCTAAAGATGGTAAAATGGGTAACTAACAATATACAAATCATATGGGTCTAAGCCTCTAAGGCATTTAACAAAAAACAAAACAGGTTAAAACTTAAAAGTCACCAGACTCCATTGCTGTAACTGCATAGCTGCTACTACCATTATAAGCAAATTCTTTATAACTAAAAAATGGATAAGGATAACATATTTGTTTGCGACCGAACCCAACCCCAGTTGACATATTACCCAGCCACACTTAACCCATTACTCAACCCACTAGCCTTGTTCATTTTTTTTTGGAAAGAAAAGGATTTTTGAGGGGATAAGTTTTGATCTGTTTGGGTCAAATGGGTGGGGTACAAAAATGTTACGAGTATAAGCCTAACTTAGATGTGAATGGACAAAAATACCCTCACTTGAGGGGTTAACAGAGAGTGACAAACGTCCGTTAGGGTGAGGGGTATGTAATTATATGAAAAATCACCATAGGGATATGTAATGATACAAAAAAATGAGAGGGGTGAAACTTAATAATATGACATACTCCCAGGGGTATGTAATGATATTTTCTCAAGTAATTGAGAACTTCGACTATAGATGAAAGCATAAACAATAATCTCAAAAAGTCTCAGTCTCTGATATAATCCTATAATTAGGGAAGACTGATGGCCTGATGCTATGGTGGCAAGCAATAGAACCATTTACCACAATGTAAAAATGATATTGACTACCTACAGGATAGAGTTTCCGTTAATTATATATATTCAAGGATAATCACAGCCATAGAATACTACTTCAATCAGGTGGTTTGCATTAAACACAGTAAAACAAAAGTGAAGTAACTGTCGAATTGCACCATTGTCACCCTAATATGGTAATCTAACTAAGTGATTTACGCAATCAAACACTTCTAATGATATATGGCTATTAATCTTCTAACTTTGAGTAATGGTTTATCTAAAGATGGTAAAATGGGTAACTAACAATATACAAATCATATGGGTCTAAGCCTCTAAGGCATTTAACAAAAAACAAAACAGGTTAAAACTTAAAAGTCACCAGACTCCATTGCTGTAACTGCATAGCTGCTACTACCATTATAAGCAAATTCTTTATAACTAAAAAATGGATAAGGATAACATATTTGTTTGCGACCGAACCCAACCCCAGTTGACATATTACCCAGCCACACTTAACCCATTACTCAACCCACTAGCCTTGTTCATTTTTTGCCACCTCTTCAATTGACAAAAGAAAGTTCAATGGCTTCTAGAGCAAACCTTATTAGGAGAGTCTTCAACAATGTTTCTAACAGAAGAAACAGCTCCGGCAGCAGGTTTCTCCAAAACATCAGTCTGCATGTAAAAAGCAACTGTCTGAAAACCTGCTACATAAATAGTAACCTCAGCAACCACAACTAAATCACCAAGAACCACTTTCATATATTTACTATGTGATGCTACCACGTGGAATTACAGCATACACAATGAACTTTTTATACCGATATCAAAACGGCTATACAGAAATAATATACTGCTGAAAGATTGACAAACGTAAATACATGCAAACTATTTTAATATGATTCTGCAAGTATCACTACATTGCGGACAAACACTAAGGGCTAAAGTTTGGCATTAGTAGTTCGTACTCCGTAGAATGTATGTATGCTAGAGTCTTTATTAGTGAAGAAAAATCTTGGCATACATAAGTTTCAACACCCTGATAGTTCACACCTAGTAAACATTTATTAAGCATTAATGTATATCGACTAAAACTAATTAGTCTTTACAGAAAAAGGCGCCTGCATTTGCAACAAATATTGCCACTACAGCGTAAGTTCTTCGTACTCATGAAATTAAATATTACACTACACCTGAAAATCTTCTTATGTTAGGAGTCAGCTTCATCACCATCCTGAACGTGAATTATGATATACCCAACATAAACAGCCTATTTAAGAATCCAACATGATTGTCAGGAAGTATGCCTTCTAACAAAAGATGATTATATATACATCACATAAAGAAATGCGAAAAAGGAAGGTGGCACTGAAGTGGGATTTAATTTTAGCTAATATAAACAGCAACGAATATTTGGTGTATGAAAAGGGTTGAAGATATCCAATCTAAGAATATACTGCCAGATAATACAAAGTTAAACACTTAAATCATGAAAAAAAGTCAATTCCATAAGTTAAACGATTAATACATTTGTTATCCACATTCTACAAATGAGCAGAAAACAAAGCAAATTGTGGACAGTATAAGACCCAAATGAAAGCAATTATTCTCCCTTATTTCCCCCTCATAACACCTTTCATTTATATCATCAAATAATACAAGGCAATAAAAGTTGATTTCTGTATCATATTATATATGACATCAACACACCTAGAAATCCTAACTGAAGATTTCACATAAAGCCTGTGCATTCTTCAAATTTTACATTAGAACAAAGAAAAATTACATAGATACCATTATCACTCTATTTATACATTTGGTTACCCAGTTTTGACAAAATATCATGTGACAACTGTTTAGAAATACAGAATACCAGAAACACCCTCAATGATGTGATTTAGAAAGAAAAAACAATGCAAATGTTAAAAACATTTTAGTTTAGTCTTATAGATACCTCTTCACAACACTACCTCGCAAAGATTGGGCTGTTATTAACTTACTATTGTGTCAAAAGGTCCATAGTAGAGGATCCAAAAGGACACCTAAGATCAACCACATAGTTCTGAGCGACAACCTAGTGTCATCATGAAGTGAACATATGAAAGGACAAAGAATGGTCTACAGCATATATACACGTTTGAATTCCTATGTAAATAGCAATATTATAATCATCGCGCAAAATTCTATTTCAAACATAATGTCTCAGATTTATATTAGAGCTCACTGAAAGTCATAAATCAAACACTTCTACCTCGGTAAATACTAACAATCTTCCAACTATTTACTACGGGGGGCAGGTGCAGGTCAACTGAAATCTAAGGTGAAGTTTCTGTTACAGTGTTGCATCAGATTTTCCACAAGTAACAAAAGTCGTCTTCACAACTTCAAGTACTTACGTGTTAAAGGTTTGATCCTTAAAGTTTCAACTTTTTAGCATTTTTACCCTTTCAGATTTTTTTATTCATAAATTAATCCTCTAATTTAACTATATTAATTGCTTTAATCCTTGTAGTTTATATTTTGATGTCTATACTTGCAAAAAGAACATTTTACTCCCTAAAGTTCATTTATCAAAATGACTTTGTCCTTTTAAAATTTGGTGGTTAACCACTTGAGGGGTTAAAACAATGAATCAACATAAACTCACAGGATGTCAAACCATTATTAACCCATTTAAGTAACAAAGATGTTTGAGAAAATCTAAAATTCAATATCATAGAGACAATAAAGTGTTCTAAATTAAATTAAATTGAAACCACTAGGCTTCTGAACTCCAAACTTAACATCTAACTCAATTGGTATCATGTAAGCCCTTCAGCAATCACCAACATGTCTTATTCTACATGATGCAGATACTTGCTGAATATGATCTAATGCTTCATGCTCAGATATTCTTCTATTGAGGTAGAAAGCTACCAACAAAAATCATACATTCATTACCATCATCAACCTACCACACACCGTTGACATCCAAGATATTGGATAGATGTTTAGCTAGTATTGGTCATTAAGTAAGTCCCTATCTAAAGAAAGAACTAATGTTGTCCTTCAAGAATGCTTGACTTGCATATCAAAACATTCTGGGTACAATTGGATGGTTTTTCAAATACTACATTTATCAGCTAAAGTTGTTTGAAGTGGATCCCTATCATATTCCTTACTAGTGGTCCTGGGTCTAGAAATTTATCATTAGCTTAATAAAATAACTACTTAATTAGGTGGTTTTCAGCCAACAAATAAGATAAGGCACATGTGCTAAAACCATAAGAGGACACAGTTATCAGTCTTACAGTTGTTTCAACGTAGTCTTTGGGGCGTCTGATTCTAAGAATGTTGCCCGAAAAAGACTTGCCATCAAGATGGAGAGCAGTAGAAGCATCCTCAGGTGTGAGAAATTCCACTAGAGCCTGGCCTTTATCCTTGTTCATCTGTAATAAAACCGTGACAAGAAATCAATTCAAACAAATACAGAATATATTGAAAAGGTGTATCTTTGAACGCAATAAAACACTTACAATACAGCTAATGCACGGGCCTGTGCCTTGAGCTTGATTAACACCATAAGGTCGAAGATAACCACTAAGCCATTTCATTACAGCTTCCTCGGAAGCTGAAGATGGCAAGTTCTCTACATAAATCCTCCTTTTAGGCCTGGTTGCTTGAGTTAGCTGGACTGAGTCAACAGAGGCATTCATCATCAAAGGAATGCTGGAAAGAACCCCGAATGTTGGTTTGGGGATGCTTGGAGTGAGGAGGACCGTACTGGATACCTCATGTCTATTAGACAGTTCAATTTTTTTTGATAAAAGGACATTGCTTTCCATCTTAGCAGGTGGTGAATCCCATACAGTGCTTTTCTTCTCTGGAGAACGACTAGTTGGAGAAGGAGTCTTAACAGCAGCCTCGCTTCTTCTCTTTCTTGGAGAATAGCCACCAAGCCGACTTGAAGATGCATCATGTCTCTTAGACTTGTTACTTGAACCATTATTTGATATCTTCTTCCTATCTTTTGAAGAATGTGAGGATACATCTTCATGCTCTCGTGCATCATACAATCGTTGTTTATGTCCCCTTGGTGAGCGTGACTTCGACCTTTTACTTCTGTCTCTCTCATGCTCTCTACTCCTGGATCGTTTGCTCCTCATATTTAAGTCTTCACGGAAAGATTCAGATGTTAACCCTTTTTGCTTATTCTCTGAAGTACTGGAATCATACCACTTTCTCGATTCATGTTTCTTCCCAGCATCCTGGTCTCTGCCTCGCTCATCATATCCGTTTTGAGTCTTCCTCTTGCTCACATGTTCAGAGTTCTCTCTATCCCTGTCTTTCACTTCAGGTTCCTTAGCATGCCTCTTTACATGTTCACGGTCAAACTCATCATTCACCCTATCCTGGTTCTTTCTCTTCTCGTGACCTCTTTCTGACCTTTTATCTTTCACATTGTTACTAACAATCTCTGATCTAATTTGAGTATTACTGCGTACTTTAAATTCATTTTCCATCATTTTTTCTTCCCTCCCTTTAGACTTGTCCTCTTTTGCTTGTGAACTTACTTTTGCAGGGTCCCTTGAAGCATGTTGTTTGTATTCACTTTCCACTATTTTATCTTCTCGCACCTTAGACTTTTCCTCTTTAGTTCGAGAAGCTACCTTTGCGAGGTCCCTAGAAGCATATCTTCCGTATTCACTTTCCATTGACTTGTCTTCTTTTGTCCGTGAATTTACTTTTACAGGGTCCCTAAAAGCATGTTTATCGTATTCACTTTCCACTATCTTGTCTTCCCTCACCTTAGACTTGTCCTCTTTTGCTCGTGAACTTACCTTTGCAAGGTCCTTGGAAATATGTTTTTCGTATTCACGTTCCCCTATTTTCTCTTCTCTTACCTTAGACTTATCCTCTTTTGTTCGAGAACCGTCCCTAAAAGAATATTGTTCATACTTGCTTTCCCTCGTTCTGTCTTCCCTCAAATTAGACCTGTTAGTTTCCCTTACTCTGTCTTCCCTCAAATTAGATCTGTCCTCTTTTGTTCGAGAAGTTACCTTCATAGGGTCCCTAGAAGTGCGTTGCCCATATTCACTTTCCACTATTTTGTCTTCCCGCACCTTAAACTGATCCTCTTTTAATCGTGAACTTGCCTTTACATGCTCCCTAAAAGCACCCAGTTCATATTCACTCTCCACTATCTTGTCTTCCCGCATCTTAGACTGATCCTCTTTTACTCGTGAACTTATCTTTACAACCTCCCTAGAAGCACGGTGTTCATATTCACTTTCCACTATCTTGTCTTCCCGCACTTTAGGCTTATCCTCTTTTGTTCGTGAACTTACCTTTACAGGATCCCTAGAAGTAAGCTGTTCATGTTCACTTTCCACTATCTTATCTTCCCTCAAACTAGGCTTATCCTCTTTTATTCGTGAGCTTAACTTTACAGAATCCCTAGAAACACGTTTTTCGTGTTCACTATCCTCTATCTTATCTTCCCTCAATTGAGGTTTATCCTCTTTTGTTCGTGAGCTTAACTTTACAGGACCCCTAGAAACACGTTTTTCGTATTCACTATCAACTATTTCATCTTCCCTCACCCTATACCTATCCTCTTTACTCCGGGAACCTACCTTAAAAGTCTCCCTAGAACCATCTTCACTACCACGAACATCATCCCCGTGTCTAACAGATTCAACGCGACCAGAGACATCCTCATTTCCTTCACCCAAAACCACCTCTTTTTCAACACGTTGATCATCAACATTACCAGTTTCCTTCTTCATTTTCCTTCTAAGCATTATCTCATCAAAACTAAACGGCCTTGTTCTAGCAGCAGTGCCCTCATCCGAGTAACTCCTCGAAACCTCAGATTTAATCGTGTTCCTTTCTTTATGCCCCGTAGGATTTATCATTGTGATCCAAACACACTCCCAACCGAATAACGTTCTAATCTACCGATATCGCAAACACATCTAAAACACTTATCGTTAAATATTCATTTATTCTCAAACTTCAAAAAACGAAACACCTGCAAAAAAGGCGATCAAGACGATCAACAATGGAATGCAGCTTTAAAAAGATAAAATGTGTAACGGAACACAAAATCTAACAAACTAACTAACTAAAAATGATCGATAACTAACGAAAACTAAAAATCCTGACAATTCTGTCAATCTTAAAGCTAGGCGTTAAGTGATTTTATGCATAAATTATAAATAATTAATTGATACAATAAATGTAATGATGCTATAGCTTATGTATACGTGTATATATATATATAATGAAAATGAATAAACAATAGAAAGTATGATAAGAAATGATTGAAGAAAATCAATAGAATACCTAATGGCGTAGTGAGGTAATCTACGGCGGAGCTCCTCCGCGAGCGGCGGTACGGCGGTGTGAGGTGGCGAGGGTAGGTTTAGAGTTAGGGTTAGTGCGGCAACGTCGTGGTTTTGTTTGGGAAAGAGACTTATCTCTGCTGCTATGTGGCCGCAATATTTTTTCCTTTTTATGATTTGTGACAATTCAGGTACTTGTATTTTCCTAATTTTGCTATTTTATAAGTTCAACTTTCTTTTGTGATTTGTGACAAACGTATTCGAGTTTGTCTTTATTCGTCTTTATTTTTCAATTCCGATAAGGCGGTTTGAGAAAGGTATGATGTAGATGTTTTTATCTTTACCTTTTCTTTTCGTAGGATTTTGCTTACTATACCTGATGCGGTAGAATTATAAACTGTCCATAGAAATTTAATACATAGAAATAGAAATTCATATTAAGGTAGAGAGGTTGTTTTGAGATGAATATTCGGCCTCAAGCTTTACCTTTGAAAAAAAACTCCTAGACAGTCAAGGCAAAGCCAAAGCCGAAGAGGGAGAAACTTTCAATCTCAAGCTCTCAATCTCGATCTCAAAATCTCATACTCTCAATCTAAGATCTAAATCTAGAGAGAGGGAGATGAGTGAGAGGGAGAGAGAGAGCAAGAAGAAAGCTATTTGCTAAACGATCTGGACAAAATAAAAGAGAGATTAATGTACATGAATTTCCATAGTTTTACCATACTATATAAGTGTTATAGCAAACTATATAAGTAAGTAATATGTAAATGTGATAGATTTATTAAAAGATGTGGTATTAACATTATTGTTAAAAGTACGTATAATAATAATATATAAAAATACATGATAGGTTGGCAGGTGGCTTAACAGAAAGAAGATAGAGTTATGGTAACGGAGCCAAAATATACATTTTTTTCATCGATATTTAACTTGCTTTTGAATTATGATGAATCTCTCTATATATAACAAGAAAAGTATCTGAAAAACCTTTGAAAAGAACCATTTCCTCCTACATTTCCTCCTATTGTGGTAAAAAAAACAATGGTCTTAAGGGTAGTTTGATGAGCAGAGTTAACTGATTTCTACTTTTGTTTAGTAATATTGCCAAGATTGTAATGAATGAGGCTAGCTAGTATTTAGGGGCTTCTATCTAGGATTTCTATGTTATATATATATATATATATATATATAATATATATATATATATATATATATATATATAATATATATATATATATATATATATATATAACGCATCCCATCCGTTCAGTGTCTTACATTGTAAATTTATAGCTTTAGGGGGAATATTTGTCCCAATTAAAAATACATCTGGTTGTGACTTGTGAGATATTTGAGGAAGTAACTCTGTCTCTGTGATAGGAGAAAATTAATATTATGCATGATATAATGCAAAACATAAAGGAGAAGTTATAAACATATATCAAGAGCTTTAATGTGTCTTGCCGTATAAAGGTATCGAATGATATGGTTGAGAACGTTGTAGTAATAATTGGATCATGAGAGACTGCAATAGGTATCACTGTATCGTAAAAGAAATAACATGTTGATAGAGCTAGACAAGGCGACGATGATGGTCTGCGGGTCAAAGAGAGATGCACGACACATAAGGGTAAGCCTAAAAAGTCCATTACTCCATGCAAAATATTCGTGTGTATGAGACTACTCGAAACCTTTTGTATCTAGTCAAAGTTATAGATAAAATGATGCTTGTACAGATCCATAATGTAGTAATGCTAAATCAGTAGACTGTAGACAATAGTTAAAATCTTATATTCAATATTAAGATAAGATGTGTTTGGACGTATTGTAAGTTTATTGTGGGGAGATAGACTACCTTGTTTTTACAAAAAAAAAAAAAATACATTAGCATTTGTAAATCTGAATATATAAATGAAAAGATCACCACGACTTAATAGCCAAACAAAAGCATATCATTTAACTGTCTTGATAGAACAACCTGAATTCGAACCTCACTAGGTAAACATCTTGAGATGATCAGGAAAAAAGTCTAAGAAATGGCCCTCGACTTTCCCCGGATTGCCTGAACAGTGATCTCTCATTGTGAACCCCATTAACAATGAAGGAAGTGAAAGTGTCGTCATATACACCCACATCCCTAAAACGACAAATGATAATATTTTTGTTCATGAAGAGATGATGTATGCATGTCAAATATCAGCCATCACATATTGAAGACAATCAACCCAACAACATGGGTTACTTAACCATTATTGATGCAAATTAGATCTAAACATCCAAAAGCATATATAAAAGACAATCTGGTGAAGATCAATGAAATTTAATCACCACTTGGGTCTAACTTGAAGCAACTTCATTCTTATTCTTTCTGCGGCTTCAATCTTGAAACCATGTTCTCCACTTTCTGCAAAATTTAAATGAGAAATATTATGGGTTTATAAAGATAGAATGAAAACATGGAACTGGTTTGTTGATTGTTTATTAGAGGTTGCAATTTTGACTCATTTGCTTATAAAATGGGTCAAATTATCGTGTGTTTTACCCCAAAACAGGTCAAACCAAAAAGTTTAGCTAAGAAGGGAATATGTTGAACAGATTGAAAGTTATCTAAAGGCTACTTTAGCTAAAAGGGAAACGGGGCAAACCTCCAGAATTGTTTATATTCAAAATAGTGATTTATTTTTGTAAAATCATGTCTGCAATAGATAGGATGATGTTGATTATTTATTTTCAAAACAAACAGACAAAAAGCCATTTGCTGTTCAAACCAACTTGACCAGGCCCACTTTGACATGTACCAAAAAATTAACAGACCCAAAGTTAAACCCATTACCCGACTCTCATGACCTGCCCTTCTTGCCCGTTGCCACATAGTGCAACCATGGATAGGATGATGTTGATTACTAGTGTTATAGCATGCATTAATGCATTACATATATATGATTATATTCTATAGACAATAATAAGCATAATGACCCTGCATATAGATTTCCTAATTATTTAAAGAAGGTGACGACACAACACGGTTTGACCAATCATGACAAAATAGACCAAAATCATTGCTAACCCTTATTTTGTAATGACAACTACTAGTGTGAGTGCTAACGTAGTAATCAAAGTAAGTGTCTGTCCTAATCAGAATAATAAATGGTGATGTTAGTAAAGCTACTTACGTGTTCCGTATGTGGCAAATACTTCCCATCAAACGTCACAACGACACGATCTTTCCCATCCACACCTTGCACTTTGTCCACAGAGCAGAAAAAGTCTATAGCTGACATTCTAAAGAACAAATAACAAAAGGAAAGCAAGTCAAGTAAATGTCGAGCCAAATCTTCATTTCCACAGTTAGGAAATGGCCAGCAGTAGGTTGTTTAATAGAGAAATAGAATTTGTGATAAGCTGAGATCTAGTCCAATACCAAAAAAATGCATGTTTGACTTGCGATTGAAAACTTTTATCATACACTGAATGAGATTTCAAAGCACTGATAGTTTCACGTGAACCAACCATTATTCTTATTGACGCACAAATTAAAGAACACTAAGGCATGCTAGGGTCTACAACTTTACCACCAAGCTTGTAACTTGGTGTAAATTTGAGAATGGTCTAAGATTTATCATCTTAGCATAGGTTAGCATATTGCTTTGCCTTTCTGGGAAAACTGTGGCAAATTTGCAACACCATTGCAAGAAAATCTGACAGAAAGTCCTGTTAGTTTTTCCATGTTGCAGTAGCAGTTTCATTTAGTTACATCCATGTTGCATTATTAATAGTAGAAGTTGCATTTTAGGATTAGTGGCATGAAATAAGGAAGACGTGGGTGATAAACCTTAGTCTTTTTGCATATTTAAATTGTGTAATTGCATTTAGGAATATACAGAAAATTGCCCCAAGTCTCTTGTTTCTTTCTTAATTTATTTGGAGTGTTTGCCTACTTCAACAGGCTATATCATCCGGTGCTTTCATTCATGTTCCACCTCCCGCCATGCCACCACGGCGTGATACCACCACCGAAGAGAACCTTCCCAACCCTCCCTCCATCACTGACCAGCTTTCCCAATTGATTAATGCCACAAATTCAGCTTCCCACACAACAAATACTGTCCGCCCTTATCGAAACCACAGCAAACCTTGTCACTCATATCACCAAACTCTCCGACCAACTCCAAACTGATGACTACCAACATACCCCCCCACGCTTCAAAAAAAAAGAGGAAACCGCCTCGTTATCCCACACCAATCGCCACCCTTTGAAACCGCCCAAAATTGATCTGCCTAATTTCAACGGAACCAACCCCCTCGGTTGAAATATCCAAGCAAAAAACTATTTTACTTATTACCGTATTCCACCTGAAGAACAAGTCGAACTCACCGCCTTTCACTTTGTGGGTGACGCTCTTTCGTGGTACCACAACCTCGCTAGTAACAACCTTTTAGGCTCATGGGCATATTTTAAACGAGAGGTAGAACTCCGTTTTGGACCCTCCACGTTTGAAAATCATGAGGCCACCGCTTACCAGACCGAATTTGAGAAGCTCTCTAACTGTGTCACCGGCTTATCTCAGGCAACCCTTAAAAATTGTTTTTTTCTGGTTTAAAACCTAAAATTCAAGCTGAGATTGCCCTACATAAACCCTCCAGTCTTCATGAGGTTTGTGGCCTGGCCAGACTTATTGAAGACAAACTAGCCCACTCCAATAAGCCCAAATTCCCATTCAGCTCTAAAGCCACCCAACCCACTATCCAAAACAACACCACGACACCCTCTTCCACACCTGCTACTCCTGATAAGCCTCTCCCTAATACAACTCATTACTGCCCACAACACCTAAACCGTTACCACTCACCAAACTTCCCCCGAAAGCTATTCTACAGCGCCTCAAAGAAGGCTTGTGTTTCCGTTGCCCGGAACGATTTTTTCCTGGTTACAAGTGTTCCCCACTTCCTTTTAATAGTTGACAATGAAGATGTTTCCTCCACACCCGAACCAACATTCACGATCGACACCGCCCAGACACACCACTAACCCTCAATTTTTGGCCTTATCAGCCGCGGCTTTTTATGGCTTTTCTTCTGTTCAAACTTTACGATTCACAGGTTTCATACGCTCCACACCAGTTACAGTCTTAACAGATAGTGGCAATATTGTGCAACCCTGCTATTCATCTCCAACGCAACCAATTCAACCTCCCTTTTTACGTGATACCCATTGAAGGGGCTGATATTGTTTTGGGCATATCGTGGCTCGCTTCCCTTGGGGTGATCACCGCTGACTTTTCGGTGCCTCAATTGTCTTTCCAAAAAGATGGTCACACATGTACACTCATATTGGTCACCATAATTTATCTTTAGCTCATTTCTTGGTATATTTGTAGTTTTAATTCTTTGCTGTCTAACATATGCAAATCCAGTACATCTTCCATTAAGAAAATGGAGAAGATCATATCATAGAAAGTTATAGATCATCCACACACATGATTCCTTCGGTTGCTTAAAATAAACTGCCTCCACACCTTATCTGTCATCTTTAGCCTTGTAGACTAACGAAGTTGTTGCCACTCCCAACTAAGTTGTACCAATTTTCTGAGGTGCACATTTAGATTAAAATCTTTTTGTAAATGGTCAACAAGTTTTACTAATATCTCTAATAACATAAGACTTAAATTCACAACCTAGACCGAAGAGATACACTAATAGTCTAATACCAGTAATTCAAATGCTACGAAATATATATTACGGAGTATATGTGATTATTTTCAAAACCAAAGGGAAATGGAGTAAGAAAACCAACTTACATGCCATCACCATATTCTTCATTGATGATCTCCTTAATGCTTTCACCAAAATGCATAACCGCTTCATTCAACCTTCAAAATTACACACACTATTGGTCAATAACTCTAAAATAAATTTTCACTTTTTGCAGTTTGTATGTGACATTTTTTTTGGTCACTTTTTACTATCCTATGCAAGAAAACTTCTAGACCATATAAAATCATAGTTATATGACGCCAAGTCACCATATCCACAAAAATTACTGGCATACAATAGCAAAAAATGTCCGAAAGTAATGTTACCTACAATTCGCAAAAAGTAAACGATTTCTTATTCTACCTTGCTCTCACAGTAGTCTCACATTGATTTCAATCACATGATTAAACTTTTAAAAGATTGTGAGAGGGGAAGCATCTAAAAACATGCTGCTGGAAGCATATTAGTTATCCCCAATTAAGTGTGTGTATATACATATGTAAAGAATGTACCGATAGACAGTGGGGTCTTGTATGATGGAAGGATCATAAGATCTTAGGGGTGGTTCCATCATATGAGTAATATGGGCATCGGTCAAACCAGGGAGTGCTGCCCGTAATTTAAGGGCAGTATCGGGTTTCAAATGGGCTTGACGTCTTAAAAGCTGAGCAACATAGACGTTAGTCAAACCGGTTTCTTGAGCAATTTGACTGAATGTTTTGCCAGAATTTTGCTTCACTTTCATCAAAGAATTCACTACACTGGCTTTTGTTGGTGTTTCTGATTGCATGATTGTTTTTTGGGTTTGAGATTTTTTTTTTTTTAATGGTTTTGTATTGAATGAATTTTTATAAGAAAGAAGAGGATTGATTTTTGTGTTGGTGGATGGATGGATGGTGTGGGGTTGGGCAATAATGGTGGTAACGTCTTGTACTTGGAAGCTAGTGAAACATCACCCTCTTGACAAAGCTTTATTTTTTTATTTTTTTTTTGTTATAGACAAAATTTGTATATGTATATATATATCTATATATGGTAGTTTATCAAGTCGTATTATACTCTGCTAATTTAAAAAATCAATTATGACAAATTATTTACATGACGAAATGTATAAAAACATGTGTAATTTGTTACAGTTTTCAAATATGAATAGAATAGTTTTTCAAAACGTATATAATATCATAAATAACAAAAATAAAAACGAAATAAATTTTAAGTAGGAAAATAATGTTGACATCATAAATTAATTGAATGAAAAAGAATTTTGTTTCCTAACGGATGCACGTGTCATGTGACGACCTTTGTTGGTTGGGGACGAGGTATTTTGAAACATATTTTGTGATATGTATATATTTGTATGATTAATTAATTTGTTTTTTATTTACATATAAACTAGTCGTTTTACAAGCCGTTGCCATCTCCAATGTTGTAAGTGTGTGGATTCACAAAACAACAACAACAACAACAATAAAATCACATATGTCAAATTATAATTGATTTACTTAGGTCCAAAATTTTAAATAATTTGTGTTCAAGCAAAGTCTTCCATATAATTGTTAAAAATTTTGACACAAAAAATATTTGTGTCAAAGAGTTTTCCAAAATTTTAAATAATTTGTGTTCAAGCAAAGTTTTCCATATAATTGCTAAAAAAATTTTCCAATCTAACTGAAATATGTGGACCCATGCTATTTGTATGTGGAACCGCCCTTGCACAAACCAACGGTTGGCTCAACATGTGCCAAGCCACGGGTTCGGCGACAGTGTTATCGCGTGGCTTGGGTCAAACTGCAGTCACATATATCCCCTAACTTTGTAAATTTATTTCATACCATACCATTACAAATAACAACTTAACAAAGTAATGACAAAAGGAACAAAATAAATAAATGAGTAAATTACAATTTTGGTCCCTGTCGTGGGTCAAAAATTACGGTTTTCGTCCTTACCTTTCATAAATTACCATTTTAGTCCAAAAATGTTTGTTCCGTCAACGTTTTTGGTCCAAATCCCAAACGGATGTCAACTTACTCATCATGTGACCTGCACATGATGGGTATTTTAGTCTTTTTATTTACACAAGGACCAAAACCGTAAATATCTATAAACTCTTTCATCATCATCATTATCACCATGTATATCATGTCTTTATGCATAAATAAAAAACCCTATGTGAAAATCAGGAACAAATGATATTCACTATCCACAAACAAAAGTTCATTCAGGAGACAATCAATAAATAACTAAGAGCTTCTTTTTTCAGATGTAACATTCCAACCTTCATCAAAATGATTCACTCTATAATGAAAAGAAAAAAAACCAAAATAAAGACCCACTTTCCCCTTTTTCATCTTTCTCTCTTACAAACACTCGGTGGTGTTTAGTCCCTCAAATAACCACAAGAATGGAGCCCCCAACCCATCACGGATCGCTTCCATGGCCACCCCCTGGTGGCCGGCAACAACCCATCACGAAGCAGCCCCCAACCCATCACGAATCGCTTCCAGCCCCAACAGTAGCGGTGGTCGGCGGTGGTGGACAGGATGTAGGCGGCGGCTGTTTTGATTTTTCAATCAAATCGGCCGATTTCAATGATGAAATCGGATCATTAGGTTCAGATTGGAATGGATCAGCCACAGTTGAAGAAGAATTAGATGATCTAAGATTGTAATTGGATCTATTAACACTTGAAAAGGCCGAATCACGACCTAGGGTTTTAGAAGCAATACCATCGAGTTCCACCTCAATCTTTTTCTGATTTTTTTGAAGCTTTTGATCGATTGGAAGGAGACTTTCTTGGCATAGTTCTGATCGGAATTTAACAAGGAGTTGAAATAGATTAACAGATTTGGTTTTAATTTTGATATTGAATTTGAGTTTAATTTGTTTTTCCATCTCAATAAAAAATTAATTTTGATGTTGGAGTTATGATGATGATGAAGATCTGGGAATTTTTGTTGTTATAGCCGATGATGATGATGATCGTACAAGAAAAAAGGAAATATAAAGAATTTTAATTACGCTTTTGGTCCTATGTTAATGAAAAGACTAAAATACCCATCGTGTTTGGGTTATGTGACCTCATATTTAACGTCCGTTTGGGATTTGGACCAAAAGCGTAGGCAGGACAAACTTTTTTGGACTAAAACGGTAATTTATGAAAGGTAAGGACGAAAACTGTAATTTTTGACCCACGACAGGGACCAAAACTGTAATTTACTCTAAATAAATCAACACACCGCTCTTTCTGCGAAAATACTCTTGTGCTTGTTGTTGTTGACCGGTAAATAATACTACAATCATCTCTTGTTGATCCTTTTTCATGTTTCGTGTTAATTTAATTAATTAATTTATATATATTTATCTTCCGTTAATTGTTGATCTTGTCTTTTCAAACTTGGGTGTGGGGTTTTTGATCCATCCGAATTTCTTTTGTATATAAAACAGTAGCTATTGTAAATTTAATTATATAATATATATATATATATATATATATATATATATATATTTGTTGCAGGTGTAATTATTTTACTTATTAATACAAATAAGAGAGAGGAAGATGATGACGATGCTGTCAAACAGTAATGGAGGAGGAGGAGGAGGAGCATCATGTACAGAAAGGGCAACGAGTGATACGCTCATAGGTCCGGATTGGGCTATCAACATGGAACTATGTGATCTTATCAACATGGATCCCAGGTACGGTATATCTTTCTTTCTTTCAAATCTTAACTCTATTGCTGTATTATATATATATAATTATAATTATAATTATAATCAACTAATCCCCCTGTTTTCCCCAACAATCCATCTATTTATCCTAAAAGAATTTTATCCTCCCAGATCAATCATAGACTGCCGCGTCGTGTTAACTGTATCTTAATTTACTATCTTTTTTCATCCCAAATGCATATATAATAGGGTTAAGGGTTTCAAATGTGATCAACTATACACGAATGTCTATTGTGTGTACCCAACTGGAAGTGTGTGTATCGTAGGTATTTAACTTTTAAAATCCCGGTTACTGTATGTAGTTGACCGATCAAAAACTTGTGAACCAACAAGTTGGCCTTAGGAGTGGCCGCTTATATTGTTGCCACATATACCCTTGTGCATCCAATAACCGATAGTTGAAAGTGAGGTACCTATAATAGACACCTTTAGTTGAATACACACAGTAAACATTTGTGTATAGTTGCTTACATTTTGAAGCCATTAACCCTATATAATAATAAGCCTAGCTATTCATGAGAGGAGAAATAAGAAATTTACAATTTTGTTAATAATAATTTTGTTTTCTTGGTTTCATCCATTGTTACAATCATCCAGGATTTGAGTTTCTTGTTTAATAAATTTATGCCCAGTCTTTTCTTTTCCTTTTTTTTGATTAATTTTTTTACTGAAAGATTTGGGGTTATGTTCTTATTTTTGCAGGCAAGCAAAAGATGCTTTGAAGATACTGAAAAAGCGTCTCGGGAACAAAAATCCTAAAATACAGCTTCTGGTTCTTTTTGTACGTGTTTCATTTAACTCTCTCTGTGGATGTTGTTATACTTGTATGAGTCTCTTGCTTGATAATAGAATCATATTCTCTTTTTTGTTAACCGTTAGCGTAATATTTGTTTCTCGATCACAAAATCTTTCTTTTCTTTCTGTCATATCTGAGCAGAAACTCATGCTTGATAATAAAGTCATATCCTTTATGGTTAACCGTTACTATTAGAATAATATTTGTTTCTCGATTAAAAAATCTTTAGTTTTTTTTTGTCGTATCTGAGCAAAAACTCATGCTTGATAATAAAGTCATATCCTTTATGGTTAACCGTTACTATTAGAATAATATTTGTTTCTCGATTAAAAAATCTTTAGTTTTTTTTTGTCGTATCTGAGCAAAAACTCATGCTTGATAATAAAGTCATATCCTTTATGGTTAAGCGTTACTCTTAGCATAGTATTTGTTTCCTGATTCAAAAATCTTTAGTTTCTTGCTATAATATCTGAATTAGGTACTGGAAACTCTGAGCAAAAACTGCGGAGAGAATGTATTTCAGCAAATTGTCGAGCGGGACATTTTGCACGATATGGTTAAAATTGTAAAGAAAAAGGTGTGTTGTATCGTTTTTATTTTTTCCTTACATAGTATATCTTGTTTTGATGAAAGTAAAGAAATATGTTATGTTACTAACTTGATTTGAGAATTTTGATGTTGCAGCCAGATTTAAATGTACGGGAAAAGATTCTCATCCTTTTAGACACTTGGCAAGAAGCTTTAGGGGGACGTGGGGGAAGGTATCCCCAATACTATGAAGCTTACAATGAACTGAAGGTGATTGGTAAATATGTTTTGTACTCCTGTAATAGTAATAATTTAATTGGAGTAATATATATTTATGATTGAACAGTTTTGTTTCTGTTTGGAATGTTTCGTTGCGATTTCCCCCCTCCTTCCACTGGTATCAGTGCCTCCGTTCCTGCTAAGTATCAATGCAATCCATAATTGAGTAGCTCTAAAGATAGGGAATAATAGAAGTTCATTATTATGCTTCATTTACTATTGGAGAATCAAGGTATATAAAGCATCATTGGGGGAAGTGGCTGCCTCTCGAAAGACCGGATATAGGCTTAAACTATGTTTTCTTTTACTTTTTTTATATCAGTGTAGGTTTTTATAAAACAGTGTGATTATGGTGTAAACTGCCACTCCTATCATAGTGGATACCAGAAAGTTACATTAAATGAATTTGTAGAACAAGCATCCACCCATGTTTTGTTCATCAACTTGAAGTGGTGAAGCGTCAATCATTACGTTGTATAATTATGTATAATAATGATTATGCAAAATTAGGAACAATAACAATAGGAGCATTTTCTTATTATGTACAAAAATAGCTCTCTATAATCAACCATATGGAATTAGGATATGTAACAGACACGCAAAATAGTTTGTGTTACTCTTATTGGATATTGATCATTACTATGTGCACACATTGTATCCATACTATTCATTTTACATATATCTCTTTGACACCCTTGTAAATATCAAGGTTGGTAATGCAATATGTTTTCTTTCCTATCTCGGAATAATAACATTTACCTTGCATTTTATATTTTTGTAATGATTTATTAATATCTTTAAGTTCCATTTTCTTAATTGTGTTATCATTTGATATTGTTACTAATGTTTGATTTATATCTAAACAATTTCCAGTCTGCAGGAGTAGATTTTCCACCAAGAGAAGAGAACACTGTTCCATTGTTTACTCCACCAAAAACTCACCCAGTGGCACAAACTACATCGCCTTATGAGGAAGCCGCTATTCAAGCCTCCCTTCAGACTGATTCGTCAGGACTCGGGTATTTCTAAGGAGCCTTGAGCTAAAAGTTGACAGGTTGTAGATAGTTGACTCATATACCGGGTCTTGTAATTATGGCCATTATTGTTTTGATTAGCTCTGGCAGAATGGGCAGGTCAGTTAGCGATAATATGGTTAGTTTGGGTATGGGTGAAATTGACCCGAAACATCGGTTGCAATTTTTTTGGCGGCCTTCATATTTATTGTCTAATATTGTAATGCTTGAACAGTAGGATTAGGATGTTTCATGCTTTAAATACACCCTAGTCAACCTTTGACAACTTCTTTATTATTTAACATCTAGTTTTGTCTATTGGTCTGTTAGAGATAATGCATTATCCGAATTGATCATTAATAATTAAATTGTGTTTGTTGCAGCTTGTCAGAAATCGCGAATGCAGAAGGAATAGCAGATGTATTGATGGACATACTTAATGCTTTGGATCCTAACAATCATGAGGTAACACCTTGTTTATACGTCTCTCAGTATTCCTACTTTTTATAATTATTTATTATTTTGTTTATGGTGTACTTCAATACATCTTTTCCGTCGCATAAACTATATATTTAACAGTGGTATGCATACACTCTTAACAATCATATACCTTCGACATCATCTTCGTCCAATTCCAATCTGATAATTAACAGATGATAGTTAAATGGGAACAATAGTACAAGGAGATGGACAACATAATTGTAAGAATGCTAAAACATTACAATTATGATTTATTGGTTCATGTATGTAAGTTGATTAAAATTGATAAGAGTCTCAATTTTCGTTGACCTATCTTAGGTAGTTTGATTCAAACTATACAAAACTCCTCTAATAGAAATGATTATGGAATGTGGGAAAATTCTTTGGAGGTTATGACTTTTGACATCATCTTCAAGTTTTAATATATCTGATCCTATATTGTGGCAGGGGTTAAAAGAAGACTTGATTGTTGACCTTGTTGACCAATGCCGCTCTTACCAACAACGTGTAATGACCCTTGTAAACACTACATCGTAAGCACCTAACGTTTTTCAAAGTGTGATAACCTAGTTTGAGTTTGTGCATCATTTTGCATTCCTGCCCATGATTGCTTTGACTGTTGACTCCTTTTCAGAGATGAACAGCTTCTAGGTAAGGGTTTGACATTGAATGATACTTTGACGCGTGTTCTTCAACACCATGATGATATTGCTAAGGGCGGCCCATCTCAGCCTGCTGTCACACAAACAAGTGAAAGTTCGGTTGCGCCTCTTGTGAATGTAACTCATGAGGATGATGAGTCGGATGATGAATTTGGCCAGCTAGCACACCGGTAATAATTTTGTACCTTTACAATTTACATTTGAGTTAGTCGGCAAAGCTATCAACGTTTATCTATTCATGAATTTGTAGGTAAAGGACACAGAAATTGGTTGGGTTAGGGGTTGGGTGGAGATTGGGTAACAGCTCAATGGGTAATCTTTTAGTAAGGTTGAAAATACTGGGCCGGGTTGGATTTTACCCACCTACACCTCTTTGTAGATCATATAGTTACAGCTTTTTTTCTTTCTTTTTTTTATTTTTTATTTTTGTCTCCATGAGTCACCCTTATGGTTTGTTGTGATTCCGAGTCAAAGAAAGATGTTTTTTTATTTTTTTTTTATTTTTATCTCTCTACCTGTTTGTGTCGCCCTTAGATGGAGGGTTGGGTAGCATGTCGAAACATCTCTCTTGTACATGCACGTCCAGTTAACCAAAACTGCTCTCTTAACTTTTTGTTACCTTTTACCCAATGATATGTGTTTAGGAGTTCTTCAACAGGAATAAAAAAGCACTCTTGGTGGATTTTGTCTCTTTTAATCGATTCTATCTGTTTCCGTTTGATCTAATAATTTTTGTTCTGTATGTTGTGACCCATCCTGTGTTACCCGAAAATTGTTTCAATATCTGATATATCCCCCAGTATGACAAAATAGAAAAATATGTGCGGAACCAACATTTTGTATCAGAAGCTTTGCTTCTTTTCTAGGGTGGAAATGTAGCATTGTAGAACACAAATTCAAACTGATGAACTCAAACATGCTTGTATTATTTCAGTGGACACAGCCGGAACCAAAATGTTACAAGAACTGAACCTCCGCGTGCGGCCCCACTCCTACCCCCTCCACCCATATCAAAGAGGCCTATTAGTACTGACTCAGGCATGATGGTCGACTATCTTAGCGGCGATACATACACCTCTAAACCATCAAAAAGTCCACCAGAAGCATCCTCTCCTTCATCTGATTACATAAACCCAACTGCAACTCTTTTTAGCGATCAGCCTATATATGATGAACCCAAGCACACTGACAATTCACCTTTGGGTCAATATGATGCACCGCCTGCTGTTTCACCTGTGTCCATCCCACCACCACCTGCAAAACAGAGCCAGAGACAGCAGTTCTTTAACCAGAACCACACTCCACATTCTAGCAGTGGTTCAGGTTCATCTTATGATAGCTTGGTTGGTCAGACTCAGAATCTTTCTATGAACTCTTCAACGCCACCCAAGAAAGAAAAACCCGAAGATGCTTTGTTTAAAGATCTTGTGGATTTTGCAAAAGCCAAATCGTCACCATCATCTTCTTCTTACCCAAATAGATCGTTTTGAAGTGATTGAAATGGTACAGCTGTCTGCGGAGTATTAATGAATTAATGCTTGTGTTTAATTAGTAGAGGGATTTGTGAGGGGAATAAAATGGGTTTTGTGAACATGTTACTCTATGTTATTTGTTATTGGTGTTTACGAGTCTGTAAATGTGATTCTGTGTTTTTGAATTACAGTATTGATACATTGCCGGTTTGCCCTTTACAGCAGAACATAGAAAAGGCAAGATGGATTTATGATTGCAATATTCATCTTACATTTGAAATTTTTTACTTCATATTACAATTTGGACAAGTGTGTTGGATTTTGTAATTATGCTAGACAGCGGATGTTTGATAATGTGATGGAAAAGCGTTGTAATAAATAGTTTTTTTTTATATTCAAACGAGAGATGTCATTCGGGCATTGCTAGACAGAGATGTCATTCGGGCATTGCTATGAAATACATTACATTTCCTGTATACGGTAACATTTAAAATTTATTAGGTGTTCTTAGAAAAATTATATAGCATGTTGATTTCACATTCGCCTCTCTATTATTTCAAAAATAAAAATTGAGATGTTTTACATTGTTTACCAACGCCTGCGTAACATAGTTGATGGAATATCTTGTTAATTTGTTGTATTAAACATCAGTTTTGGTGGTCGACTTGGCAAATTGTTTCTCATTATTAAGAAAAGGTCACATCGATAAAATATGAGCTTTTTTTTTTTTATAGCAATGATAATTAATTTTTGCTATCAAATATCTGCCATAGGCCCATAGTAATGAAATCTATAGAAACATCGACAAACATCAATATAAGATTGATTTTGACAAATGAGAATCATCATTCAATAATTCTTTTTTAAAAAATGTATACTTGTTCACTTTTAGATAATGTTTTACAAAATTATTTAACTCCAACTAACGATACAATATTATCTCAAAAAGTTTGTTTGAAGAAAAAGTTAAGTTTTAAATTGTAAGATCACTTAAAATCTTATTCACCGACTAAAAATAGTTATATTATCCTAAACATATTTAACTGCAAAATTTATTAACTTTATTTTAGTAAATTCATATACGAAAACTTTACTAACTAGTATACATATTAAGAATATTACAATAATTATAATCTCTCTATATAATGTTTTCAAAGGTGACACTTCTCTTTTCAAACCAACTAAGCTTTTTGCTTATTGACATTTTCTGGTAATTTTAATGTTTTTTTAAGATATATTAACATTTAATTCTATATTTTTTAGTGCTTATGTGGCACTTCATTTGCCACATCATCATTGACATTTATTTTTTTTTTATATCAATTTTAAATAGCAAATAAAAAGGCCAATTACAAGATTAGAACTCATGACCTCTAACTTTTAATATTATGCACAAACCACTTTATCTAACTTAATATTTGTTTATTATTTGCAAACTATGGTAGATATTTCGTGAATATTAAAACTAATTAAAAAACATTGATAATATAATTATCAATCTTTGTAACTTATCACTTTCTATTATCTTCTTTTTCCTATTTTTTTTCTTTATTCTACTTTATATATGTTCCTTTCAGATTTTACATGCATAATAAAAGTATAATATCATTAAAAATCCTTTTAGTTATTATTATTATATAACATTTATTAATACTTTTGACGTATATATGTTAATCATTGTTTTCAAGTAATATTACTTAAAATATTATATTTGTAATCAATTTAATGTAATGTGTATATTACCATGCATCGCATGGGGCATAATCCAGTATAATATAAATGATAATATTATCATATCCAATTACAGATATAGAATAGAATTACGTTACATATATCCTTTCCTATATAAAGTATTAGATTAGATTTAAGGAGGTTTATGACAATTAGGGATGACAAAAATACCCGTACCCGATGGGAAACCCGATACCCGCACCCGATTTGACCGGGGAATCCCCGAGTTGACCGGGGATGGGGACGGGTATGGGGATGTAAATCTAATCCCCGATGGGGATGGGGACGGGGATGGGAAACCGTAAATCCCCGATCCCCATACCCGAACCCGAAAATACTATATATATTTATTATAATCACTTTAAGTTCTTATCTATATTCTAGAATCAATTTTAAGTTTAGAGCTTTTGTTTAATACTTTTTATGTGTTATACTTCATTAATCATTTACTTAACATATATATTAGTTTATACATAGAAAGAAAATGTCGAAATACACATTCTCCTACATATCTTCGATTAAGATAAATTGATGTTCATTCAAAAAAGGTATCCCCGATACCCGATGGGGACGGGTATGGGGATGTAATTTAATTCCCCGACGGGGATGGGGATGTAGATTACAAGTGAAAATCGGGGACGGGGATGGGGATTGAGATCTCCGACAATACCCGCCCCATTGCCATCCCTAATGACAATGAAAAAGAATGTAAAATATCTACCAATAAACTAAAACAGGATTGACATATTTTTGAAACGACACGTGGCGTAATCCTTAATCGACACGTGTCCTTTTAATTTATTTATTTTGTTAAATTAGTTTTTTTAGTAGTATAGAATTAAACTCTAACTCTTGGCTTATTAATACAAAAGACATTATAACCTTATTTGATCAATTATTTTCTCATTAGTTATAATAAGTTATTAACATGAAGACTTCAAAAATTAGAGTTTACGATCCGTAATCACAAGGCTATTTGCCATCATCCTATGTTTACTAGTTCCGATTTTGACGTGGTTATAAAAATATAAGGTAAATTCAAAACTCTAACTAAACATATATTATATTTATCATTACTGTTTATTATAATTTAGTTTCAATCAGCGATTTACTTTAACCATAATTTATTTTATACTCACAAATCATGTATGAGGCATATTCGAATTTCTTTATGATACAATCTATATAGCTACCGTACATCGTACGGGTATTAGGACTAGTAATAAAAATAAAAAAGTAAAAAAAAAAAATTCTAATACATTAAAAGCATATAATTTTGTTTCAATTTTTGTAACATGATTTTGTGGATGATAGTTATGATCCACCTGCATATCAACATCTTAACATCTTTTTCGAGATTGTAACATATAATTATGAAAATCGATATTAATTAACGAATCGATATTAATCGATATTAATTATGAAACCCAGAACCCATTTCTTTTACCAATGGGGTTGGTGGCTCATTGGTAAGGTCTTTGACCTTGGGAGGATCCACCTGGGTTCGAGTCTCACTTCTCACATTTGTGAGGGTGGATTAATAGGGGGTTTTCGAGAGTTGGGTAGAATAAAATGTCGTTCAAAAAAAAATTATTATATTAAAAATCACAAAGCTATGTAAATTTATCATAAATTTTAGCAAAATCAAAAGTTTTAATTGGTTAATAAGTAGGATCGGACTTATTTTCTTGAGAAAAAAGGTAAACATTAATTAAAACTATAATTAGATTATGAATTCTATCCTATCTTATCCGATCACATTGACTGATTGACACTAATTAATAAATTATAAATCCTTATTGAATTCAAATTAAAATTATCAATCAATACACCTAAATATTTTTCTTACTCCGTATTATATATCTGAGTATCTGATCTCAATATCTCATCCTTATTATAGAAAAATTCAAAATATTTGAATTCAATTGACCTGATCTTAATTAAGTCTCCACAATATCCGTAACCACCCCAAATTTAACTCAATCACTAATTGCTACACTATAAATACCCCCACACCTCTTTCACCTTTTCTTCATCTCGATCAAATTATTATTAATTCTCTCTCAAATTTCCTTCCTTCTTTTTAATCGAATTAACTATATACATTCATTTTTTGTACCGTCAGTAAAAAAGTAAAAAATGGAACTTGATTTGTCACCAAAAGTAGCTCAGAAATCATATGGAGGTGAAGGTGGATCGTATCATGCATGGTGTCCTAATGAGCTTCCGATGCTTAAACAAGGCAATATCGGTGCCGGAAAACTCTTTTTGTCAAAAAACGGCTTAGCTCTCCCTCGCTATTCTGATTCTGCTAAAGTTGCTTATGTTCTTCAAGGTATATCTATATATATCTCTCTCTCTCTCTCTCTCTCTCTATATATATATATATATATATATATATATATATAATATATATATATATATATTGTATATTATCCAGTGGCGGATCCAGGATATTCTATCACAGGGGGCATATACCTAGAGGGTTAGATAGCGGGTTGAGCAAACCAATTTTTAATGTCAAAATGGGTCACGTCGAATCAACTCCTAACATTATTAATGTCTATAAAATTTAATTTTGTTGTGTTTTGTGCTCTAGGCTTCACATATTATTCAAGTCTAGCATTTGTAAAAGAATTGGCATACATAAAAAATTGTATATGTACGTTATTAGTGCTCTACAAGACTACAATTGCTTTATGCTAAATTAAAATAAAATAAAACAGATTGACTCATTAGCAACCACGATATCGTCTACAATCCTTCGATTTGATTTGGTTAAGTTAATGTTATAAACTTTGATTCAAATATGCTTATACACGAAACATAACTAAAAACCAAGTTGTAACATAACCGAAAACCAAATCTTCCAAATTAGTAGATGTATTTATGAGTAGCATTTAGAAGGTTGTCCACATTGGTAAACGAAATTGGTTTTTAACCTCATCCTAATACAGCATTTGTCATGGGATATGATTAAGATAGAAATTGAAGCATTGTCATAATCTTCTCATGTTATTTTAGTTTCAAGAAGGCATGACAATATTTGGCAGAGGGCATGAATAATTTTAGTTGGGGGCAAGCTAATATAAGACATGAAAAAAAAACTTTATAATAAATAAATTGTTGCATTTAATAGGATAAGTGGGGAAGTCATTGGGGGCATTACCCCCCGGTAATTACCTTCTACATCCGCCCCTGTATATATCTGTATCTATATGTCTATAGATTTTTGTAAATGTTTATATATTGATCATATACGGAGTATAATGTAATTGTTTAATTTGTGATTTTTGATTTGATCAGTAATTTGATTATTAGGAATTCACTAGCCATAATTCATTAACAGTCATATATATAACTGTTTTTGTGATTTGATTTGTTACTATTTATTCCTTAATCCTTTTTCGTTATGATATTTTTAGTACTACTGAAGTCAAATGAATATGAATGTGTTTATTTGAATTTTGTGATAACGTTTTTGATATAATGATATTATTTTGTTTTCCTTTTTTTAATTAAATAGAATTTGTGTTTAATTAGATTGTGATTATGATAAGTGATCTGATTAGGAGTACTAACTAGTGTTTGATACATTAGGTAATCAAACACGCTACACACAAGTACTTCTTAGTATCATTGGATTGTGAAGTTTTGTTTTGTTTATACTGATTCGGCAAGCCACACATGTATAACGTGTTCTTCTTTTAGTCTTTGATACTAAAGTAATAATAACAATTTGGATGAGTTATTTATTTGATCTTATGACGAATATTCAAAAAATATCAAAAGTTATACTCCGTATTAGATAAATGAATACTTGTGATGAATCTGGTTTTAAATAAACCTGTTGATAATATAATCCTTTGTATTCACATGATTTTAAATGATGTATTGACTTCTAGTTCTTTTTTGTTTAGAGTATACAAAGTAATGTTAACAAAGATATATAATAATTATCGTAGTTATTATAAACATAGTTTATGGACCACATTGTTCACAATTCATTTGTTTTTCATGTGTGCCTAATTTTGATAGTTACCTACTTACCAGTTTTTGTCCTTTTCATTATAATGTTTTTAATCAAATATTATGATGCTCATTAGATCCTCTTTACCATAAATTTGTACGTGTATGCTAGTCATAAATACCCGTTTTGTAATTTTGAAGGTAATGGAGTTGCCGGCATTGTTCTTCCTGAGAAAGAAGAGAAGGTCATAGCAATCAAGACAGGTGATGCCATTGCTCTCCCATTTGGGGTCGTCACTTGGTGGTACAACAAAGAGGATACTGAGCTGCAAATCCTTTTCTTGGGAGACACCAAAACCGCCCACAAGCCAGGGTCGTTCACCGACTTCTTCTTGACTGGTTCCAATGGAATCTTCACTGGTTTTTCCACAGAGTTTGTGTGCCGTGCTTGGGATGTAGATGAGGCAACTGCTAAAGCACTTGTCGGTAACCAAAAAGACAATGGAATCATCAAAGTTGATGCTGGTACTAAGATGCCCGAGCCCAACAAAGACCATAGGAATGGGATGGCTTTGAACTGTTTGGAAGCTCCATTGGATGTTGACATTAAGGGTGGCGGTAGAGTGGTTGTTTTGAATACAAAGAACTTGCCTTTGGTTGGTGAAGTTGGTTTAGGTGCTGATCTTGTGAGGTTGGATGGTAATGCAATGTGCTCTCCTGGATTCTCGTGTGACTCTGCTCTTCAAGTCACCTACATCGTTAGGGGCAGTGGACGTGCTCAAGTTGTAGGCGTTGACGGGAAACGTGTTCTTGAAACCACTGTTAAGGCTGGGAACTTGTTCATTGTTCCAAGGTTTTTCGTTGTTTCCAAGATCTCTGATGACGAAGGGCTTGAATGGTTCTCCATCATCACTACTCCTAAGTAAGTCCTCTGTTCTTTTTTATATAGCATATTGGATGGGTTTGGCAACGGGTCTAAATAGTGCTTTAACGATAGTCTGATACTCTGGATACTTTAGATACTAAAATATGAACCTAATATTGACCCATTTACATATGATTGCTGCTTTTAATTCTGACAATGAGTAATTGTTTAATATTATTGACCCATTTACATATTATTGCTGCATCTAATTCTGACAATGAGTAATTGTTTATATATTTGGCAGCCCGATCTTCACTCACATGGCTGGAAGAACATCTGCGTGGAAAGCGTTGTCTCCTGAGGTGCTGCAGGCTTCCTTCAATGTGACCCCTGAGATTGAGAAGACTTTCCGTTCCAAGAGGATGAACAGTGAGATCTTCTTTGCTCCAGCAAAATGAGTATCGGATGGAGCTTTTGGAAATAATAAGTAGTATTAGCTCGTAGTTTATAATTTTCTGGATTTTAGATGGTTTCTTTTACTGTTTTTTCTTTTTTGAACCTTTTGGTGGTGGTTTAGTTTTTGCTAATACAACTTAATGGAGCTATCTTTTAGTTTACCCCTCCCTCTTTTCCAGTTTTACAATTTGTGATATTATCTGTTTGCTTCCTCAGGCACAGGTTTTAAAGTTTCATTTTGGGAACTTCGATGGTAAACTACATGATCAAAATATCACTTCATTTATATTTGAGATTTCATCCATTTATTATTGACTTTTTAACATTTGAATATTCCCAAATATAAATTTTAATAACCCTCTTCACACCAAAAGTATCACATACAAAATACATGCATGCATGTCCAATATCATATCCTCTAAATAATAACTCCCCAACTCAATTTCCACCATTGTTACTTCTTCTTTTTGGCATTTGGTATGTCTTCTTCAAGAACATATTTGCTGAGGATCAACAAATTTAGAGACTCTAATTGTCTTTGGATTGTTTCACCAGCTCCATAGCTGATTGTGCATAAGGCTCACTTTTTGACTTGGGGTTCCATGTATTTACAAAAACAAGTGGCAAAAATATTAAACAATAAAAATCATTCTACAGGCAGCAAGATGGGTGGGCTCAACAGGTTGGGTAAACTGGTGAAATGGGTTCGGGTTGGTCATCTTTGGATGGACCTGAAACACTCTCTAGTTCACTTTATTGGATTGATGACATAAAACTATACTAATTGCTGTAGTATTATACATCTTTTGAGTAAAACAAATTTCAGATGTTGCATAAATTAAAATAGACTTCAGTGACTTTCAAGCACGTTTGACCCGTTTCCCTTGTAAACGTACTCGTATTTTTTATTCAACCCATTTGACCTGTTTGATACAAAAACACAACCCGTAGCGATCCATTCTTTACATAACGGATAAGTTGGGTCTACGCACAAGTTTGATGTTAAAGCAAAAAACAAAGAGGAATATATCATGCATACTTCGGTTTCTTTGGCTGTTTGAAACATCTTTGGCTCTCTTCAAGCATTCTTGAATCCAATGTCTCAGATACCTTAATACAATCGAATCAACATCATAAGGAACCATCTCTCTCATGATCGTCTTGCCTCCATCTTCACATTCTACAGAGTCTTCCACCACCATATTAAGTATTAACCAATGCCTTTTCGAGCTTATCAGCCTGTTGAAGAACAGTAACGGTCTCACTGGAAATCAAGGGATTAGCAGCCAAGTACTGTCTCAATAAGTTTCCATAGCATGCATGTATACCCCTCTCTCTAAGTGACAATTCTTCAATTCCTTCGGCTATTTGGATTAGTTTTTCGTTCTTTTCTTATAATGTCATTGATTCATTTATAGTGTTCCCGTTATCTAACATTCGTTGCAGATTTTGCACCATATATTAGTAGATTATACCACCATATAGAGGTGGAAAGATGGAAAGTCTGCAGGGTTGTATTTCTGAAATTTTGTTGAACATGACAAAACGGGCCCGGTTGACCTGTAAACACCTTTGCTCGCCGTTTTGAAGTATTATTTTAAAATAAAAAATGTGCTAAAATCCGAATATCATACAAAAAGGGCTGTTAGTATTTGCAACCACATTCATCTTGTGCCTATTTTTTTTCACAACCCATATGCACCCTTCATAAGCAGGGTTCAAACGAAATGGGGTTGGGCTGGAACCAAAAAGCATTAAGAAAAATGGAGCCAATAAACCACCCAGATCTAAATTAATATTGGTCATGTTTGGAAACAACTTGGTTTCAAACCAGACAGCAGACAAAGTACAAACTTTCCTAGAAAAAAAGACCAGTTCGAGATGGCCAAACAAAACCAAGAATTGCTTTTTATAAAACTCTAGAACCAGAATTAGACATAAGACATCCATCCAGCCCGGTCAGGTTTTTCGGTTTTGTCAACTTAAAATACTTTCAAAATACCGCTATTTATACGTAAATGGGTCAAAATCTGCTACTCTAGTGCTTTAGCATATTCACTCAAACCAAAGATGTGGCATATCAGATTTGGTATACCTTTGCAAAGGCATTCCTTACAGAGGATCGGATATAACGATCAACGTTGATGGAATCTGAAGTATTTTTTATGGCACCACTTTATACCCAGGTACGTCTTCCTCCAAGATCTTGGTGGCAGAAAAAGCAAGCAGAAGCATGTTCTTCATTAACTTAACCATTCCCCTGTTAAAGCTTTCATAGTGATCAAGAAATCTGTTTTCCAACCATTTCTTCATAGAACACAGCATTGATGACAACATGTTTAAATATATGGGATCTTGGTCAGCTTTCTTGGCATCATAAGCGACCTCAATTAGCATTGTCAACGAGGCACCAAATCGCAATCTTATGTCAACAAATAGCATTTCTATTATATGCAAATTCATGACAACTCCTCTTTCAAGATGGAAATTATATTGAAGCTCATAGCAGTTCACTATACCAGAAGAACATAACACGATAAACCATTTCTGCCATTGACTTTCAGAAGTCAAACCTGCAGTGGAAGACCAAAATTCTGCAATTACATGACTAATGACTCCTAAAAGCAATCTAGGAATTTCATACATCATTACACCACAAAAAATTTCATATTTAGAATCCAAACTAATGTAGGAACACCATTCACTAAAATAACATTTTATTGATAAACATATTCGAATTACAACAAAAGATTACAAGAAATAACAACTAACTAAACTAAACAAGAATCAAAATACATAAATGAAAGAATATAAGAAGGCAAAACGGGCCGAGGATATGGTTAAACCAAGGTCCCTTAAAACTGATTTCGGGCCACCCAAGTGAACCCGTCAGTTTCCCAGGGTACAACAGCCAAAGCAGATTGTACTGCCGGAGTTAACCACAACCCAGAATTTACCTTCAAGAACTGCTTGAAGAGAAGTGAAAGAGAAAGTGTTTGATTGATAATCCAGGATGAAGTATGTGTTTTTGTTATTGTTAAACTTCCAGAATTCCACTAAGTATGATTTATATACATATAAATCAGTTAGTGGAAGGTTTAGTGGGACAGTTGTTGGCCTGCATGCTTAAACAACAGGTGTTACACTTGAAACTGAGTCAAGTGTAATGCCAGGTGCAAGGCTTGGAACAAGTCAACCCACTGAGCCATACTGAGCCATGGAAGCCATAATCGAGCCGAGTCGAGCTAGCCAAAAACAAAGGCGGCTCTAAAAGTGCAAAGTGCGCCACTAAAACGCCACATTACGCCTCATTGCCCACGACCCCGGTCCCGGGCACGGGCGCGTCGGGTGCTTCGCACCCTCCTAGCCAACTTGGGGTGTAGCCCCTTATAAGGAATTATTATTCCTCCAACACTCCTCCTTATAAACACACTTAATGTTTATACTTCTTCCAATGTGGGACAAACTCACATTAGTTAAACACACTTTCAACTTCATTTTTAACATATCTATTCACTTGAATATTTTATGTTATACTTATTTAAACATATTAAATAATAATTATACATAAAATTTCCAACAATCCCCCACATGAATAGATATGGATATTAAAGATAAATTCCGACAGTCAAGTATTGCAGGAGAAGTAGGTTTCACCCTTTGAACTTTCCTTGTGAGTGCACTTAGTCTCCTAGCAGTTAGTAGAACTTGATGTCTTTGAACTAACTCCTTTTTACGTAGACGTTATTGCACATCACACAATACTTTCCCTAGTTTGGTTAACCCCTCACTTTCGTGTC
Organism: Erigeron breviscapus; assembly: GCA_034093135.1. Classification (NCBI taxonomy): domain Eukaryota; kingdom Viridiplantae; phylum Streptophyta; class Magnoliopsida; order Asterales; family Asteraceae; genus Erigeron; species Erigeron breviscapus. The sequence goes on along the minus strand of CM067171.1, from coordinate 97,043,986 downwards.
CGTTATGGTCATGGAACACTATCCTGGTTCTGCGAGAGCTCTAGGAATTGCGCCCCCCACAATTCCATTCGAAGCGACCACACTTCTCTCTAACATAGTTGATTGCTCACAATCATTAAAAGCTATATGCTTAACCTCTATGATATCACTGATTTGATATAGGAATGGGCTAGGAAACTTGTAGCTCACTTTATTGTGGTGGGCACTTCCCCCACAGTGACTGCAAACTCCTTTGGTTGTTTTGGGGTGCTCCCCCATAGTGACCTCCTCTATTCGTACAATTAGGTTGTCCTATTGAACCTAGATCATGGGATCTCCTATAGACAAAGTATCACATATCCTTTAGATATGTCCTTCACATAAACACATTTGTCACACTCATTGATCTAAAACCATTGTCGAGCATAACTTGATCAAACTTTTGGTGCCATTGTTTGGGAGCTTGTTTCAATCCATACAAAGACTTGACAAGTTTACAAACTTTGTCCTCCTGGCCAGGAGCGGAAAAACCCTCGGGTTGTTCCATGTATATTTCTTCATCTAGCTCTCCATTGAGAAAGGCTGTTTTTACATCCATTTGATGTATTTCCAAATTTCTCAATGCTGCAACCGCAAGCACCAATCTGATCGAAGTTACTCGAGTTACAGGCGCATATGTATCAAAGTAATCAAGATCTTTCTTTTGTCTATATCCTTTGACTACAAGCCTTGCCTTGTACTTATCAATAGAACCATCAGCTTTCATCTTTTTCTTGAATATCCAACGATGTTCAAGTGGTTTACAACCAGGTGGAAGATGAACTAGTTCCCAAGTATGATTCTGCAAAATAGAATCAATTTCACTCTTGATGGCTTCTTTCCATTGAGGCACTTCTTGAGAAGTAACCGCTTCATTATATGTTTGAGGTTCACTCATAACCATATAAGAAACAAAATCAGGCCCGAAAGATTTTTCAATCTTTTGCCTTTTGCTTCTTCGCGGTTCTACTTCTTCATCCTCAGATTGTTCTTGATGCTCATCTCGAACAATCTTATCAACTGGAGTTGATGTAGTAGCTTTTCCTTTATCCAAACAAGGAAACACATCCTCAAAGAATGATGCATTCCTTAACTCCAGTATGCTGTTTTTGTGTATTTCTGGGTTCTTAGACTCATGTACTAGAAACCGATATACACTACTATGTTCAGCAAGATTTGAGGATTCACAATCGCTACCATGCTGAGCATATCCTATGAATACACAATCAACAGTTTTTGGTCCTTTCTTTTGAACCTTTGGTGGTGGAACCACCACTTTTGCTAAACACCCCCACACTTTCAAGAATTTATAGGATGATTTTCTATTAAACCATAACTCATAAGGCGTAACATCCTTTTTCTTGAAAGGAATTTTGTTCAAAAGATAGTTTGCCGATAAAACGGCATCTCCCCACATGTCTTGGCCTAAACCCGAGCTTATTAACATGGCATTCATCATCTCTTTAAGAGTTCGATTCTTTCTTTCAGCAATGCCATTTTGTTGTGGGGTATAAGGAGCTGTTTGCTCATGGATAATACCATTTTGAGCACAAATTTCAGCAAAAGGAGAAACATATTCACCTCCTCTATCGCTCCTTAATCGTTTGATCTTTTTGTTGAGTTGATTCTCAACCTCATTCTTGTACAATATAAACTTGTTTATTGCTTCATCCTTGCTCTTTAGAAAGTATACATAGCAATATCTAGTACAATCATCTATAAATGTGATGAAATACTTGTTACCACCACGAGTGGGAATTGTTCTAAAATCACATACATCGGTATGGATTAAATCAAGTGGCTCGGTGTTTCGTTCAATTGATTTGAAAGATTTCGTGGTTTGTTTAGATTCAACACAAGTTGGACATTTAGAATTAGATTCAATGGTAAAAGATGGTATATAATTTAACTTAATTAAACGACGCATTGAATTAAAATTCACATGACCAAGACGAGCATGCCAAACATTAGAAGACTCAATCAAATAAGCGGAAGTAGAAGCATTTTCATTCATCTTCTTGATAGCAATTACATTAAGTTTAAACATACCATTAAGGGCATAACCCTTACCAACATACAAACCACGTTTAGTTAACACAAACTTATCACTTTCAAACACTAAACGAAACCCATTCTTGTTGAGCAACCATCCCGACACAAGACTCTTGCGCAATTCGGGCACATACAACACATTGCTCAAAGTGAGCTCTCTCCCCGAAGTCCACTTGAGGATCACATCGCCTTCACCCTTGATATCGGCAGTAGCGGCATTTCCCATATACAACTTATCTTCACCGGATGCTTCTCTCAAATTATGAAACATTGTCTTATCCGGACACACATGACGGGTTGCACCCGTATCAACCCACCATCCTTTGATCCCATCGGTGGTCAGATTGACCTCTTCCAACTTAGCAGTGAGATCAGAAATCATAGCAACAAGAGGCATGTCATCATCGACCATGTATGCCCTTTCCTTTCTTGGATTCTTGCATTGATCAGCTCGGTGACCAGATTCGCCGCAATTATAACACTTCCCTTTGAACATAGCAACTTTCTTCTTCACACCACCACTTTTAGGACTCAAATCCACCCTTTTTCCCTTGTTTTTCTTATCAGGACGTTTCCTTTACCCTTGAAATTACCTTTTCCTTTGGAACTTTGGCTATGCTCAACAAAGTTGTCCTTAGCAAGTCCTTCAACATGACCACCATTTTGAGCAACTCTATTGTCTTTCTCAATTCGAAGACGAACAATAAGCTCTTCAACGGTCATTTGCTTTCGCTTATGCTTAAGGTAATTCTTGAAATCCAACCAACTTGGTGGCAACTTTTCGATTATGGAAGCAACTTGAAATGTTTCACCAAGAACCATTCCTTCTGATAGAATATCACTGATAATGATTTGTAATTCTTCAACTTGAGACACAACAGTTTTTGAATCAACCATTTTGAACTCTAAGAATCTTGCCACAATGAACTTCTTAGTTCCGGCATCTTCGGTTTTGTATTTCTTATCCAAAGATTCCCAGAGTTCTTTGGCTGTGGTTATCTTACAATACACATTATACAGTGAATCAACAAGGCCATTCAACACATAGTTTCGGCAGAGATATTCAGAATGCTTCCAAGCATCAACAACACTCACTACTTGAACATCAGTACACCCTTCAGGAATTTCAGGGGCTGTTTCATACAAGAATCTCGCAAGATTCACAGTAGTGAGATAAACAACATCTTTTGTTGCCATCTTTTAAAGTTTGAACCAGAAAATTTTTCTGGTTTTTCAGCATGGTTGGCCACAATTTGGGCAGCTTGGGTACCCACCAAAGGTCCCATATTTGTAGAGACAGTATGTCCTACAGATTGAGAAACAGAAGCACCAACAGTGTTGGTGGTGGTAGAAGCAGAAGTTCCATTAGTTGAGAAGTTCATATCAGTTGCCATTTCTGAAATAAAATAGCAAAGTTTTACTAAAAAACTTGCATATAAGAAGACAAACTAAAGAAAATAACTTTACAGAAAAGTAAATAACAAAGTTTTGAGAAAACAATTTTGTAATTCGAAATTATAGAATGGTGAAGAAGCAAAATCAGTTTTAAGATTGTAGGAACACCATTCACTAAAATAACATTTTATTGATAAACATATTCGAATTACAACAAAAGATTACAAGAAAATAACAACTAACTAAACTAAACAAGAATCAAAATACAGAAATGAAAGAAAATAAGAAGGCAAAACGGGCTGAGGATATGGTTAAACCAAGGTCCCTTAAAACTGATTTCGGGCCACCAAAGTGAACCCGTCAGTTTCCCAGGGTACAACAGCCAAAGCAGATTGTACTACCGGAGTTAACCACAACCCAGAATTTACCTTCAAGAACTGCTTGAAGAGAAGTGAAAGAGAAAGTGTTTGATTGATAATCCAGGATGAAGTATGTGTTTTTGTTATTGTTAAACTTCCAGAATTCCACTAAGTATGATTTATATACATATAAATCAGTTAGTGGAAGGTTTAGTGGGACAGTTGTTGGCCTGCATGCTTAAACAACAGGTGTTACACTTGAAACTGAGTCAAGTGTAATGCCAGGTGCAAGGCTTGGAACAAGTCAACCCACTGAGCCATACTGAGCCATGGAAGCCATAATCGAGCCGAGTCGAGCTAGCCAAAAACAAAGGCGGCTCTAAAAGAGCAAAGTGCGCCACTAAAACGCCACATTACGCCTCATCGCCCACGACCCCGGGCCGGGCGCGGGTACGCACCCTCCTTGCCAACTTGGGGTGTAGCCCCTTATAAGGAATTATTATTCCTCCAACACTCCTCCTTATAAACACACTTAATGTTTATACTTCTTCCAATGTGGGACAAACTCACATTAGTTAAACACACTTTCAACTTCATTTTTAACATATCTATTCACTTGAATATTTTATGTTATACTATTTAAACATATTAAATAATAATTATACATAAAATTTCCAACAACTAATACCAATTAACTCATTTACTCCTTTCCAAAATGTCATAACCCTTTGACTCCAGATATTCAGCACCCATTTGTATATAATCCTTACCCAAAAATCATCTACCAAGCTTCTACAAAAACTGCAGACCCAAAATATGTACTGTGGCAGGCTTAAAAAATTTAAAACAGATTGCAAACACAGAAATATAGATCTAAATCTCCCCCATAATAGAACATCATCACTATATCCATTAGTATCATCATACCATCTCAGCAGGAGAAAAATATCAACAATCAAAATAATTCACCAATACAGAACCAAAAGAGAACCGAATAACCAATCATTCACCTTTAAATCACCAGCCCAACCCAAAACCACCCTAGACCAGAACCAGACCAGACACTGACCAGACCAAGGAAGCAAGACAAACGGCAAAAAGAGAGCATTTCTAGAACACCCACTACACCAGAAATGCAGAAGACAAGCCAAAAAGCCTTATATCTATTGAATAACAGTCCTGACAACTAGTATAAAAAGCAGAAAAGGAAAACAGGAACAATCTAGCCCATGAGGGACTGAATTGTGACCAAAAGACCAGAAATTTCCACTTTTTAACTCCAAGAATAACTCAAGAAATGCATATCCCATGAATGAAACACAACCTATGCACCTCTACACTTAAAAAAAATGAAGTATTTTGACTCAAACTGACACCAGCCCAATAAAACAGAATGGGCAGAAACCACAAGAAGCAATGACAAACCTCCATCTACAAAAGTCATTCCAATGAAAAAAAGAACAAGTTTCCACAGCTGAAACTAAACCAATAGACCCCCTTATAACACCAACCCAAACCAAACCATCCTCTCCTTAAAGATCCAACAACAAAACTTACAAATTCTATTCACTAAACGGGCCATTTGACAGAATCATTGAATTCATACAGCTTTATTTGACGGAGGAGCTCTATGGCAAATTTATCGTATTTGCACGTCGGCCCACCCTGTTTTTGTACACAACATATAGTAGCTTATGATTAGAACATTCAGAAATGATTAAGGGGTGGTAAATTTCAGGCTAAACAGGCCATTTTTGCCACATATCAGAACTGGTATGGTCGGGTTAGGTTGACCCGAATCATTTTTTTATGTAAAAGTTCTACAGCATTAATAAACTAAACCATTTATGTTAACAGACACTGATTCTTGATATTTTACCATTTGATATAATGCTGATAAAACATAACCCCAATCATTAGAAAATTAGCCGAAATTGCTAGAAAAAATTGCCTGATGTTATGTTCTCATACTAAATCATGAAGCATTTCTATAGAAGCTGTATTCTGTACTATAATATATGTTGATAAGAAATGAAAATTGTAACTTGGCCAACGACGGTTCTCATCAGTGTTTTCTGTAGAGCGCTATCAATACTCTCGAACACCTTCATTTGTTGCCTCATAATCTCGGCTGATGTCAAAAAAGAAAAAAAAAAAAAGAAAGCATATATTATATTAGAACCCAAACTTGAAAGAAACAGAGTTGTGGTACATAAAAATATAAAACAAGCATATTTTGGGAATTAAATCGTAACATGCTCCCTTCAACAAGAAGAAAAATATGCATCTATCTATTTATCACAATTCACAGTAAGTAATACCTGTGACTTCTATGTGTCCATCATCAAGATCAGAGCTGCTAATGTTGTTGTCGAAAATCTCCAATGGTATCGATGCAGGACAGGTGATGTTTGCTACAGATTTGTACTCACATCGCTCGTACTTTGTCCAGATTGATGAAATCCCAGCTTTTCTAAATACTGGACTCGCAGAAACAAGTTGGTGCAGGCGCTTGACACAGTCTTGTAAATCTGATGGCTGGTACCGAGTATAATGCGTCAAGTAGGAATTCCATGGTTTCTGTGATGGAGTAAGAAGAAATCTTGCAAAGAAAAAAGCAGATGCAGCAATGAGGGAAGGAGCATAAGATAGCAAATAATAATCGAGAAGAGACAACTCACATATGAGGCTTGCCATATAGAACTGATCTAACTGCCTTGAATCATCACGGGCCGCCATATTATCATCAACGCCCGATATTAGCCTTAAGAAACATATTACAGTAGGAGCAGTCATCTCAAACTTCAAGAGATTTAAAACAGACGATTCCATTTCCAATACCTCATCTTTGGAATACAGGCGGTTAGCGTCTAAGTCGCACAAATCTTCCACCTGCGGTGCACGTCCATCCTCATTCTTGGAAGCAATCATCATGCAAGCAGCACCAAGTAAATTGAACCTTGGACCAGCAATAGGAATACGAGAAAGGTATTGATCCATGTAGTTGATAGCCAGATACAATGTTTCGGGGGCCAGATTATACCATTCAGCAAAATTAGCAAGCCAGTCTACTTGTTCTGCACGTATGCTCGCCGGATGAATGTTTCCCGCCAGCTGGACCTGGACCGTCTTCATGTAATCATGTGCAGGCATTTTCTTTTCCTCGCACGCTCTAAGATGCTCATAAAAGTACTTGGTTTCACACAACTCATGAACATCAACAATCTTATAATCATCACTCCCCATCTCCATAACTATATATATATATGTGTGTGTGTATTCCTGATATATATCGATCCGAATTAATTAAGAAGCCTAAACACCCTGCTTTTAGTTCGATCGACAAGCCCACAAGATTTAGGAAGAGATTTAATTACCAATATTGACTTGGTTTGTTACCTATTTAATTATTGCTTTTCGATCAATCTCTGATGCTCTTTTTATAGGAGAGTTTGAAAGGGACCGACCTCCTAATTAGTTACCATATTTAAAATTCTATTTCCTAATTGGAGAATACATGTAAAACTGGTTATACTATTTTTGGTAATATAAATTGACGAATTCCCTTATCCATTCTTTACTTGGATATCCAACTTTAAAAAAGTCATGTCGCCTAGTAGTGAATTAAAGATATTACATAATAATTTTTGGTTAACAGGTTTCACCCTGGTTAAAAACAATTGATGATTGATTGAGATGTTTCCTGCAAGCCATTTTACCACATCTGTATATACTTGACGTATTAATTTATTTTTTTTATAACGACGTGTTAGTTGGTTACTGGTTCGAACCCTAGCAGTGACATCCAAACGAGCAGTATGTAGTGCTAGAGGTTGGAACCCGAAGACACCCTGGAAGACCAAGAGTGCGATAACACGGCTCTCAAGCATCCGAAGAGGTAAATGCCCGAAACCATGGGGAATTGAGATTCAGGTTTTGAAGCCAACATCCCCTCCCCAAACCCACAAAGAGGATCTCAAGTGGCCACTTGATCTAAGACCAAGTAGTTATTAATTTCATAAATGAATATGGGATCATGAGAACAATTCTTATATGTTTCGGGCATTGTTAATATTGATACATGCTTCGATCATTTTACATCTTTATGCATTGTTAAACCACATACGATCTCTATTAGTAGCAATGGGGTTACAGGGTTTATTTTTTCTTACTGTATTATATGACGAAAATATGACTTGTTTATATTTGCGATTTCATCCATTTATTATTGACTTTTCAACATTTGCAAATTCCCAAATAAAAATTAGAGTTAATTACATTTTTCGTCCCTGTGGTTTGTACCAAATTTCACGTTTCATCCCTGGGTTCACGAAATTACGCGTTTCATACCTGAGTATGGAATTCCGTTAACATATTTGGTCCATGACCCAAACGGACGTTAAAAAAAGGGTCACGTGACCTGCACACCAAGGACATAATGGTCATTTCATCCTTTGTTATCATCCTCAACCTTTATTTTTTCCAGATCTTGAAAAATCTATCATCATCCCCAACCTTTATTTTTTCCGGATCTGAAAAATCTATCATCATCCCCAACCTTTATTTTTTCCGGATCTGAAAAATCTATCATCATCCCCAACCTTTATTTTTTCCATCTGAAAAATCTATATCATCCCCAACCTTTATTTTTTCCGGATCTGAAAAATCTATCATCATCCCCAACCTTTATTTTTTCCGGATCTGAAAAATCTATCATCATCCCCAACCTTTATTTTTTCCGGATCTGAAAAATCTATCATCATCCCCAACCTTTATTTTTTCCGGATCTGAAAAATCTATCATCATCCCCAACCTTTATTTTTTCCGGATCTGAAAAATCTATCATCATCCCCAACCTTTATTTTTTCCGGATCTGAAAAATCTATCATCATCCCCAACCTTTATTTTTTCCATCTGAAAAATCTATATCATCCCCAACCTTTATTTTTTCCGGATCTGAAAAATCTATCATCATCCCCAACCTTTATTTTTTCCGGATCTGAAAAATCTATCATCATCCCCAACCTTTATATTATATCTGTTATGAGTGTATCATCTATATGACTATATCGATTAATTAAAACAATATCAACATCTATCACATATCGATATCTCAACATAATGTTTATATATCTCAAATCTCAACAAATTTATGCACATATAAACTTTATACCATTTCTCAACAAATTTATACCACAACCACCACCACCACCAAATCTCTTAATACGCAAGCACCACCAGCACAACACATATCAATGTCGGCATCACACCACTAGATCCGGTCACCTCCCTTCCCTAGCCATCAACAATGTTTTTATACTTTCTTTCTATTTCTTTCTTTCTTTAGATTGATTAATATGTATTTGTACCGATTGAAATAGGTTTGGAAAGGATAATAAAGAAAATTTGTCGGAATCCTTTACCCCTTTGAACCGGAATTCTTTGCCACCACTACGGATCTTCACGGATCTCGTTTTATTGACCACCACCAGTGATTTTGACCGGATCTATTGACAGTGGCCGCCGGATCTGGTCGTCGGAAAAAGACCAGGCCGCTGGATGTTCCATCATTTTCACTTGTAACAGGCTTTGCGGGGTGGTTTACATCTTCAATTCGTCGTCTGAACAATAAAAATTAACTTAAGTTACTTCCAACATCGACGTGTATGTTTGTTTTGTTCTTGCAGGATCTATTTAATTTCTTGGTATACCATGAGCTCTTTGAATCTAAGGTTTTGATGTATTATCAATTCTCATGTGTATGAATTTATGGGTTTCTAGAAGTAAAATGTTATTGATTAATTTGTTTAGTTGGTTCATATTGATGGTCGTAATTCAGAATGGGGGTTTTGAGGTTGATTTGAAGATCTGGAAATACTAAAAGTTGTTAGGATGATTATGTATGAGGGGAAAAAATTTGTTTGAGATGATTGTTGATGATTTTTTTGTTATTATTGTTGATGTAGAGCTGCATATTTGGAAAACAAATAAAAGTAACGGGATGCTTTTTTTTTCCCTTAAAAATTCATTTATTGTATATATGTTTTGTTTTTTTAAATGTAAAGTTTATTACGAAATGACAAAAATGCCCATAGTGTGCGTCTCATGTGACCACCAACTTAACGTATGTTAGTGGTGTGGACCAAAAATGTTAACGGAATTCCGGATGAAAATTGTAATTTCGTGAACCCAGTGATGAAACGTGAAAGTTGGTACAAACCACGGAGACGAAAAATGTAATTAACTCGAAAAATTAATAACCCTCTTCACACCAAAAGTATCACATACAAAATACATGCATGAATGTCCAATATCATATCCCTCTAAAATATAAACTCCCCACCTCAATTTCCACCATTTTAACTTCCTCTTTTTGGGATTTGGTATGTCTTCTTCAAGAACATATTTGCAGCACTCTCATTTCTATAACACAACACCCTCAACATCGTGTTCGGATCGGTACTGCTCCATTTTCCAGACGTTTGAGGCAACGAAAACGTTCCGGAACCGTCACAAACCAAAGTACTAAACTCATTCACCAAGTCATCCGTGGATCGTCCCATCAACCCCACAACTCCATCCACTGTCTCCGCCTCTTGTTCCACCACATCCTCAACGATCAACCCTTCACCACACGTCGAGAAAAGCATCTTCAAACTGTTCAAATCCTCTTGGATCATCTTATTATCGTATTTTGTAAAGCTCCTTGAGGCACCTCCTGCTAACAAAACTGTTAAGAAGGCATAGAATGAGGCTTTCATTAACTCTTTCAATGCTAAAGGTTGAGCTTTATCAGTCACTATCGCGGTTAGTAATGTTATGTTATGTTTCATGATCTTAAGAGCTGGTGCGATTCTTGAAGTTTCGACGTCTCCAACGTATAAACTTCCATAGAAAACCGAGTTTGAGTCAAGGAATACTAAGCGGTAAGCTGCAACTTCTGATACATGTGTAGTGGCGGATTTAATGGCCGATCGGGTTTTCTCAAAGTATGAGCTACCAAGTTGTCGACTACCACCAATAATGATCCGAGGTGAGATAATAGCAAAATGTTTGTCGAGCGAATTGAGTTGGGAAAGAATGTAGTGTAATGTGTTGATACGAATGTAGAGACGTTGTGTCCCACGGCTAGTGGATGGTCTAGCATGATTGCCTTCTTCAAAGCCGACTTCATTTGGGTTTGAGCCCATGGCACTGCAAGGTACCCCCGCCTTTCTCCATAACTTGATAAACTTTGAGTCACGACCACATCGTGTTAGAGAAGGCAAGGCAGGAACATAGCTTTCTTTTGATCCTAATTATGAGAAAAATGTAAAAAAGTTCAAGTTAAACATGTTTATAGTTTTGGAACATATCAACATATTATTTATCAAGTTAGATATTCTTACCACATGATGCAGCAAAATTTGTGTAATCCTGTAAAATATGTTCAATTGCATCAACAAATTCGCGAACCAAATCTTCAGAAACTCCAATTGGGATGTTGAAGAACGAATCAATGGCGTCTTTGGATTGTTTCACCAGCTCCATAGCTGATTGTGCATAAGGCTCACTTTTTGACTTGGGGTTCCATGTCTGTACAAAAACAAGTAGTGGCAAAAACATTAAAGAATAACATCAATCTACATGCAGCAAGATGGGTGGGTTTAACAGGTTGGGTAAACTGGTGAAATGAGTTCGGGTTGGTCAACTTGGGTGGACCTGAAAGACCCCTCTATTTCACTTCATGTGCAACGGCATGACATAAAACTATACTAATTACTGTAGCATTATAAATCTTTTGAGCAAAACAACTTTCAAATGTTGCATAAGTCCATAAGATAAAATAGACTTCAGTGACTTTCAAGCCCATTTGAACCGTTTCCCTTATAAACGTTTTTCTTTATTCGACCCATTTGACCTGTTTGAGATAAACAATAAGTTGGGCCTACACACAATTCTGATGTCAAAACAAAAAACAAAGAGAAATATATTATACATACTTCGGTTTCTTTGGCTGTTTGAACGACATCTTTGGCTCTCTTCAAGCATTCTTGAATCCAATGTCTCAAATACCTTAATACAATCGAATCAACATCATAAGGAACCATCTCTCTCACGATCGTCTTGCCTCCATCTTCACATTCTACAGAGTCTTCCACCACCATATTAACCAATGCCTTTTCGAGCTTATCAGCCTGTTGAAGAACAGTAACGGTCTCACTGGAAATCAAGGGATTAGCAGCCAAGTACTGTCTCAACAAGTTTCCAAAGCATGCATGTATTGTCACAGCTGCAACTCCAGCTGAGATCGGGTGCCATTTTTTCAACACGGAGCTGAAAATTCCCCTCTCTCTAAGTGCCAATTCTTCAGCTCCTTTTGCTATTTGGATCAGTTTTTCACTCTTTTCTTGTAATGTCATTGATTCATTTATCGTGTTCCCGTTATCCAACATCTGTTGCACATATTGTACCATATATTAGTAGATTAGGTGGCAAGATGGAAAGTCTGGAGGGTTGTAATTTTGTCAAACAGGACAAAACAGGTCAGGTCGACCCATAAACACTGAAATCTAAATATCATACAAATAGGCTGTTTTTAATTGTTATCAACTTTATCTTGTACCTATGTTTTATTTTTTTTATATCGAGGAAAAAACACAACCCATATGGACCCCTTCTTGAACATAGTTCAAACGGAACAGGGCTGGGCTGGAACAAAAAGATTAAGACTAATGGAGCCAATAACCGCCCAGGCCTAAATCGGTTTTGTTCAAGTTTAGAAACTGCCTGGTCTCAAACCAGACAACAAAGTACAAACTTTTCTGGGACACGCTACACGCCACTCTAAATTTTTACAGTTTAAGATTCTAGGGGAAAAAAAGACTGATTGCAGACGGCCAAACAAAACCATGAATTGGTTCTTATAAAACTCTAGAACCATGATCTGGACACAATATATCCCGCTAGCACCGTACAGGTTCTTTAGTTTTGTCAGCATAAAACAATTTCAAAATACCCCTATTTATAAGTAAATGGGTCAAATCTACTACTCTAGTGCTTTATCATATTCATTCAAACTAAAGATGTGGCATATCAAATTTGGTATACCTTTGCAAAGGCATTCCTTAAAGAGGAACGGATATAACGATCAACGTTGATGGAATCTGAAGTTTCCTTGATAGCACCCACTTTATACCCAGGTACGTCTTCCTCCAAGATTTTGGTCGCAGAGAAAACAAGGGGAAGCATGTTCTTCATTAACTTGACCGTTCCCCTGTTAAAGCTTTCATGGTAATCGAGCAATCTGTTTTCCAACCATTTCTTCATAGAACACAGCATTGCCGACAACATGTTTAGATATATGCGATCTTGGTCAGCTTTCTTGGCATCATAAGCGACCTCAGTTAGCATTGTCAACGAGGCACCAAGCAATTCGTTCTCCACTTGTCCGGTTATAACATATTGTTCAAAAAGTACCCACGTTAAACACAAGTTGTGTATCGCTCTTGTGATGCCTAAAGTTGGCCATGTTTTCTTCATGAGCTCCAAAAGCTCATCAACCTCATCAAGAACACATGTTTCATCTTTCAAGTCGAAAATGGACCGAAGGAGGGGAATGTAGATGTTTATGTTTAGTGGGTAGCCATCAGCCCAATGACAGACGTCTGTCGGGGCTCCATTTGGGCTTCTCCATGACAGGGAAACCACACAATTACTTAAGGTTTTCATTGCTTCTGAGTTTTTATTTGTGTCAATGGGCTTGACTTCACTACCATGAATGATTTCTCGAAGGCGCTTTGCAAAAGTGTTGGTTTTGCCTAAGGGAATAGAAGGGTGATCTAGGAGCCCGGCTTCAAGGATCCTGAGTTGGCGTTTTTGCCAAGTGTGGTACTCATTCGTATCATTGAATTCGGACAGCTTTATTTGGCGGAGGAGCTCTAATGGCAAAATTATCGTGTTTGCACGTCGGCCTGTCTGTTTTGTACACAACATATGGTAGTTATGATCAGAACATTCAGAAATGAAAAAGGGGTGGTAAATTGCAGGCTAAACGGGCCATTTTTGCCACATATCAGAACAGCTATGGTCGGGTTAGGTTGATCCGAAACATCTTTTGAATCAAAAGTTCTACAACGTTAATAAACTAAACCAATAAGCACACATTGATTTTTTATATTCTACCGTTTGATATGATGGTGATAAAACAAAACCCCAACCCAGTTACTTATTAAATTAGTCGAATTTGCTAGAAATAATTGCGTGATGTTATGTTCTCATAATAAAACATGAAACATATCTATAGAATCTGTATTGTGTACGATATTGGTGATAAGAAATGAAGGTTACTTGGCCAACGAGGGTTCTCATAAGTGTTTTCCGTAGAGCGCTATCAATACTCTCAGACACCTTCATCTGTTGCCTCATAATCTCGGCTGATGTCAACGGTCGTCTCGTCGTGCCACGGCTTGGCAAAGTTGAAAACGATCCCCTTGGGCTCTTTGGGCTACAATTATTACTGTATCCACTAGGAGATAATGGGTTCGACCCACAGGAGTTGCTCCTTCTTGTAGGAGTACGTTTCAACATCTTCAAACCAAGCACCCTTTTTGTTCGGCTAGTTACTGACATGCCTACCCCATTACGAGGTGAACGAGGAGACCCCGGTGATCCAGGCGATCCGGGCCTATGTTCTCCATTGTCAGACGAATACAAGGTAACGGCTGTACGAGTACCAAAGCCTGGGGAGGAACGACAGGCGGTAAAGAATACCTCATAAGCGGTCATGCGAAGGTCATCGTGGTCAAGGCCATCAATGCTTCCAAAAGGGGATGAGAGGTCATTGTTGGCATCGAGACAAACTGGTTGCGCCTGAGGGATGGGGGAAGATGGGACCACAATGTGGTTGGCGGGGTCTTGGAAATATTCATGGCGGCTTAAAACCGCCATGATGGTAGGATATCAGGGCGGGAAAGGGTGAAGAGGGGCAGGGTTGTCTGATTCCGTCGAAATTGTCAAAATGAATTTCGATGGAACAGACAAAAGTGGAATGTTGAACATATTTGTCTATATATAATAAAACCAAGTATCATAAACTAAGGATTCGAGAGAAAGATGCAATAACGTCCACTGTCTAGCATTTCTTGTACCACATGATGCAAAGGTTGTCAAAAATAGATATATTGAACAACAGAAAATTACAAAAGTCACCCCTAGATTATAAATCTATGTGTAGCTTCAGTCCCTGGAGATGTGTCTATTTCATTGTGGTCCGTGGAATTAATATTAGAGATAGATCATCTTAACCTTAATCTTAAAGTCATGATTCAAGATCTCTGTCTTCAGATTCTCTCTTAAATGCACGATGCTTACCAGTATGTAACTTTAAGGGAAGAAGCAAAGTGTAACCAAAATTTGATTAAAACATATTAGATGACAACTATCTGCAAGAGTAATTTTTCTCCTGTTCAAATATAGAAACAATAACGTTTCACACTATGATTAAGTACTCTATAATCCGACAGAACATCAAGATCCAAGAATATTAACTGAATGGTATATGCAGCCAAGAAAGCTGCTGCGTGTAAGATCTACATTATGATACATATGCAAGCATCCGATTCTTCATCTTCAGAATCACTAACGTCACTGCAGCCCCCAAAATGAGAGATCAGAGAATATCAAGATTAGCATCAACGGACATAGTTAATGCTTTATCTAAGATTAAATAAAACACCACTCATCAAGTTTATCAAGGTACACAATTAAAAACCAACTAAAAATGATGATGAAGCATTGGCATAATGTATAAGATCCACCATGAATAGATTAACTAGTGCTGTACTGGTATTAATTTACGAGCATAAACATTCTGAACCAGTAAACCAGGACCAGAGTGAGAAGAGATAAGATGGCCGAGAAACATTTTCTTTTTATGTGCATTAAGGTTAAAAGTCTACTTTTGTCAAGACACTCACATGGTTAGTACAGCCACATACCCCCTTTATTAGCTTAAAAACATCATCTATACTCATACATACGATAATCTTATGTTACAGTGTTGACACAGAGCCTAATATGACTTGGTGGAATGAGTTTCGATCCAAGTGGATCTTGCACCCTGCAAGCCACTGAGTGTTTGGGACTATGGATATGCCTTTTCAAAGTGCTTAATGCAACCATTAAATTAAACTTCGGGTTACTTTGAATGTTAACATATACTAAAGTGGATTGATGCAATATGTTTTGACCACAAATGGATCTTGCACCCTCGCAAACAACTTACTATTTTAAAGACTTTTTAGGAATTAGGATGTGCTTTTATTACAACTTAATCACTTTAAAATCAAATAATCAGATGACGAAAATAAATGATACTTCGATGAGTTCAGATTAATCTCAATAATTAACTTCTAATGGCAATTCCTTGGTTGTTTCCTAAAAATTCTGATTATAATAACACAAAATAATCAGGAATATACTATGCACATGTGAAGAACCATACAATTAGGATGAATAAGTTACAATGTATCTAATAAAATTTTTTTTGACACATCATCAAGAATAAGCATGGCTTTAGAAGATCCAAATCTGAAATCTAACTAAGTACAATAAAATCTCATATAGTACTATCTAGGCACTTTGTATATATCATCAAATCTATATTGTATCTTCTTCTTATACTAAAAATGAAATTATAAACATAAACCAGCTAGACCGATATCGAAAATATTGAAATAAATAAGAAACAACAATTTTCATGGATGTACCTTGGTTGATATTCCAAAACTTCAGTAAGTTTAGATCCATTCCTATCATTCCACTGCACTTTCCTCTGTTTCTTCCCTGATTTCTTTTTCGATAATCCGCCTTTTTTAGGCAATAACAATTCCTTCGATTCGTCGACTTCATTTTCTACTACTTTTTCTTGATTCCCATTCACCACGAGCTTTGATTCCACCCCAGAATCATCCATTTACACATAAACTAATTATCGAACAAATATGCCGATTTTCGCCACAAGCTAAAAACTTTCACTCCAAAAACAGGCCTAAATCATCAGTCAATCCTTCAAAGACTAAACTTGATTATGTTCGTATCAAAAGATTGATAGTCAAACAGTCTTGATCACTCAAAAAAGTCAACGCCAATATATCAAGAAACACTACACTATTGAAATCAAACTGTGCCCAAAACATCAACTCAAGTAAATCTAACACATGCCCACTAAAAAAGCTCACAACTTTGACAGTTTTAAACAAACCCCAGAAGATATCAAGCAAGATTTTGGAAAATAATAATGGGTTTTTTTATAAAAAAAGTAGAAAAAAATGAAGTCAAAAGAATCAAGATTTAGGGTTTTTGTGAATTAGTGTTAGACTGGAATTTGCAGAAACCTATAAAATCAAAAAGAAATAATTGGGGCAGAGTATGTGTATATATTATACATACATGTATCATGTATGTGTGTGTATAAATTAAGTAATTACAATTAGTATGTTTTTGCTATTTAAAGCGTTTGAAAAATAATTTACTCGTATGATATACCGTCAACTATTCATATAAACACTACCAAAACGGCACGTTTTATGTAAAACGTTGCGTTTTATACCACGTTTTCTTTACAACGCGGCGTTTTGACGGTGTGTAGATAGTAAAATTGCAGAGGGGAATTACACGTCATCTGACACACATGTCAGGGGAATGACAGCTGTCATTCCTCCGTTTTGGACACCGTTTTACACTAAACGTTACTTTTTTGGTTAAATTAAAACTGGCCATTTTACATCAAATGTGTTTATGGTTGTTCCGTTTTGTAGAGAAAATTGAGCGTTATATGGAAAACGGAGTGTCTAAACATCTGGACTTAAAATATAATAATAATATGGGCCATACGTTGTTAAAGTTGGGTTCTTTATCGAGGGGGAAAAAGGTCAATTAGTTAGAGTCGAAGGGCTGTTTTTGAAATTCTTGGAAACCCTAAATTGCATATATAAAATCTATGAAACCCTAAATATGAAACGATCCTGCAGTGTAGAAACCGTGTGGAAACCCTAAATATGAATCGTTTGGTTGTCTCTGGATGGCAACCGTTCGGTATTACACACTTACACTCCATTATTCAATTGTTGAAGTCCATGTATTATTGATATAATTTTATGGGTTATAATTTATATATAGAGTCTGCTAACATTGTAACCGGATATTTCTAATTAACCTGGGAATTCGAAGAGCATTATCTAAGTAGTATACAAGACAAAGAATCCCCAACAAATGTATCACATACTATTGTGTTTGATTAGGGTTAAGAAAATAATAATTTTATTTAAGAACGTACAAAAGGAAAAGATGGTTTGCCTGAGGTCTTGGACAGTGCGTAAGACAGATAATCACTTTATTTTTAGGAAAGATAATAGAAGGAGGTTGAGGATTGAGAAGTTAAGGAAGGTTTTACTTTTGGATGAAGCCTTGTTAAGAGATGCATATCGAAGGAGTACTTAATGAGAGTTCTTCGGAAGAAGTTTGATCCACATGCAATCAATATGGATGATTGGGCAAAAAGTGTAGTGTGGTGGAGTTTTGAGGAATCCAGGCTAAATAAACACGGCAATGTCAGGGTATGTTGGGGAAATGGGCATACGCGTTCGTATCCAGCAAAGATGTTGATCGCTTCTGGTAGTTTGGATATGTTGAAGCAGCTAAACACCATTCCTTGTAATACTTGGAAAATCCCATGGGTGCCATGTGAGCAATTTTCTCAGTTTGAAGTGGATCTTGGTGTCAGAGTGCAGGAATTGGAGGAAGCCGAAGAAGAATCTGGTTATGGGGAGTATGTTTCTGAAGATGATGAAGATTTGTGGGGTTGATTGTTCTTAGAGTCTGCATGTGTCTGTTTTGGTAACCTTATGATGCGTATTCAGTATTTAAATGTAATCTTTTGGTCATGTTTGTCTGTTTTTTTGCTCCAGGGTATAATGAAACCCAATTTTGTCCCTTTCTTTACAATGGATTGGAAAGGTATGTATGAATGATGAATGTAGTATATGTTTGATATTAATCGTATATCGTTTTTTACAAAGTATATATGGTTGATGTCTGATATTGTCGATTGTTTGCTTATGTGAAACAAGATTAAGATGTTTAAGATTGATTATTTGATTTTATCAAATTGAGACAGTGTGTGTTGGATTAGGATCTTTAGCCACGTAGGGTTGGTATGACGGTATCTATGTTATATTTAGCTCTTGTGAGCATGTCACTCTGTTAGTTTGTTAGAGTATGTGCAAGTTGTAATACAATTTATTTTTTTTGTTGTTTTTGCTATGATTGAATCAATATTTACCTTGTTGATAGTTCAGCTAGAATGCTAGATGAAGTCATTAGATTAATAGGTTAGTCAGCTTTGAATGGTTCCCAGCTCCAGTTTCAGTTGAATTGGTGGAAGGGAAAGAGATCAAGAGGTGTGTGGAATTGTTATGGGTCGAATTCATGGAATGGGTTATGTGTGAAAACATGTTTCTAGTTTAGAATAAATCCATGTTTAGGAAAAATCCGGATTAAAAACCCTTTTAATTCAGAAATTAGGGTTTTGTATATAAAACTAGGTCAAACTAGTTTTAATCCGAAATTTGATGATTTAAGGCCAGTTTTGGAAAGGGGTTCGAGTTTAATTGCATCCATCTCGATTATAAAGCTTTCCAAATCGATTTAATAGCAAAAATTAGGGTTCTTGGTCGAACAAAGATCGACTTATAACTTTGTTTAAAATCGGTTAAACAAAAAATAGTGCTCAAATCATGATTTTGGTTTCGGTTTCATTCATGTGATTGTCATGTTTATAACTTTGTTTAACTGAAACAAAACTAAATAAGTATGATCGTTCTAATTATGATTACTCAAGTCATATTCTGGATAAGTGACACTCGCTTCAACTTCAAGTTTTATGCAAAGCGGAATGAATTTGGTCTGTTACCAAAACGGTCCCTTTTACATAACAGTATACGGTCCAGTACCTATTTATAGACATAAAAACCTACCGTTTAATGAAAAACGTAGTATCTGGTCAAATCTCTACGTTTTATACAAAACGGATATCCTAAATTTGTCTTATAAATAAGGTGTGTCTTTCCATTTTGTTTCGTACAGCCTACATAAATACTTTTGCCTACCCTCGTTCCTTTCTATTTCTCGTTTATCATGAGACGAAGCCAACGGATTGCACTTGAAGTCCATGAGTTGAAACCACCATATATCGGATAGCGTGACTCAACATCAGCTGTGGATAGCATAATTTAAAAAAATCAGCCATCAAATGTTTGAATCAACACGTGATGTTATACTCCATATCACACGGTTGACAATAACATTTGTACCAGACTTGTATTAAATCCTTTTTTGTTAATATTTTTTTTAACTCATATGGATTATGGCTTGACTCGGTTCCTTTAGTTATGTTTCATGTAAGGACTGAGTCATAATTGGTAATCCAAATAATGATAATGACCCAAGATATCTTTCTGTGGTCACACTCTTTTCTATATATACATATAAGTTATACATAAAAATGCACATTTCTGTTTATAAGATCATCGAAGTGGCCATAGTAATGCGGACAAGACTAAAATACCGTTGTTTTCCCTTTGTAAAATGATACCAAGCGGAAGTTATTGAACCTGCAATACAATAGAAGAAACTACCATATAATCAGATAGCATGACTCAACATCAGCTTTAGACGCAGCATTGTGGCCATCAACGGTTGATTTTCCATCAGCATGGTGTAATTTCTACTGAGTGAACACCACGGCTCGTATATGAAAGACCACGTGGTCACAGACCATAGTTCATTTTTACATCTTTAACTCCGGTATGCATTTGAAGCTAAAATGGTGAAAATAGATCTACCAGGAGTTTGAAGTTTGTTATTAGTCGTGACTTACGTAAAATCCATAGTTGTTTTTAGAACAAAACGGTAGGTATTATATATGACAGGGCGTTTTCTTCCGTAATGGCAGTGGTGTGAAAAATGTAATAGGCAGACTTTATTTCCCATTTTATAATTATTTGCTATATTTTTATTGATTTCATATAAATCCATTTTTATTGTCGCCACTTTCTTGAAAGGACCACGCAAGCTACGTTTTATGTAAAACATAGAACCTATACGACAAATTATCCGATATCATGAAGATTTGAACTGAGTTATTTTATCCAAGAAATTCTACGAATGCCCCATTTAGTGCGTATCAAAGGTCCCGTTTTGTATAAAACGTCTAAATTTGAATACTAAATTGAATAAACAAACGAATACAATTAGAAAGTAGCCCCAATATTTTTTTTAAAACCATGTAAATCGTATATGGAACAAAAAAACAAAATTATACTAACACGCATATGGAGGAGATCGAAATCCACAATTTGAGAAAAACCAGTCGCACGTTTGTTTTTGATATTTCCCAATATCTATAATCAAACCATTGTTATACCACGTAACAACTCTTGATGATTACACGGATTTGGAAGTGTATATTTGGCCAATAATTAGCCTATACAATATTTTTGCATCCTCTTGGAGTTTTCTCTGGAACTTCCCATTCATTCATCGGGGAGTACGAGCCAAAATGAGGCATTTACAAATGATGTTGAGTCACGCTATCCGATGAAATTTTAATTTGTCAATACGTTTGGTGTTAGAATTAGAATTATGTGGCACGAGGGGTGTATTAAGAGCCATATTTTTTCCATTTTTGGGGTATCACCTTATGCAAGAGTAAGCTAACAATTTATAACCTAATTATAAAGTCACTTTTGGGGATAAAAACGGACCATATGATACAAAACTTGGTATGTGAGCAGATAACTAATAGATAGTAACTGACAAAGTCTGTCCGTAACACTGTGCTACCCACTATGTTTATATAACAAAGTCGGTCCGTTTTATATAAAACTTAGGAAAATGGCAATAATAAGTATTGTATATTCTCTGTACTTTGGCGTATTACTTTCACTGTATAGGCTGTCACTTGTCTTACACGTGTTTTAAAGGACCAATAATGCTACGTTTTATCTTAAACATTCTATAAATACGACAAATTTTCAGATAGCATCAACATTTGAAGTGACACACTTTGTGGCAGAAACAATGTGAATGCCCCATTTAGTGCGTGTAAAAGGTGCCGTTTTGTATAAAACGTGCAAAATTGAATACTAAATTTGAATAAACACATGAATAAAATTAGAAACTAAAGTGGTTCCAAAAATTATATTTTGTATTGTAAAATAAATTCCACAAATTAATTTCCCATAACGTAAAAATATAGTCTCCCGGTCCTCTTTTGAACCGCGATGTGCCTTTGCATGATTTTTTGGGCGGATGTTCCGCCAGAAGGTTGAAGTTGCGTACTTTCGAACCGCCTCTTCGTTGCCTTCTGCCTCCGGCGGATGTCCGGATCCCGCTGGCATATGCACTTTAAATGAGAATGATGTTGAGTCACGCTGTCTGAATGTATTATCAAAGTTCTTTTATTACCATATATACCTTCAAAATGGGACATGACTTTGTGAGATAGAATAGAAAAAAAATACATTTGTGGGGATACAACTACCTTCATAGATAGCAGGTGTATTAATGTGCAGTTGTGTGATTGCTTGAAAACAAATTAAAAATCTTTTTATAGGGAGAATGCATGCGTCCGTTTAATATAAAACGGGGTTCTTGGTTGTCAATAATTTACATAGGTATTGTCGTGATTCTCTCTCAAAAGTTGTATGTTGCTGTATGTTGTCGGCCACTTTCAACTTTTTCGTCACATATACTTGGCGTTTTATATAAGGCTTAGCGTTTATAGTATGAGTACTCTTTAAAAGATTCTCTGCACCACCTAGATAATAGCACCCATCATACTGTTCTAGCCACTATAGTTATTAAAAGTTCATTCTCCGTATTAAGTACAAATGGCCGTTTTGTGAAATATACTAGTACAAATGGTTCCGTTTTGTATAAGACGGGCAGAATTGAATACTAAATTTGAATAAACAGATGAATACAATTAGAAACTAAATTTGGTACAAATTTATGTATTGTAGATTAAATTACACAAATCTAAGCCACCTCATAAGACCACCCTTGCTTATGCATGTACTAGAAAGGTAACTCTCATAGACCCCAACAAAACCAGCTGTCTGGGAATCCTCCTTTGTTATTGTTAGAAGGATGAAGTTTCGCACTTCGAACCGCAATTTCTTTGAAACACAAAAGGCTGACTAGGCACTGTTTTTAAAAAGAATGATGTTGAGTCACGCTGTCTGAATGTGTTTTATCGAAGTTCTTTTATTACCATATATACCTTCAAAATGGGACATGACTTTGTGAGATAGAATGGAAAAAAATACATTTGTGGGGATACAACTACCTTCATAGATAGCAGGTGTGTTAATGTGCATTTTTGTGAATGTTGGACAACAGAATAAACAATCTATTTATAGGGAGAATGCATACATCCGTTTTTTTCAGATATACCTGGCGTTTAATAGAAAACGTAGCGTTTAGTCTGACTTATCTTAAAAGATTCTCTGCACCATCTAGATAAGAGCACTCACTACACTGTTCTATAATATTTGTTATTAATTGCACATGCTCCGTAATGTATAAAATGGGAAGTTTTGGTATAGTGTGGAATAATGGAGTAGAATACTATATTGAAGAAACACATGAATACAATCAGAAACTAAAGTTGGTACAAAAATAGAATTTTGTAAATCCCATTAAACAAATAAATTTTTCATTAATTAAAGGATAGCCTCCCGGTCCTCCTTTGAACCTCCAAAGGGAGTCTTTCCCGGCCCAACAAGTGAATATGACACGGTGATGTGCCTTTCCATGAAAGTATGGCCGGGTACTCTCTTCAAAAGGTGGAAGTTGCATGTTTGTACCCGCCTCTTCGCCGCCTACTGCCTTGACCGGATGTATGCATCCGGCTGGCAAATGCACTTTTAACGGGAATGATGTTGAGTCACGCTGTCTGAATGTGTTTTGGAATGAAGTTCTTTTAGTACTACCATGTATACCATAAAAATGGTAACACGACTTTGTGAAATAGAATGGAAAAAATTCACTTTGTGGGGATACAAACACCTTCATAGACAGTGGGTGTGGTAATGTACATTTGTGTGATTGGTCGACAACAGAATAAACAATCTATTTATAGGGAGAATGCATACATCCGTTTTATATAATACTAAGCATGTGATTTTATATAAAACGGAGCATGTGATTTTAAAATTGACCCGTTTTAGGTAAAATGTAGAGTATGGTTTGCTTTCTATGCGATTTGAGCTCCATTTTCAGAAATTTTTACAACTTTGATCATATACTAAAATGATTTTGCATCACCCATCTTTATTGAATAAAACATGAATTTGAGGATATACAATTTCATTCATATCAAATATCAGATTGGCAATATTGTTATAACTAAAATTTAAAATTTACATTATTGTACTAAACATCATGAATACAATAGAAAATCATTTTTTGATCGATCAACCAATGGAAAAGGTAAAACACCTATACTATGCAAATCATACATAGTATAAATCGATCAATGTATAAAAATAAAATACTAAAGGAAATCGAAATCCACAATTTGGGCTTTCTTTTTCCACTTTTGTATTCTTCTCTTGATGTTGAGTCACCCTATCCAATATTTTGAAAATTCTACCCCCATTCGAGTGTAGAACCGTAACTATTGTGTGTAGAAGTATATGTTTAGTGAAATTATGCTTAATTTTAAGTGTAGAAGTATTTTACATGGTAAAGTTAACAAAAATGATCATCTATTTATAGACACTTTGTTCAGGTGAATGTGCTGATGAGTGACCGTGTTACATAAAACGGTAAGATTGTCCTTTATAAATAAAACGGTATATAGTTTTTGATGTGTTCTCTTTTGAGTTAGTAATGTCTTTTAATTTCTCGGAATTTCATTCGTATAGTCATTTGATGTCTGCCATAACATCTATCTAATAACCTTTTCATCCACTATGATCGGCCATTTATTCAGAGGAGACCCAAATCCTACGTTTTGCATAAAACTTACATAGTAAACGACAAACGAGCTTTCATAAGCATGCATAGTTTAACTGATGAAGTGTATCCATCCTTGGAACTGTTTGAATGTCAGTCTACCACCCACTTACTTGTGTACAAAACACATTACATAAGACTAACAAATACATTACTTTATTAAAACAAACACATTACCTTACTCATCGTCTTTTATTGACATACTTCCTAAGCCACGGTAAGCGCTTTCGTCGAACCACCACTTGTTGCGGGCATTTGACTTCCCACGTACCTTTGTCTTGAAACATAAGAGGTTGTATTTGCGGACTTCGAACCACAATATCCGTGAAACACAAGAGGTTCACTAAATTGTTTGGGATGATCAATACGGTGTTTCAGGACGGTATTTGAATTTAAATCAACTGTTGCGCATTTCGAAACACAGTTGCCTTGAAACACAAGAGCTTCACTATGCTATGCATTAAACGGGAATGATGTTGAGTCACGCTGTCTGAATGTGTTTTGGAATGAAGTTCTTTTAGTACTACCATGAATACCATAAAAATGGTAACACGACTTTGTAAGATATAATGGAAATAATTCACTTTGTGAGGATACGAACACCTTCATAGACAGTGGGTGTGGTAATGTTACATTTGTGTGACTGGTCGACAACTGAATAAAGTATCTATTTATAGGAATAATGCATACATCCATTTTATGTAAAACGGAGAACATGCTTTTCAAATATTTACATACTTATTTGTCGTGGTGCTCTCTCAAAATCTGCATCTTGTAGGCCACTGTCAGATTATTTCTCAACAATACAACCGTTTTATCTATAACGTTGATTTATAGGAACACTAATGTCTTAAGATTCTCTGAACCCTCTAGATAAGAGCATCTAGTACAAGTGCTGTATATGTGGGGTAGTGCAAAATTAATTCAAATTTCAAATAAAATGTAGTAGGTTAACCATATACAAAGAGATTCAATTGTTGGTACAAATAATATAGATTGCAATAAACTAATGGGTCATAAAGAACCGTATGTTTGCTCTCCACCATTCCATGAGGTACATGATTTACCTCTCATGTAATGTCCTCCTTAGATAATTTGGTCTCGACATAAACTGCACGACTTGACAATATCTGCAAGTCTTGTAGGTGAATGGATCAAACCATGAGAATGCAGTGGATAATACGAATCAACCAACTTAAACTAAAAAGTGGACGGACGAAATTGAAATCCACAACTTGGGGTCTGATTTTCCCCAATTGTAATCTCCTCTTGATGTTGAGTCACTCTATCTGATTTTATAAAACTTTGCACCTAATCGAGGTGACTGTATAATTGTAACTATTGCGGTATGATTATGTGTAGGGATTTTCCCAGCCATTTTTTGTGGAAGAAAGATTTTTCCATGGCAAAGTAAACCATCATACTTGTCTTTTTATAGTCACCATGTCCATGAGCATGTGCTGGTAAGGCAGCGTTTTGTATAAAACTAACATTATCTTAAACTCTCCATTTTATATAAAACGACCCATTTTTTTTATCTACATATGGTCTTAGATTCCCCTGCGACACCTAGAAAACATTGTAACACATTCATTTTAAAACGGAAAGGTTCTCCATTTAATATAAAATGGAACATGTATTTCAACAACCATTTTATATATGAAGATAAAATGCTTTTTTCCCATTTTGGTTGGATACAACTTTTGACACATGAAATTTTCTAATTATATGGTATGTACTTATAAACGCCATGGCCCATGGGTGTCATACTGTCACCCACTAACTTGTGCTCATAATACGCTCCGTTTTAGATAATACGCTAACTTTTTGAAAACTATCTTTTGTCTTTAGTTTTAAAAAATTGATTTAACTTTCCTGAGGGGATCTACTTTTATAAATTAACTTTTGTTTGGGGGACTCGCATAAGTTACGTTTAAGTTATGTTTGTCTTTTAACAAGCTTGTAATTTTTTCTGAATTATTGAATAAATTTCAGTTGTTATTAAATTACCAAGTAGGCATTACAATACATAAAACACACTTAATTGAAACACATAAAGCACACTTAACATCTATCCAATCACTGTTTCATTATATCTATGTACATAAACGATCCGTTTTAAATCAAACGTCGTATGGTAACGACTAATTTTACATTCATATATGAAAATGACTATAAATAAAACTTGAAAAAGACCTTTCATACAAATATGATGGAAAAATGACTATTAGCTAATACGGGAAATATAAATAATTGGTTACATCTACATATAGAAAAGTCCTTTCATACGAAAATACACCATGAAACTACGTATACATTCGATTGACACATTTAAATATATCATGTTCCGCCTTGTAACGGTCGTTGATAACAAAGTGTATAAATATGTGTGATGTGCTAAATCGAGTTTAAAAATTTAAACTAGAAGTACCTCGAAACTAACTACTACACACTATCGGGCAGTGGACCCGATCGTACGCAATATAGTTAAAAAGTAAGTCCAGGTTCGTTCACGGGGATTGGTCTGAATCAATTGTCAAATAAAGTAGTTTGGAAAATAGGGTGGAACGCTTTGAATCTCTCCTTGACAATTAAATTAAAATAACTTAAAAGACAAACTCGAAAAGGTAAAGGTAAAACTGCAAACAATAATAGTAAAGATCATCCACCTTGACTTCGCTAGACTTCAAACGTGATTGCATTCAATTAAGACCAAATTCATTTAGAGTTGACAAGATAATCGTGAAAGGATAAAATGCTCGCGTGGTACCACCAACCGTTTCTCAACACGTTGACAAAATTATTCCTTTTATTAAAATGACATTCACTATCATACCATGAACTAGTGATAATTGCTCATAGACAAGCAACCGTTTGAAAATCACATATGTATCCAACTAGTACCACTAACGAAGAACTCACATGCCACCAACATCAAAATAATAAAAATAAAGGAATTAAATCATCAAGATCTCGACACAACGATAATAGAAATCAACTCTTTGAATTAAAACATATAGCAATCACATCATTCGTCTAGTTTCATCAAGGTGGATGGTCGAAAGATTACCCACTCATGATTAAATTGAGATAATAATCAAAATAAAGGAATTAAATCATCAAGATCTCGACACAACGATAATAGAAATCAACTCTTTGAATTAAAACATATAGCAATCACATCATTCGTCTAGTTTCATCAAGGTGGATGGTCGAAAGATTACCCACTCATGATTAAATTGAGATAATAATCAAAATAAAGGAAGAACATGATGTACCAATCGTTCTTTGAAATTGAAATTGCAACACAATGAAATAGATACGATCCAAGTGGGTGCACGTGAATCTTCAATGAATCGGAAGGTTATGAAGTCTTGAATTGATCCTTGAAGGTGTTCCTTGAAGTGCAGCTCTTAGAAAGAAAAGTTGATCCCCTTGGGATTAGGTTAGAGAAACTATTTATACCCCCTTTAATCTGATGCAAAAACTGCCAAAAACCTTTCAGTCCCGCACTCTCACTGCGGCGCAGTGGGCGAGTGATGCCCCCACTGCGGCGCAGTGCAAATACACTGCCTTTGGTGCTCTTTGATCAAGGCTGACTGCGGCGCAGTGGGCAAATGCACATCCCACTGCGTCGCAGTGCTTATACACTGGTTGAATCCACGCTTTTCAATCCTCTGAATGCGGCGCAGTGGGCAAATGCACATCCCACTGCGTCGCAGTGCTTATACACTGGTTGAATCCACGCTTTTCAATCCTCTGACTGCGGCGCAGTGGGCTTGTTCACCACCACTGCGTCGCAGTATAACTATACTGGTCCGAATAACACTTCTTCAAAAATGAGAACTTGCATAAATTTTCTATCTCTTTTCACCTTAACAACTCTCGAACTCTCCAATCAACTTCATGACCTCAAAATTACTCGAAATTGCGCCAAACGGACACGTCACCTGTTTAGAACCTGAAACCACTAACAAAACCCATAAACGCGCCAAATGCCAGCAAAATTGACTAAAAACATATAATAAAAAGGCCAATAACGATGTGGGCGATGGGTATAAATTGGTCACATCAAATCCCCCCACACTTGAGCATTGCTTGCCCTCAAGCAAATCCAATCATTTAAAGAAAAAGTAATCCTTGGCAGAGAAGCTAAATAAACAATTACGAGTATCAAAAAGAAGCAACACCAAGTATGTCAAAGACAAAGAAGTTGGGTGAAGCAGTTTTAATCTTAAATGAAAACCCGAAATGTTTGACCATATCTGAACAATCCACAAGCCTCAAATAACACGACTATGCACAAGTGAAACAAATGAAACTATCAATATCATTCTACTCCAACGAACTTACTTTTGGGGTTGAATATATGAATAATCACTCATAGCACGGTCGTGATGCATATCTTACCATAGGCTTGAACAAGGATCATAGCTCCACCGACATGGCGTAAGCACCAAGTACATCATCAAAATAGGCATATAAGATGGTTGTATAGTTAGGCTAAGGTATATATAGTGGATATTTACAATGAGTGAGGGAGTGTAGGTTAGAAATGAAAGGAATCAATCAAAAGTATAAGGTATGTATGAAAATATGTACAAAATAGTCTAATCAAAACCCGTACCATTGATTGACAACCCATAAATTGCATTCCGCTGAAACACCTCAAAAATACCAAGCAAACTCGACACCATTGTGGTGTATCAACTTCAAACAACTTAAAATCAACCAAGCTCTCCATTCTTAACGATACAACATAACTCTAGACATATAAAAATGAGAAGTACCCACTAGTAGCCCAAGTTATTTTTTTTTTTTTTTTTTTTTTTTTTTTTTTTTTTTAATGAAATCACTTTTACTCTACTAGTAGGCACCCTCTTACAATGATGAACATGTCTATAACACTTACTTCCTTTGAACAATCCAAGATAATCCTCAATAACTTGACCAATTGACGTATTCTCATAGACAAGAATATTCCACTAGACAACCACTGAAGCTCTCCCAAACCATCCAAACAAACCAATGACAATCAATGGCCCCCCAGATTAGACTATCGGTATAGTAAGGTATAGTTAAGTAAAGTTTACATATATAAGTTGATTTATACAAAGGAAAAGGCTAAGTTAAAGGGATGTATAAGTGTGTCATGCACTAAGGATGAATGCAATAAAGGTATACAAAGGAAGGAAAGAAATTGTATGTATGTGTATATGAGTATATATAAAGGTATGAATATACAAAAGAAAAGGTGAAAATAAAGAGATAAAGAAAAGTATGGGTCAAACCTACATGCCAATTCGTCATCCGATGTACTTTTATCACAAAAGTGATCTCACTGCGGTCTCGTCACGATCACAAAGCCAAGTTCTAGCTCAACACATCACCGGCACACTCATATCAAAGAAAAGAACCCGGAGATGGAATAAATTAACCTCAAATTCGCACATCTTAGTGCAGAGTTCGAAATGGAACCCTTACTCCCGAATAAATCCAAGAGCCTAAGAGAGGGACAAATTACAAGGTAATCAAACCAAAACCGTAAACACCTAGCACATCTATATCTGACAATGAATCTCACAACTTTAGGTGTTTGGGAAATTTGAGTATGCAAGTAATGTTATTAATCCACAAGGATAAGCCCAATAACCGTTCAGAACACATTTCGCCGATTAAAATTTTGCCAAGGAAAAATTTGTAGTAAAATTGCTCATTAAATGATTATGATTAAGTGACAAAAGCAATTTACCACAAGGACAAGCTCAACTCAAGTTTTAAAAACCACATCAACCTCTATTATCCCACCAAATTGACAACACCGATTCCAAACATGCACATCACAGTGAAGAGCTCAAAATAGAAACTCCTACCCTCGGATAAAATCCGAAGGCCTATGAGAGGGACACATCAACAAAACCGGTAGAAATCTCAATGGCAAAACAACAAAAGTGATGTACCCGGTAGCTTAAACCTATTTGCCACCCCCCACACTTAAGATGGACAATGCCCTCAATGTCCATATTCGGTCAAACAAAGGTAAATAGGGGTAAGCAACATAGAATAATCAGAACACATACCGGAGTAAGGACACATCCCGTTTTGAAACAAGTTAGTCAACCCCGTGTCACCAATGGTGTTTCCTAAAAAGGAAGAACACTTTGCTTGGCGGGAGAAACAACTTGTACCAAAACGGAAAGTGCGAGAGATGTGTGTGCAACAAACATACCAAACACAAATATAGCGGCGTTGAACTTACTGCCAGCATATGCACACCATCACACAATCACAATTTGATGCCACAAAGTAAAGATGAGAGGAGAATCCGATGAGTTTTCCCCCCACACTTGTGTTGCACAATAGCCATCAAATTGAATAGTCCTGTCACTTGCACCACAAACAAACCACATTCCAATCATATCAAAATAACTATTGTTTTATGCAGGAAAATAAAAACCTAAAAGAAAGAAAGCAAAAGAAAATACAAAGTCTCATCACCCCGTAGGGTGGATACCAGAAAATAAAGAAAAGAGAATAAGACACAGTGTATAAAGTACAGTCATCCTGAATACCAATCAGCATAAATCCTAAAATGATTCCATCCCACGGAACCGGATGGGAACCATAATCATCATCACTGTCGTCACTGCTGCTGACCATGATAGCCATAAGGAAGACCAGAAGTATCAAAAAGATCCGTGATCCAGTTACGGTCTCCTTCTTGACCCGAACTAGAGGCGCCAACATCTCCTCCAGACGGTCCACCGCCAAATCCTGACCCAGAACCTGCAACAAAACCAGGAGCGAAAGAAGATGAACCACCAACAAATCCCCCAGAACCACCAGCATCTCCACCTGCTTGACTAGCGGCACCTGTCCATGGCCTCCAATCTGCACTAGTACCTGCATCAAAAGAAGATCTCCCGCCAAAAGAACCAAACTGCACAGGACCACGAGGAGATCCTCCTAGATCATGTGGAAAGAAAGAACCGCCTCCCTGACGATATGTCGGAACATGAATAGGTGGTGGTGAAAAATCAGGAATGGGAGTATCTGGAACGAACGGCTGCCCATGGTACTGCGCATCCCACATAGGCTGATAATAATCAAGGGTATAGTTGGTGTGGGCCTGCTGCGATCCCAACCAAGTCATATCTTGATCCATCCTCCGTTGATAATCATCAAATGCCATACCACTAGCCTGCTGCCCATCCAAAATCTGTTGCAGCTGGGACCCTATATCAGTCAAATCAATACTTGGACGGCCCCGCCTCCGCTGAGGCTCCTGAGGGGCGTCCTCCATCTCATCATCATCAGAATCCTCCACCTCTGGAGGCGGTGCAGCGATAACACCCGTATCATCCAACAACCTCGCTTGCTCATTCTTCTTTGGCTTCTTCACTATCTTGGCTATGATCAACTCCTTCTCAGTTAAATGCTCTTGTCTAACCTGCAGAGACAATCCCTCATGGCATATATCAGTATCAAAAACTCCCATCCTCTTGTAAAGACGGGTGATAAAATGCCCAAGCACCAACTTTGAATCCGAGTGATTCACCATCCTATCCAGAACAACCATCGGGGCCAAAGCAAACCTCCTCGGTGCCCCCTCAGAAAACAACTTAATCAGCCATAAATCTAGCTGGTACGCCTTGTCCCAATGGGTGGACCTTTGTACCAGAAAAGTGACAATCATCCTATGCAACATCCTCAGCTTGACACTTCTAATCTTAGACACACTACCCGCGCCACCAGAGGGCCAATCGTGTCCCGAAATACGAGTCCAATACTGAGTTATCGACTCTCCATCCCCCAAATCCTGTTTCACATACAACCCCTTTCTCAACAAAGCCCTAAATTCCTGACTATCTAACTGGTTCCTCGTATACATACCACAATAAAAACCAAATTCCGGAATAGATAACTTTCTAGGTTGTCCCCCGCAGAAAAAAGTTACTACCCGCTCTTCAAAAATATCGTTGACCTTATTAAGGTCCTTGGTCAACTTCAAAGTAGAATAAAACTCAAGACAAAGTTCACGAAAACTTGGTTCCCGATTATTGAAAATGTTATGCCACATATCACAACTAACCACCTGGTCACCAATTGGAACCTCTATACGAAACCACCGACGGATGTCCTCCTGTATCCCATAATTCCTAGCAAAAATCGGATCAAGATATTTGGGAGGGCAAACTACCTTACGATGAAGATCAAAGAGATTATTCAAGAAGTTGTTCTTATGGGGTTGCCTAGCCCCATCGAACGCCAACCATGCGTGAGACTCGTCCATATCGTACTCTCCATACTTTAAATCAGGCACTTCTGGCTCTTGCCTAGCCCTCTTGCCACCAGTCCCGCTTCCTTGACCAACTTCCATCTGCCTTTGCTGATCTCCAGTCTGCAATCACAAATTAAAGCAAACAGACATGTTAAAGAAGGAATGCAAAACTGAAATCATAATAATCATCAACACAATTTGTGGACAGAAACTTCCCACTGCGTCGCAGTGGGACAGGATGGTCCTCACTGCGGCGCAGTGAGGCAATATTCATGTGCAAGACAGAAACCAGACACTGCGGCGCAGTGGCTAACACACAATACCACTGCGGCGCAGTGGCCCCAAATTCTGGGCAACATGGGTAGTGTTCATAACAACTTTCCGCAAGAATGGTCGATTCAAACCATCAAACTACTACATTTCAACAATGTAACAATCAACTAGGCTAACATTAACCTCCCCCACACTTGTCCATCAAAAAGCCCCAATTCCAAAACTCTAGCATTTATTTTCTCTCAAATTCGGATGAACAAGTGATAGAATCGAAAAATTAAACACCACATTGGTATCACTAGCCCATAACTGACATAACCCACTAATTAATTTGAAAATTAAAACCCTAAAAATTAAAAATTAAAATTAAAGAAATAAGAAGATAGACTAGTCAAGAAACCATACCTTTTTTCCCATGATACTGAAAGAATACTGGTAATGCAGGAGAAAAAAAAGGAAGAAAATGCAAGAATGGTGAATTGAGAGCAAAAGTGAAGTAGCTTGAGATCGGTTTTGAGAGGAGGAGGGAAAACAAAACTGATAAAAATTGAGTGGTAAAAAATAATACTCCCCACTTGATGCTGGTAATAATACACTCAGGTTTGACTGGTCAAAGGGGCCACTGCGGCGCAGTGGGCATCGGCCTCCCCCACTGCGTCGCAGTGGGGCATTTTTGCTCCAATGGCAGTAAACTACTGCGGCGCAGTGGGCATCGGCCTCCCCCACTGCGTCGCAGTGGGGCATTTTTGCTCCCAAATAAGTAATAAACGACTGCGGCGCAGTGGGTACATGAAATCCCCACTGCGTCGCAGTACAAAACCACTGGCCTCGACCCCCCAATTTTCCTTATAAAAATTTCACAATGAAAATTTGAACACTTACCTCAATCAGCTTCACCACAAATTGTACCTGCATTTTTCTTGACAAACAACATCAAATCTAACTAACAAAAACAAAAATAAAATAAAAGAAAATAACACGGGTTGCCTCCCGAGAAGCGCTTAATTTATTTGCGAGTCGTTAGCTAGACTCGACTACCTTTCAAGCTTCCAATTCAAAAATGGGGATCTCTTCAATCATCCCCTCCACTTGTTCTTCTTCAAAGTACAATTTAAGCCTATGACCATTTACAATGAATGAACCTGCACCATCTCTCTTGAACAACTCCACATAACCCGACGGATAAACATGCTTGATAACAAAAGGTCCAATCCACCTAGAAGTTAGCTTAGGTTGTTTGATCTTAAACTTAGACAAGAACAACAAAACTTTAGCCCCAACCTTAAACTCCTTTCTACGGATCCTCTTGTCATGCCAAACCTTGGTTCGCTCCTTGTAAAGCCTAGAATTCTCATATGCACCTAACCTAAGCTCATCAAGCTCATGGAGTTGCAACATCCTAAGTTCACCGGCTTCCATCATATCCAAGTTTAAATTTCTCAAGGCCCAATATGCCTTATGCTCAATCTCAATGGGAAGATGACAAGTCTTACCATAGAGCAACCGGTATGGCGTGGTGCCAATCGGCGTCTTATAAGCCGTCCTAAATGCCCACAAGGCGTCATCCAACTTCTTTGACCACACCTTAGGGTTATCTCCCACAGTTTTCTCCAAAATTCTCTTCAAAGCCCTATTGGTGTTTTCTACTTGCCCACTAGTTTGTGGATGATAGGAAGTAGAAAAGTAATGTACAACACCATATCTTTTCATGACCTTAGCTAATTGATGATTTGCAAAGTGTGTTCCTCGGTCACTAATTAAGGCTCTAGGGCAACCAAATCGGCAAAACAATTGTTTAAGGAAATCAATTACTACCCTAGCATCATTCGTGGGCAAAGCCTTGGCTTCAGCCCATTTAGACACGTAGTCAACGGCGACAAGAATATATAGGCACTTATTAGACGATGGGAATGGTCCCATGAAGTCTATACCCCAAATATCAAAAACCTCACATACCTGAATGCTCTGTTGAGGCATCTCATCCCGCTTAGTGATGCTTCCTTGTCTCTGACAGATGTCACAAGTTTCCACCAAAGTTTGAGCCTCCTTGAAAATTGTCGGCCAATAAAAACCTGCATCAAACACTTTCTTACCGGTGACTGAAGGACCGTAATGACCTCCAGTAGGACCATAGTGACAAGAATCCAGAATCTCCCTAGTCTCAGCTCCAGCTACACATCTCCTCACCATGCCATCTGCACAAACTCGAAACAAGTATGGGCTATCCCAAAAATAGTACTTGGCATCCGATATGAGCTTCTTCTTCTGTTGGTGTGTGAAGTCATTTGGTATCTCACCTGCAACTAAATAATTGGCAATATCTGCAAACCACGGAACATCATCAGAAGTAGAAATAAACATTAAACATTCATCGGGGAAGTGATCATTAATCTCCCCATCACGAAGTTCCTCCCGGTGAGGATCTTCCAGGCGACTCAAATGGTCGGCAGCCAAATTTTCAGCCCCTTTCTTATCCTTGATCTCAATATCAAACTCTTGTAACAACAAGATCCATCGGATAAGCCTGGGTTTAGCATCTTGTTTCGAGAACAAGTACTTAAGGGCTGAATGGTCCGTGAAAACTATGGTCTTACTTAAAACAAGATATGATCTAAATTTATCAAAAGCAAAAACCACGGCAAGCAACTCCTTTTCAGTTGTGGTGTAATTTTGCTGAGCGGGATTCAAAGTTTTGCTAGCAAAGTAAATGGGCTTGAAATGTTTCTCAACCCTTTGCCCAAGCACGGCTCCCACAGCAAAATCACTCGCATCACACATCAATTCAAAGGGCAATTCCCAATCCGGCCCGACCATGATAGGTGAATTGGTCAACTTCTCCTTAAGAACCTGAAAAGCACTTAAACAAGCATCATCAAATACAAAAGGGACGTCCTTCTCCAACAAGTGGGTCATAGGACGAGTAATCTTAGAAAAATCTTTAATGAAACGACGGTAAAACCGGCATGTCCAAGAAAACTCCTTACCCCTTTCACATTGGAAGGCGGGGTAATTTGGCTATAACATCAATCTTAGCCCTATCAACCTCTATCCCGGCCTTAGACACCTTGTGACCTAGCACAATACCCTCGGTCACCATGAAGTGACACTTTTCCCAATTTAAAACAAGGTGTGCCCTCT
>CM067171.1:96967554-97006407 GCA_034093135.1 Erigeron breviscapus | reverse complement strand
AGTCACACGCTCTAGTCTTCAAGTCTGGACTGGGTCCAGTAATCGGACCTAACAATCCTCTTCAACACTTTTGAGGTTATTCCCTTTGAAGGAGAAATCTACTGAAATAGCCGGAGGGCAGATAGCTGTGCCCCGGTTATTCGGTATGTTTCTTCTTCATTCCCCGTAAGGACGGGCGTTCGGATCTAACGGTTGTTCATCACCCATTCCGTTTCCCCTCGGTTGTTGATTAATATTAAGGTTGGTTCGAGGTATGACAATATTGCTCGGTTCAGGTGTTTGAATTTTCTCTTCTGTATCTGAGTCTTCTCTTGTTCTACCACCAAGCTTGTAACTTGGTGTAAATTTGAGAATGGTCTAAGATTTATCATCTTAGCATAGGTTAGCATATTGCTTTGCCTTTCTGGGAAAACTGTGGCAAATTTGCAACACCATTGCAAGAAAATCTGACAGAAAGTCCTGTTAGTTTTTCCATGTTGCAGTAGCAGTTTCATTTAGTTACATCCATGTTGCATTATTAATAGTAGAAGTTGCATTTTAGGATTAGTGGCATGAAATAAGGAAGACGTGGGTGATAAACCTTAGTCTTTTTGCATATTTAAATTGTGTAATTGCATTTAGGAATATACAGAAAATTGCCCCAAGTCTCTTGTTTCTTTCTTAATTTATTTGGAGTGTTTGCCTACTTCAACAGGCTATATCATCCGGTGCTTTCATTCATGTTCCACCTCCCGCCATGCCACCACGGCGTGATACCACCACCGAAGAGAACCTTCCCAACCCTCCCTCCATCACTGACCAGCTTTCCCAATTGATTAATGCCACAAATTCAGCTTCCCACACAACAAATACTGTCCGCCCTTATCGAAACCACAGCAAACCTTGTCACTCATATCACCAAACTCTCCGACCAACTCCAAACTGATGACTACCAACATACCCCCCCACGCTTCAAAAAAAAAGAGGAAACCGCCTCGTTATCCCACACCAATCGCCACCCTTTGAAACCGCCCAAAATTGATCTGCCTAATTTCAACGGAACCAACCCCCTCGGTTGAAATATCCAAGCAAAAAACTATTTTACTTATTACCGTATTCCACCTGAAGAACAAGTCGAACTCACCGCCTTTCACTTTGTGGGTGACGCTCTTTCGTGGTACCACAACCTCGCTAGTAACAACCTTTTAGGCTCATGGGCATATTTTAAACGAGAGGTAGAACTCCGTTTTGGACCCTCCACGTTTGAAAATCATGAGGCCACCGCTTACCAGACCGAATTTGAGAAGCTCTCTAACTGTGTCACCGGCTTATCTCAGGCAACCCTTAAAAATTGTTTTTTTCTGGTTTAAAACCTAAAATTCAAGCTGAGATTGCCCTACATAAACCCTCCAGTCTTCATGAGGTTTGTGGCCTGGCCAGACTTATTGAAGACAAACTAGCCCACTCCAATAAGCCCAAATTCCCATTCAGCTCTAAAGCCACCCAACCCACTATCCAAAACAACACCACGACACCCTCTTCCACACCTGCTACTCCTGATAAGCCTCTCCCTAATACAACTCATTACTGCCCACAACACCTAAACCGTTACCACTCACCAAACTTCCCCCGAAAGCTATTCTACAGCGCCTCAAAGAAGGCTTGTGTTTCCGTTGCCCGGAACGATTTTTTCCTGGTTACAAGTGTTCCCCACTTCCTTTTAATAGTTGACAATGAAGATGTTTCCTCCACACCCGAACCAACATTCACGATCGACACCGCCCAGACACACCACTAACCCTCAATTTTTGGCCTTATCAGCCGCGGCTTTTTATGGCTTTTCTTCTGTTCAAACTTTACGATTCACAGGTTTCATACGCTCCACACCAGTTACAGTCTTAACAGATAGTGGCAATATTGTGCAACCCTGCTATTCATCTCCAACGCAACCAATTCAACCTCCCTTTTTACGTGATACCCATTGAAGGGGCTGATATTGTTTTGGGCATATCGTGGCTCGCTTCCCTTGGGGTGATCACCGCTGACTTTTCGGTGCCTCAATTGTCTTTCCAAAAAGATGGTCACACATGTACACTCATATTGGTCACCATAATTTATCTTTAGCTCATTTCTTGGTATATTTGTAGTTTTAATTCTTTGCTGTCTAACATATGCAAATCCAGTACATCTTCCATTAAGAAAATGGAGAAGATCATATCATAGAAAGTTATAGATCATCCACACACATGATTCCTTCGGTTGCTTAAAATAAACTGCCTCCACACCTTATCTGTCATCTTTAGCCTTGTAGACTAACGAAGTTGTTGCCACTCCCAACTAAGTTGTACCAATTTTCTGAGGTGCACATTTAAAATTAAAATCTTTTTGTAAATGGTCAACAAGTTTTACTAATATCTCTAATAACATAAGACTTAAATTCACAACCTAGACCGAAGAGATACACTAATAGTCTAATACCAGTAATTCAAATGCTACGAAATATATATTACGGAGTATATGTGATTATTTTCAAAACCAAAGGGAAATGGAGTAAGAAAACCAACTTACATGCCATCACCATATTCTTCATTGATGATCTCCTTAATGCTTTCACCAAAATGCATAACCGCTTCATTCAACCTTCAAAATTACACACACTATTGGTCAATAACTCTAAAATAAATTTTCACTTTTTGCAGTTTGTATGTGACATTTTTTTTGGTCACTTTTTACTATCCTATGCAAGAAAACTTCTAGACCATATAAAATCATAGTTATATGACGCCAAGTCACCATATCCACAAAAATTACTGGCATACAATAGCAAAAAATGTCCGAAAGTAATGTTACCTACAATTCGCAAAAAGTAAACGATTTCTTATTCTACCTTGCTCTCACAGTAGTCTCACATTGATTTCAATCACATGATTAAACTTTTAAAAGATTGTGAGAGGGGAAGCATCTAAAAACATGCTGCTGGAAGCATATTAGTTATCCCCAATTAAGTGTGTGTATATACATATGTAAAGAATGTACCGATAGACAGTGGGGTCTTGTATGATGGAAGGATCATAAGATCTTAGGGGTGGTTCCATCATATGAGTAATATGGGCATCGGTCAAACCAGGGAGTGCTGCCCGTAATTTAAGGGCAGTATCGGGTTTCAAATGGGCTTGACGTCTTAAAAGCTGAGCAACATAGACGTTAGTCAAACCGGTTTCTTGAGCAATTTGACTGAATGTTTTGCCAGAATTTTGCTTCACTTTCATCAAAGAATTCACTACACTGGCTTTTGTTGGTGTTTCTGATTGCATGATTGTTTTTTGGGTTTGAGATTTTTTTTTTTTTAATGGTTTTGTATTGAATGAATTTTTATAAGAAAGAAGAGGATTGATTTTTGTGTTGGTGGATGGATGGATGGTGTGGGGTTGGGCAATAATGGTGGTAACGTCTTGTACTTGGAAGCTAGTGAAACATCACCCTCTTGACAAAGCTTTATTTTTTTATTTTTTTTTTGTTATAGACAAAATTTGTATATGTATATATATATCTATATATGGTAGTTTATCAAGTCGTATTATACTCTGCTAATTTAAAAAATCAATTATGACAAATTATTTACATGACGAAATGTATAAAAACATGTGTAATTTGTTACAGTTTTCAAATATGAATAGAATAGTTTTTCAAAACGTATATAATATCATAAATAACAAAAATAAAAACGAAATAAATTTTAAGTAGGAAAATAATGTTGACATCATAAATTAATTGAATGAAAAAGAATTTTGTTTCCTAACGGATGCACGTGTCATGTGACGACCTTTGTTGGTTGGGGACGAGGTATTTTGAAACATATTTTGTGATATGTATATATTTGTATGATTAATTAATTTGTTTTTTATTTACATATAAACTAGTCGTTTTACAAGCCGTTGCCATCTCCAATGTTGTAAGTGTGTGGATTCACAAACCCAGTAGCAATTTTAGAAATGAAAATCACATATGTCAAATTATAATTGATTTACTTAGGTCCAAAATTTTAAATAATTTGTGTTCAAGCAAAGTCTTCCATATAATTGTTAAAAATTTTGACACAAAAAATATTTGTGTCAAAGAGTTTTCCAAAATTTTAAATAATTTGTGTTCAAGCAAAGTTTTCCATATAATTGCTAAAAAAATTTTCCAATCTAACTGAAATATGTGGACCCATGCTATTTGTATGTGGAACCGCCCTTGCACAAACCAACGGTTGGCTCAACATGTGCCAAGCCACGGGTTCGGCGACAGTGTTATCGCGTGGCTTGGGTCAAACTGCAGTCACATATATCCCCTAACTTTGTAAATTTATTTCATACCATACCATTACAAATAACAACTTAACAAAGTAATGACAAAAGGAACAAAATAAATAAATGAGTAAATTACAATTTTGGTCCCTGTCGTGGGTCAAAAATTACGGTTTTCGTCCTTACCTTTCATAAATTACCATTTTAGTCCAAAAATGTTTGTTCCGTCAACGTTTTTGGTCCAAATCCCAAACGGATGTCAACTTACTCATCATGTGACCTGCACATGATGGGTATTTTAGTCTTTTTATTTACACAAGGACCAAAACCGTAAATATCTATAAACTCTTTCATCATCATCATTATCACCATGTATATCATGTCTTTATGCATAAATAAAAAACCCTATGTGAAAATCAGGAACAAATGATATTCACTATCCACAAACAAAAGTTCATTCAGGAGACAATCAATAAATAACTAAGAGCTTCTTTTTTCAGATGTAACATTCCAACCTTCATCAAAATGATTCACTCTATAATGAAAAGAAAAAAAACCAAAATAAAGACCCACTTTCCCCTTTTTCATCTTTCTCTCTTACAAACACTCGGTGGTGTTTAGTCCCTCAAATAACCACAAGAATGGAGCCCCCAACCCATCACGAAGCAGCCCCCAACCCATCACGGATCGCTTCCATGGCCACCCCCTGGTGGCCGGCAACAACCCATCACGAAGCAGCCCCCAACCCATCACGAATCGCTTCCAGCCCCAACAGTAGCGGTGGTCGGCGGTGGTGGACAGGATGTAGGCGGCGGCTGTTTTGATTTTTCAATCAAATCGGCCGATTTCAATGATGAAATCGGATCATTAGGTTCAGATTGGAATGGATCAGCCACAGTTGAAGAAGAATTAGATGATCTAAGATTGTAATTGGATCTATTAACACTTGAAAAGGCCGAATCACGACCTAGGGTTTTAGAAGCAATACCATCGAGTTCCACCTCAATCTTTTTCTGATTTTTTTGAAGCTTTTGATCGATTGGAAGGAGACTTTCTTGGCATAGTTCTGATCGGAATTTAACAAGGAGTTGAAATAGATTAACAGATTTGGTTTTAATTTTGATATTGAATTTGAGTTTAATTTGTTTTTCCATCTCAATAAAAAATTAATTTTGATGTTGGAGTTATGATGATGATGAAGATCTGGGAATTTTTGTTGTTATAGCTGATGATGATGATCGTACAAGAAAAAAGGAAATATAAAGAATTTTAATTACGCTTTTGGTCCTATGTTAATGAAAAGACTAAAATACCCATCGTGTTTGGGTTATGTGACCTCATATTTAACGTCCGTTTGGGATTTGGACCAAAAGCGTAGGCAGGACAAACTTTTTTGGACTAAAACGGTAATTTATGAAAGGTAAGGACGAAAACTGTAATTTTTGACCCACGACAGGGACCAAAATTGTAATTTACTCTAAATAAATCAACACACCGCTCTTTCTGCGAAAATACTCTTGTGCTTGTTGTTGTTGACCGGTAAATAATACTACAATCATCTCTTGTTGATCCTTTTTCATGTTTCGTGTTAATTTAATTAATTAATTTATATATATTTATCTTCCGTTAATTGTTGATCTTGTCTTTTCAAACTTGGGTGTGGGGTTTTTGATCCATCCGAATTTCTTTTGTATATAAAACAGTAGCTATTGTAAATTTAATTATATAATATATATATATATTATATATATATAATATATATATATATTATATATATATATATATATATATATATGTTGCAGGTGTAATTATTTTACTTATTAATACAAATAAGAGAGAGGAAGATGATGACGATGCTGTCAAACAGTAATGGAGGAGGAGGAGGAGGAGCATCATGTACAGAAAGGGCAACGAGTGATACGCTCATAGGTCCGGATTGGGCTATCAACATGGAACTATGTGATCTTATCAACATGGATCCCAGGTACGGTATATCTTTCTTTCTTTCAAATCTTAACTCTATTGCTGTATTATATATATATAATTATAATTATAATTATAATCAACTAATCCCCCTGTTTTCCCCAACAATCCATCTATTTATCCTAAAAGAATTTTATCCTCCCAGATCAATCATAGACTGCCGCGTCGTGTTAACTGTATCTTAATTTACTATCTTTTTTCATCCCAAATGCATATATAATAGGGTTAAGGGTTTCAAATGTGATCAACTATACACGAATGTCTATTGTGTGTACCCAACTGGAAGTGTGTGTATCGTAGGTATTTAACTTTTAAAATCCCGGTTACTGTATGTAGTTGACCGATCAAAAACTTGTGAACCAACAAGTTGGCCTTAGGAGTGGCCGCTTATATTGTTGCCACATATACCCTTGTGCATCCAATAACCGTTAGTTGAAAGTGAGGTACCTATAATAGACACCTTTAGTTGAATACACACAGTAAACATTTGTGTATAGTTGCTTACATTTTGAAGCCATTAACCCTATATAATAATAAGCCTAGCTATTCATGAGAGGAGAAATAAGAAATTTACAATTTTGTTAATAATAATTTTGTTTTCTTGGTTTCATCCATTGTTACAATCATCCAGGATTTGAGTTTCTTGTTTAATAAATTTATGCCCAGTCTTTTCTTTTCCTTTTTTTTGATTAATTTTTTTACTGAAAGATTTGGGGTTATGTTCTTATTTTTGCAGGCAAGCAAAAGATGCTTTGAAGATACTGAAAAAGCGTCTCGGGAACAAAAATCCTAAAATACAGCTTCTGGTTCTTTTTGTACGTGTTTCATTTAACTCTCTCTGTGGATGTTGTTATACTTGTATGAGTCTCTTGCTTGATAATAGAATCATATTCTCTTTTTTGTTAACCGTTAGCGTAATATTTGTTTCTCGATCACAAAATCTTTCTTTTCTTTCTGTCATATCTGAGCAGAAACTCATGCTTGATAATAAAGTCATATCCTTTATGGTTAACCGTTACTATTAGAATAATATTTGTTTCTCGATTAAAAAATCTTTAGTTTTTTTTTGTCGTATCTGAGCAAAAACTCATGCTTGATAATAAAGTCATATCCTTTATGGTTAAGCGTTACTCTTAGCATAGTATTTGTTTCCTGATTCAAAAATCTTTAGTTTCTTGCTATAATATCTGAATTAGGTACTGGAAACTCTGAGCAAAAA
Organism: Erigeron breviscapus; assembly: GCA_034093135.1. Classification (NCBI taxonomy): domain Eukaryota; kingdom Viridiplantae; phylum Streptophyta; class Magnoliopsida; order Asterales; family Asteraceae; genus Erigeron; species Erigeron breviscapus. The sequence goes on along the minus strand of CM067171.1, from coordinate 96,998,937 downwards.
CTGCGGAGAGAATGTATTTCAGCAAATTGTCGAGCGGGACATTTTGCACGATATGGTTAAAATTGTAAAGAAAAAGGTGTGTTGTATCGTTTTTATTTTTTCCTTACATAGTATATCTTGTTTTGATGAAAGTAAAGAAATATGTTATGTTACTAACTTGATTTGAGAATTTTGATGTTGCAGCCAGATTTAAATGTACGGGAAAAGATTCTCATCCTTTTAGACACTTGGCAAGAAGCTTTAGGGGGACGTGGGGGAAGGTATCCCCAATACTATGAAGCTTACAATGAACTGAAGGTGATTGGTAAATATGTTTTGTACTCCTGTAATAGTAATAATTTAATTGGAGTAATATATATTTATGATTGAACAGTTTTGTTTCTGTTTGGAATGTTTCGTTGCGATTTCCCCCCTCCTTCCACTGGTATCAGTGCCTCCGTTCCTGCTAAGTATCAATGCAATCCATAATTGAGTAGCTCTAAAGATAGGGAATAATAGAAGTTCATTATTATGCTTCATTTACTATTGGAGAATCAAGGTATATAAAGCATCATTGGGGGAAGTGGCTGCCTCTCGAAAGACCGGATATAGGCTTAAACTATGTTTTCTTTTACTTTTTTTATATCAGTGTAGGTTTTTATAAAACAGTGTGATTATGGTGTAAACTGCCACTCCTATCATAGTGGATACCAGAAAGTTACATTAAATGAATTTGTAGAACAAGCATCCACCCATGTTTTGTTCATCAACTTGAAGTGGTGAAGCGTCAATCATTACGTTGTATAATTATGTATAATAATGATTATGCAAAATTAGGAACAATAACAATAGGAGCATTTTCTTATTATGTACAAAAATAGCTCTCTATAATCAACCATATGGAATTAGGATATGTAACAGACACGCAAAATAGTTTGTGTTACTCTTATTGGATATTGATCATTACTATGTGCACACATTGTATCCATACTATTCATTTTACATATATCTCTTTGACACCCTTGTAAATATCAAGGTTGGTAATGCAATATGTTTTCTTTCCTATCTCGGAATAATAACATTTACCTTGCATTTTATATTTTTGTAATGATTTATTAATATCTTTAAGTTCCATTTTCTTAATTGTGTTATCATTTGATATTGTTACTAATGTTTGATTTATATCTAAACAATTTCCAGTCTGCAGGAGTAGATTTTCCACCAAGAGAAGAGAACACTGTTCCATTGTTTACTCCACCAAAAACTCACCCAGTGGCACAAACTACATCGCCTTATGAGGAAGCCGCTATTCAAGCCTCCCTTCAGACTGATTCGTCAGGACTCGGGTATTTCTAAGGAGCCTTGAGCTAAAAGTTGACAGGTTGTAGATAGTTGACTCATATACCGGGTCTTGTAATTATGGCCATTATTGTTTTGATTAGCTCTGGCAGAATGGGCAGGTCAGTTAGCGATAATATGGTTAGTTTGGGTATGGGTGAAATTGACCCGAAACATCGGTTGCAATTTTTTTGGCGGCCTTCATATTTATTGTCTAATATTGTAATGCTTGAACAGTAGGATTAGGATGTTTCATGCTTTAAATACACCCTAGTCAACCTTTGACAACTTCTTTATTATTTAACATCTAGTTTTGTCTATTGGTCTGTTAGAGATAATGCATTATCCGAATTGATCATTAATAATTAAATTGTGTTTGTTGCAGCTTGTCAGAAATCGCGAATGCAGAAGGAATAGCAGATGTATTGATGGACATACTTAATGCTTTGGATCCTAACAATCATGAGGTAACACCTTGTTTATACGTCTCTCAGTATTCCTACTTTTTATAATTATTTATTATTTTGTTTATGGTGTACTTCAATACATCTTTTCCGTCGCATAAACTATATATTTAACAGTGGTATGCATACACTCTTAACAATCATATACCTTCGACATCATCTTCGTCCAATTCCAATCTGATAATTAACAGATGATAGTTAAATGGGAACAATAGTACAAGGAGATGGACAACATAATTGTAAGAATGCTAAAACATTACAATTATGATTTATTGGTTCATGTATGTAAGTTGATTAAAATTGATAAGAGTCTCAATTTTCGTTGACCTATCTTAGGTAGTTTGATTCAAACTATACAAAACTCCTCTAATAGAAATGATTATGGAATGTGGGAAAATTCTTTGGAGGTTATGACTTTTGACATCATCTTCAAGTTTTAATATATCTGATCCTATATTGTGGCAGGGGTTAAAAGAAGACTTGATTGTTGACCTTGTTGACCAATGCCGCTCTTACCAACAACGTGTAATGACCCTTGTAAACACTACATCGTAAGCACCTAACGTTTTTCAAAGTGTGATAACCTAGTTTGAGTTTGTGCATCATTTTGCATTCCTGCCCATGATTGCTTTGACTGTTGACTCCTTTTCAGAGATGAACAGCTTCTAGGTAAGGGTTTGACATTGAATGATACTTTGACGCGTGTTCTTCAACACCATGATGATATTGCTAAGGGCGGCCCATCTCAGCCTGCTGTCACACAAACAAGTGAAAGTTCGGTTGCGCCTCTTGTGAATGTAACTCATGAGGATGATGAGTCGGATGATGAATTTGGCCAGCTAGCACACCGGTAATAATTTTGTACCTTTACAATTTACATTTGAGTTAGTCGGCAAAGCTATCAACGTTTATCTATTCATGAATTTGTAGGTAAAGGACACAGAAATTGGTTGGGTTAGGGGTTGGGTGGAGATTGGGTAACAGCTCAATGGGTAATCTTTTAGTAAGGTTGAAAATACTGGGCCGGGTTGGATTTTACCCACCTACACCTCTTTGTAGATCATATAGTTACAGCTTTTTTTCTTTCTTTTTTTTATTTTTTATTTTTGTCTCCATGAGTCACCCTTATGGTTTGTTGTGATTCCGAGTCAAAGAAAGATGTTTTTTTATTTTTTTTTTATTTTTATCTCTCTACCTGTTTGTGTCGCCCTTAGATGGAGGGTTGGGTAGCATGTCGAAACATCTCTCTTGTACATGCACGTCCAGTTAACCAAAACTGCTCTCTTAACTTTTTGTTACCTTTTACCCAATGATATGTGTTTAGGAGTTCTTCAACAGGAATAAAAAAGCACTCTTGGTGGATTTTGTCTCTTTTAATCGATTCTATCTGTTTCCGTTTGATCTAATAATTTTTGTTCTGTATGTTGTGACCCATCCTGTGTTACCCGAAAATTGTTTCAATATCTGATATATCCCCCAGTATGACAAAATAGAAAAATATGTGCGGAACCAACATTTTGTATCAGAAGCTTTGCTTCTTTTCTAGGGTGGAAATGTAGCATTGTAGAACACAAATTCAAACTGATGAACTCAAACATGCTTGTATTATTTCAGTGGACACAGCCGGAACCAAAATGTTACAAGAACTGAACCTCCGCGTGCGGCCCCACTCCTACCCCCTCCACCCATATCAAAGAGGCCTATTAGTACTGACTCAGGCATGATGGTCGACTATCTTAGCGGCGATACATACACCTCTAAACCATCAAAAAGTCCACCAGAAGCATCCTCTCCTTCATCTGATTACATAAACCCAACTGCAACTCTTTTTAGCGATCAGCCTATATATGATGAACCCAAGCACACTGACAATTCACCTTTGGGTCAATATGATGCACCGCCTGCTGTTTCACCTGTGTCCATCCCACCACCACCTGCAAAACAGAGCCAGAGACAGCAGTTCTTTAACCAGAACCACACTCCACATTCTAGCAGTGGTTCAGGTTCATCTTATGATAGCTTGGTTGGTCAGACTCAGAATCTTTCTATGAACTCTTCAACGCCACCCAAGAAAGAAAAACCCGAAGATGCTTTGTTTAAAGATCTTGTGGATTTTGCAAAAGCCAAATCGTCACCATCATCTTCTTCTTACCCAAATAGATCGTTTTGAAGTGATTGAAATGGTACAGCTGTCTGCGGAGTATTAATGAATTAATGCTTGTGTTTAATTAGTAGAGGGATTTGTGAGGGGAATAAAATGGGTTTTGTGAACATGTTACTCTATGTTATTTGTTATTGGTGTTTACGAGTCTGTAAATGTGATTCTGTGTTTTTGAATTACAGTATTGATACATTGCCGGTTTGCCCTTTACAGCAGAACATAGAAAAGGCAAGATGGATTTATGATTGCAATATTCATCTTACATTTGAAATTTTTTACTTCATATTACAATTTGGACAAGTGTGTTGGATTTTGTAATTATGCTAGACAGCGGATGTTTGATAATGTGATGGAAAAGCGTTGTAATAAATAGTTTTTTTTTATATTCAAACGAGAGATGTCATTCGGGCATTGCTAGACAGAGATGTCATTCGGGCATTGCTATGAAATACATTACATTTCCTGTATACGGTAACATTTAAAATTTATTAGGTGTTCTTAGAAAAATTATATAGCATGTTGATTTCACATTCGCCTCTCTATTATTTCAAAAATAAAAATTGAGATGTTTTACATTGTTTACCAACGCCTGCGTAACATAGTTGATGGAATATCTTGTTAATTTGTTGTATTAAACATCAGTTTTGGTGGTCGACTTGGCAAATTGTTTCTCATTATTAAGAAAAGGTCACATCGATAAAATATGAGCTTTTTTTTTTTTATAGCAATGATAATTAATTTTTGCTATCAAATATCTGCCATAGGCCCATAGTAATGAAATCTATAGAAACATCGACAAACATCAATATAAGATTGATTTTGACAAATGAGAATCATCATTCAATAATTCTTTTTTAAAAAATGTATACTTGTTCACTTTTAGATAATGTTTTACAAAATTATTTAACTCCAACTAACGATACAATATTATCTCAAAAAGTTTGTTTGAAGAAAAAGTTAAGTTTTAAATTGTAAGATCACTTAAAATCTTATTCACCGACTAAAAATAGTTATATTATCCTAAACATATTTAACTGCAAAATTTATTAACTTTATTTTAGTAAATTCATATACGAAAACTTTACTAACTAGTATACATATTAAGAATATTACAATAATTATAATCTCTCTATATAATCTTTTCATCCAAGGTGACACTTCTCTTTTCAAACCAACTAAGCTTTTTGCTTAGTGACATTTTCTGGTAATTTTAATGTTTTTTTAAGATATATTAACATTTAATTCTATATTTTTTAGTGCTTATGTGGCACTTCATTTGCCACATCATCATTGACATTTATTTATTTTTTTATATCAATTTTAAATAGCAAATAAAAAGGCCAATTACAAGATTAGAACTCATGACCTCTAACTTTTAATATTATGCACAAACCACTTTATCTAACTTAATATTTGTTTATTTTTGCAAACTACGGTAGATATTTCGTGAATATTAAAACTAATTAAAAAACATTGATAATATAATTATCAATCTTTGTAACTTATCACTTTCTATTATCTTCTTTTTCCTATTTTTTTTCTTTATTCTACTTTATATATGTTCCTTTCAGATTTTACATGCATAATAAAAGTATAATATCATTAAAAATCCTTTTAGTTATTATTATTATATAACATTTATTAATACTTTTGACGTATATATGTTAATCATTGTTTTCAAGTAATATTACTTAAAATATTATATTTGTAATCAATTTAATGTAATGTGTATATTACCATGCATCGCATGGGGCATAATCTAGTATAATATAAATGATAATATTATCATATCCAATTACAGATATAGAATAGAATTACGTTACATATATCCTTTCCTATATAAAGTATTAGATTAGATTTAAGGAGGTTTATGACAATTAGGGATGACAAAAATACCCGTACCCGATGGGAAACCCGATACCCGCACCCGATTTGACCGGGGAATCCCCGAGTTGACCGGGGATGGGGACGGGTATGGGGATGTAAATCTAATCCCCGATGGGGATGGGGACGGGGATGGGAAACCGTAAATCCCCGATCCCCATACCCGAACCCGAAAAATACTATATATATTTATTATAATCACTTTAAGTTCTTATCTATATTCTAGAATCAATTTTAAGTTTAGAGCTTTTGTTTAATACTTTTTATGTGTTATACTTCATTAATCATTTACTTAACATATATATTAGTTTATACATAGAAAGAAAATGTCGAAATACACATTCTCCTACATATCTTCGATTAAGATAAATTGATGTTCATTCAAAAAAGGTATCCCCGATACCCGATGGGGACGGGTATGGGGATGTAATTTAATTCCCCGACGGGGATGGGGATGTAGATTACAAGTGAAAATCGGGGACGGGGATGGGGATTGAGATCTCCGACAATACCCGCCCCATTGCCATCCCTAATGACAATGAAAAAGAATGTAAAATATCTACCAATAAACTAAAACAGGATTGACATATTTTTGAAACGACACGTGGCGTAATCCTTAATCGACACGTGTCCTTTTAATTTATTTATTTTGTTAAATTAGTTTTTTTAGTAGTATAGAATTAAACTCTAACTCTTGGCTTATTAATACAAAAGACATTATAACCTTATTTGATCAATTATTTTCTCATTAATAAATTTTCTCATTAGTTATAATAAGTTATTAATATGAAGACTTCAAAAATTAGAGTTTACGATCCGTAATCACAAGGCTATTTGCCATCATCCTATGTTTACTAGTTCCGATTTTGACGTGGTTATAAAAATATAAGGTAAATTCAAAACTCTAACTAAACATATATTATATTTATCATTACTGTTTATTATAATTTAGTTTCAATCAGCGATTTACTTTAACCATAATTTATTTTATACTCACAAATCATGTATGAGGCATATTCGAATTTCTTTATGATACAATCTATATAGCTACCGTACATCGTACGGGTATTAGGACTAGTAATAAAAATAAAAAAGTAAAAAAAAAAAATTCTAATACATTAAAAGCATATAATTTTGTTTCAATTTTTGTAACATGATTTTGTGGATGATAGTTATGATCCACCTGCATATCAACATCTTAACATCTTTTTCGAGATTGTAACATATAATTATGAAAATCGATATTAATTAACGAATCGATATTAATCGATATTAATTATGAAACCCAGAACCCATTTCTTTTACCAATGGGGTTGGTGGCTCATTGGTAAGGTCTTTGACCTTGGAGGATCCACCTGGGTTCGAGTCTCACTTCTCACATTTGTGAGGGTGGATTAATAGGGGTTTTCGAGAGTCCTGGTTTCCAGGCATAAGTGTAATTTAAGAGTAGGGTAGAATAAAATGTCGTTCAAAAAAAAATTATTATATTAAAAATCACAAAGCTATGTAAATTTATCATAAATTTTAGCAAAATCAAAAGTTTTAATTGGTTAATAAGTAGGATCGGACTTATTTTCTTGAGAAAAAAGGTAAACATTAATTAAAACTATAATTAGATTATGAATTCTATCCTATCTTATCCGATCACATTGACTGATTGACACTAATTAATAAATTATAAATCCTTATTGAATTCAAATTAAAATTATCAATCAATACACCTAAATATTTTTCTTACTCCGTATTATATATCTGAGTATCTGATCTCAATATCTCATCCTTATTATAGAAAAATTCAAAATATTTGAATTCAATTGACCTGATCTTAATTAAGTCTCCACAATATCCGTAACCACCCCAAATTTAACTCAATCACTAATTGCTACACTATAAATACCCCCACACCTCTTTCACCTTTTCTTCATCTCGATCAAATTATTATTAATTCTCTCTCAAATTTCCTTCCTTCTTTTTAATCGAATTAACTATATACATTCATTTTTTGTACCGTCAGTAAAAAAGTAAAAAATGGAACTTGATTTGTCACCAAAAGTAGCTCAGAAATCATATGGAGGTGAAGGTGGATCGTATCATGCATGGTGTCCTAATGAGCTTCCGATGCTTAAACAAGGCAATATCGGTGCCGGAAAACTCTTTTTGTCAAAAAACGGCTTAGCTCTCCCTCGCTATTCTGATTCTGCTAAAGTTGCTTATGTTCTTCAAGGTATATCTATATATCTCTCTCTCTCTCTCTCTCTCTCTCTCTCTCTCTCTCTCTCTCTATATATATATATATATATATATATATATATATATATATATATATATATATAATAATCTATATCTATATATATATTCACCCAGTGGCGGATCCAGGATATTCTATCACAGGGGGCATATACCTAGAGGGTTAGATAGCGGGTTGAGCAAACCAATTTTTAATGTCAAAATGGGTCACGTCGAATCAACTCCTAACATTATTAATGTCTATAAAATTTAATTTTGTTGTGTTTTGTGCTCTAGGCTTCACATATTATTCAAGTCTAGCATTTGTAAAAGAATTGGCATACATAAAAAATTGTATATGTACGTTATTAGTGCTCTACAAGACTACAATTGCTTTATGCTAAATTAAAATAAAATAAAACAGATTGACTCATTAGCAACCACGATATCGTCTACAATCCTTCGATTTGATTTGGTTAAGTTAATGTTATAAACTTTGATTCAAATATGCTTATACACGAAACATAACTAAAAACCAAGTTGTAACATAACCGAAAACCAAATCTTCCAAATTAGTAGATGTATTTATGAGTAGCATTTAGAAGGTTGTCCACATTGGTAAACGAAATTGGTTTTTAACCTCATCCTAATACAGCATTTGTCATGGGATATGATTAAGATAGAAATTGAAGCATTGTCATAATCTTCTCATGTTATTTTAGTTTCAAGAAGGCATGACAATATTTGGCAGAGGGCATGAATAATTTTAGTTGGGGGCAAGCTAATATAAGACATGAAAAAAAAACTTTATAATAAATAAATTGTTGCATTTAATAGGATAAGTGGGGAAGTCATTGGGGGCATTACCCCCCGGTAATTACCTTCTACATCCGCCCCTGTATATATCTGTATCTATATGTCTATAGATTTTTGTAAATGTTTATATATTGATCATATACGGAGTATAATGTAATTGTTTAATTTGTGATTTTTGATTTGATCAGTAATTTGATTATTAGGAATTCACTAGCCATAATTCATTAACAGTCATATATATAACTGTTTTTGTGATTTGATTTGTTACTATTTATTCCTTAATCCTTTTTCGTTATGATATTTTTAGTACTACTGAAGTCAAATGAATATGAATGTGTTTATTTGAATTTTGTGATAACGTTTTTGATATAATGATATTATTTTGTTTTCCTTTTTTTAATTAAATAGAATTTGTGTTTAATTAGATTGTGATTATGATAAGTGATCTGATTAGGAGTACTAACTAGTGTTTGATACATTAGGTAATCAAACACGCTACACACAAGTACTTCTTAGTATCATTGGATTGTGAAGTTTTGTTTTGTTTATACTGATTCGGCAAGCCACACATGTATAACGTGTTCTTCTTTTAGTCTTTGATACTAAAGTAATAATAACAATTTGGATGAGTTATTTATTTGATCTTATGACGAATATTCAAAAAATATCAAAAGTTATACTCCGTATTAGATAAATGAATACTTGTGATGAATCTGGTTTTAAATAAACCTGTTGATAATATAATCCTTTGTATTCACATGATTTTAAATGATGTATTGACTTCTAGTTCTTTTTTGTTTAGAGTATACAAAGTAATGTTAACAAAGATATATAATAATTATCGTAGTTATTATAAACATAGTTTATGGACCACATTGTTCACAATTCATTTGTTTTTCATGTGTGCCTAATTTTGATAGTTACCTACTTACCAGTTTTTGTCCTTTTCATTATAATGTTTTTAATCAAATATTATGATGCTCATTAGATCCTCTTTACCATAAATTTGTACGTGTATGCTAGTCATAAATACCCGTTTTGTAATTTTGAAGGTAATGGAGTTGCCGGCATTGTTCTTCCTGAGAAAGAAGAGAAGGTCATAGCAATCAAGACAGGTGATGCCATTGCTCTCCCATTTGGGGTCGTCACTTGGTGGTACAACAAAGAGGATACTGAGCTGCAAATCCTTTTCTTGGGAGACACCAAAACCGCCCACAAGCCAGGGTCGTTCACCGACTTCTTCTTGACTGGTTCCAATGGAATCTTCACTGGTTTTTCCACAGAGTTTGTGTGCCGTGCTTGGGATGTAGATGAGGCAACTGCTAAAGCACTTGTCGGTAACCAAAAAGACAATGGAATCATCAAAGTTGATGCTGGTACTAAGATGCCCGAGCCCAACAAAGACCATAGGAATGGGATGGCTTTGAACTGTTTGGAAGCTCCATTGGATGTTGACATTAAGGGTGGCGGTAGAGTGGTTGTTTTGAATACAAAGAACTTGCCTTTGGTTGGTGAAGTTGGTTTAGGTGCTGATCTTGTGAGGTTGGATGGTAATGCAATGTGCTCTCCTGGATTCTCGTGTGACTCTGCTCTTCAAGTCACCTACATCGTTAGGGGCAGTGGACGTGCTCAAGTTGTAGGCGTTGACGGGAAACGTGTTCTTGAAACCACTGTTAAGGCTGGGAACTTGTTCATTGTTCCAAGGTTTTTCGTTGTTTCCAAGATCTCTGATGACGAAGGGCTTGAATGGTTCTCCATCATCACTACTCCTAAGTAAGTCCTCTGTTCTTTTTTATATAGCATATTGGATGGGTTTGGCAACGGGTCTAAATAGTGCTTTAACGATAGTCTGATACTCTGGATACTTTAGATACTAAAATATGAACCTAATATTGACCCATTTACATATGATTGCTGCTTTTAATTCTGACAATGAGTAATTGTTTAATATTATTGACCCATTTACATATTATTGCTGCATCTAATTCTGACAATGAGTAATTGTTTATATATTTGGCAGCCCGATCTTCACTCACATGGCTGGAAGAACATCTGCGTGGAAAGCGTTGTCTCCTGAGGTGCTGCAGGCTTCCTTCAATGTGACCCCTGAGATTGAGAAGACTTTCCGTTCCAAGAGGATGAACAGTGAGATCTTCTTTGCTCCAGCAAAATGAGTATCGGATGGAGCTTTTGGAAATAATAAGTAGTATTAGCTCGTAGTTTATAATTTTCTGGATTTTAGATGGTTTCTTTTACTGTTTTTTCTTTTTTGAACCTTTTGGTGGTGGTTTAGTTTTTGCTAATACAACTTAATGGAGCTATCTTTTAGTTTACCCCTCCCTCTTTTCCAGTTTTACAATTTGTGATATTATCTGTTTGCTTCCTCAGGCACAGGTTTTAAAGTTTCATTTTGGGAACTTCGATGGTAAACTACATGATCAAAATATCACTTCATTTATATTTGAGATTTCATCCATTTATTATTGACTTTTTAACATTTGAATATTCCCAAATATAAATTTTAATAACCCTCTTCACACCAAAAGTATCACATACAAAATACATGCATGCATGTCCAATATCATATCCTCTAAATAATAACTCCCCAACTCAATTTCCACCATTGTTACTTCTTCTTTTTGGCATTTGGTATGTCTTCTTCAAGAACATATTTGCTGAGGATCAACAAATTTAGAGACTCTAATTGTCTTTGGATTGTTTCACCAGCTCCATAGCTGATTGTGCATAAGGCTCACTTTTTGACTTGGGGTTCCATGTATTTACAAAAACAAGTGGCAAAAATATTAAACAATAAAAATCATTCTACAGGCAGCAAGATGGGTGGGCTCAACAGGTTGGGTAAACTGGTGAAATGGGTTCGGGTTGGTCATCTTTGGATGGACCTGAAACACTCTCTAGTTCACTTTATTGGATTGATGACATAAAACTATACTAATTGCTGTAGTATTATACATCTTTTGAGTAAAACAAATTTCAGATGTTGCATAAATTAAAATAGACTTCAGTGACTTTCAAGCACGTTTGACCCGTTTCCCTTGTAAACGTACTCGTATTTTTTATTCAACCCATTTGACCTGTTTGATACAAAAACACAACCCGTAGCGATCCATTCTTTACATAACGGATAAGTTGGGTCTACGCACAAGTTTGATGTTAAAGCAAAAAACAAAGAGGAATATATCATGCATACTTCGGTTTCTTTGGCTGTTTGAACATCTTTGGCTCTCTTCAAGCATTCTTGAATCCAATGTCTCAGATACCTTAATACAATCGAATCAACATCATAAGGAACCATCTCTCTCATGATCGTCTTGCCTCCATCTTCACATTCTACAGAGTCTTCCACCACCATATTAAGTATTAACCAATGCCTTTTCGAGCTTATCAGCCTGTTGAAGAACAGTAACGGTCTCACTGGAAATCATGGGATTAGCAGCCAAATACCGTCTCATTAAGTTTCCATAGCATGCATGTATACCCCTCTCTCTAAGTGACAATTCTTCAATTCCTTCGGCTATTTGGATTAGTTTTTCGTTCTTTTCTTATAATGTCATTGATTCATTTATAGTGTTCCCGTTATCTAACATTCGTTGCAGATTTTGCACCATATATTAGTAGATTATACCACCATATAGAGGTGGAAAGATGGAAAGTCTGCAGGGTTGTATTTCTGAAATTTTGTTGAACATGACAAAACGGGCCCGGTTGACCTGTAAACACCTTTGCTCGCCGTTTTGAAGTATTATTTTAAAATAAAAAATGTGCTAAAATCCGAATATCATACAAAAAGGGCTGTTAGTATTTGCAACCACATTCATCTTGTGCCTATTTTTTTTCACAACCCATATGCACCCTTCATAAGCAGGGTTCAAACGAAATGGGGTTGGGCTGGAACCAAAAAGCATTAAGAAAAATGGAGCCAATAAACCACCCAGATCTAAATTAATATTGGTCATGTTTGGAAACAACTTGGTTTCAAACCAGACAGCAGACAAAGTACAAACTTTCCTAGAAAAAAAGACCAGTTCGAGATGGCCAAACAAAACCAAGAATTGCTTTTTATAAAACTCTAGAACCAGAATTAGACATAAGACATCCATCCAGCCCGGTCAGGTTTTTCGGTTTTGTCAACTTAAAATACTTTCAAAATACCGCTATTTATACGTAAATGGGTCAAAATCTGCTACTCTAGTGCTTTAGCATATTCACTCAAACCAAAGATGTGGCATATCAGATTTGGTATACCTTTGCAAAGGCATTCCTTAAAGAGGATCGGATATAACGATCAACGTTGATGGAATCTGAAGTTTCCTTGATAGCACCCACTTTATACCCAGGTACGTCTTCCTCCAAGATCTTGGTGGCAGAAAAAGCAAGCAGAAGCATGTTCTTCATTAACTTAACCATTCCCCTGTTAAAGCTTTCATAGTGATCAAGAAATCTGTTTTCCAACCATTTCTTCATAGAACACAGCATTGATGACAACATGTTTAAATATATGGGATCTTGGTCAGCTTTCTTGGCATCATAAGCGACCTCAATTAGCATTGTCAACGAGGCACCAAATCGCAATCTTATGTCAACAAATAGCATTTCTATTATATGCAAATTCATGACAACTCCTCTTTCAAGATGGAAATTATATTGAAGCTCATAGCAGTTCACTATACCAGAAGAACATAACACGATAAACCATTTCTGCCATTGACTTTCAGAAGTCAAACCTGCAGTGGAAGACCAAAATTCTGCAATTACATGACTAATGACTCCTAAAAGCAATCTAGGAATTTCATACATCATTACACCACAAAAAATTTCATATTTAGAATCCAAACTAATGTAGGAACACCATTCACTAAAATAACATTTTATTGATAAACATATTCGAATTACAACAAAAGATTACAAGAAATAACAACTAACTAAACTAAACAAGAATCAAAATACATAAATGAAAGAATATAAGAAGGCAAAACGGGCCGAGGATATGGTTAAACCAAGGTCCCTTAAAACTGATTTCGGGCCACCCAAGTGAACCCGTCAGTTTCCCAGGGTACAACAGCCAAAGCAGATTGTACTGCCGGAGTTAACCACAACCCAGAATTTACCTTCAAGAACTGCTTGAAGAGAAGTGAAAGAGAAAGTGTTTGATTGATAATCCAGGATGAAGTATGTGTTTTTGTTATTGTTAAACTTCCAGAATTCCACTAAGTATGATTTATATACATATAAATCAGTTAGTGGAAGGTTTAGTGGGACAGTTGTTGGCCTGCATGCTTAAACAACAGGTGTTACACTTGAAACTGAGTCAAGTGTAATGCCAGGTGCAAGGCTTGGAACAAGTCAACCCACTGAGCCATACTGAGCCATGGAAGCCATAATCGAGCCGAGTCGAGCTAGCCAAAAACAAAGGCGGCTCTAAAAGTGCAAAGTGCGCCACTAAAACGCCACATTACGCCTCATTGCCCACGACCCCGGTCCCGGGCACGGGCGCGTCGGGTGCTTCGCACCCTCCTAGCCAACTTGGGGTGTAGCCCCTTATAAGGAATTATTATTCCTCCAACACTCCTCCTTATAAACACACTTAATGTTTATACTTCTTCCAATGTGGGACAAACTCACATTAGTTAAACACACTTTCAACTTCATTTTTAACATATCTATTCACTTGAATATTTTATGTTATACTATTTAAACATATTAAATAATAATTATACATAAAATTTCCAACAATTCCCCACATGAATAGATATGGATATTAAAGATAAATTCCGACAGTCAAGTATTGCAGGAGAAGTAGGTTTCACCCTTTGAACTTTCCTTCGTGAGTGCACTTAGTCTCCTAGCAGTTAGTAGAACTTGATGTCTTTGAACTAACTCCTTTTTACGTAGACGTTATTGCACATCACACAATACTTTCCCTAGTTTGGTTAACCCCTCACTTTCGTGTCCGTTATGGTCATGGAACACTATCCTGGTTCTGCGAGAGCTCTAGGAATTGCGCCCCCACAATTCCATTCGAAGCGACCACACTTCTCTCTAACATAGTTGATTGCTCACAATCATTAAAAGCTATATGCTTAACCTCTATGATATCACTGATTTGATATAGGAATGGGCTAGGAAACTTGTAGCTCACTTTATTGTGGTGGGCACTTCCCCCACAGTGACTGCAAACTCCTTTGGTTGTTTTGGGGTGCTCCCCCATAGTGACCTCCTCTATTCGTACAATTAGGTTGTCCTATTGAACCTAGATCATGGGATCTCCTATAGACAAAGTATCACATATCCTTTAGATATGTCCTTCACATAAACACATTTGTCACACTCATTGATCTCAAAACCATTGTCGAGCATAACTTGATCAAACTTTTGGTGCCATTGTTTGGGAGCTTGTTTCAATCCATACAAAGACTTGACAAGTTTACAAACTTTGTCCTCCTGGCCAGGAGCGGAAAAACCCTCGGGTTGTTCCATGTATATTTCTTCATCTAGCTCTCCATTGAGAAAGGCTGTTTTTACATCCATTTGATGTATTTCCAAATTTCTCAATGCTGCAACCGCAAGCACCAATCTGATCGAAGTTACTCGAGTTACAGGCGCATATGTATCAAAGTAATCAAGATCTTTCTTTTGTCTATATCCTTTGACTACAAGCCTTGCCTTGTACTTATCAATAGAACCACCAGCTTTCATCTTTTTCTTGAATATCCAACGATGTTCAAGTGGTTTACAACCAGGTGGAAGATGAACTAGTTCCCAAGTATGATTCTGCAAAATAGAATCAATTTCACTCTTGATGGCTTCTTTCCATTGAGGCACTTCTTGAGAAGTAACCGCTTCATTATATGTTTGAGGTTCACTCATAACCATATAAGAAACAAAATCAGGCCCGAAAGATTTTTCAATCTTTTGCCTTTTGCTTCTTCGCGGTTCTACTTCTTCATCCTCAGATTGTTCTTGATGCTCATCTCGAACAATCTTATCAACTGGAGTTGATGTAGTAGCTTTTCCTTTATCCAAACAAGGGAACACATCCTCAAAGAATGATGCATTCCTTAACTCCAGTATGCTGTTTTTGTGTATTTCTGGGTTCTTAGACTCATGTACTAGAAACCGATATACACTACTATGTTCAGCAAGATTTGAGGATTCACAATCGCTACCATGCTGAGCATATCCTATGAATACACAATCAACAGTTTTTGGTCCTATCTTTTGAACCTTTGGTGGTGGAACCACCACTTTTGCTAAACACCCCCACACTTTCAAGAATTTATAGGATGATTTTCTATTAAACCATAACTCATAAGGCGTAACATCCTTTTTCTTGAAAGGAATTTTGTTCAAAAGATAGTTTGCCGATAAAACGGCATCTCCCCACATGTCTTGGCCTAAACCCGAGCTTATTAACATGGCATTCATCATCTCTTTAAGAGTTCGATTCTTTCTTTCAACAATGCCATTTTGTTGTGGGGTATAAGGAGCTGTTTGCTCATGGATAATACCATTTTGAGCACAAATTTCAGCAAAAGGAGAAACATATTCACCTCCTCTATCGCTCCTTAATCGTTTGATCTTTTTGTTGAGTTGATTCTCAACCTCATTCTTGTACAATATAAACTTGTTTATTGCTTCATCCTTGCTCTTTAGAAAGTATACATAGCAATATCTAGTACAATCATCTATAAATGTGATGAAATACTTGTTACCACCACGAGTGGGAATTGTTCTAAAATCACATACATCGGTATGGATTAAATCAAGTGGCTCGGTGTTTCGTTCAATTGATTTGAAAGATTTCGTGGTTTGTTTAGATTCAACACAAGTTGGACATTTAGAATTAGATTCAATGGTAAAAGATGGTATATAATTTAACTTAATTAAACGACGCATTGAATTAAAATTCACATGACCAAGACGAGCATGCCAAACATTAGAAGACTCAATCAAATAAGCGGAAGTAGAAGCATTTTCATTCATCTTCTTGATAGCAATTACATTAAGTTTAAACATACCATTAAGGGCATAACCCTTACCAACATACAAACCACGTTTAGTTAACACAAACTTATCACTTTCAAACACTAAACGAAACCCATTCTTGTTGAGCAACCATCCCGACACAAGACTCTTGCGCAATTCGGGCACATACAACACATTGCTCAAAGTGAGCTCTCTCCCCGAAGTCCACTTGAGGATCACATCGCCTTCACCCTTGATATCGGCAGTAGCGGCATTTCCCATATACAACTTATCTTCACCGGATGCTTCTCTCAAATTATGAAACATTGTCTTATCCGGACACACATGACGGGTTGCACCCGTATCAACCCACCATCCTTTGATCCCATCGGTGGTCAGATTGACCTCTTCCAACTTAGCAGTGAGATCAGAAATCATAGCAACAAGAGGCATGTCATCATCGACCATGTATGCCCTTTCCTTTATTGGATTCTTGCATTGATCAGCTCGGTGACCAGATTCGCCGCAATTATAACACTTCCCTTTGAACATAGCAACTTTCTTCTTCACACCACCACTTTTAGGACTCAAATCCACCCTTTTTCCCTTGTTTTTCTTATCAGGACGTTTCCCTTTACCCTTGAAATTACCTTTTCCTTTTGGAACTTTGGCTATGCTCAACAAAGTTGTCCTTAGCGAGTCCTTCAACATGACCACCATTTTGAGCAACTCTATTGTCTTTCTCAATTCGAAGACGAACAATAAGCTCTTCAACGGTCATTTGCTTTCGCTTATGCTTAAGGTAATTCTTGAAATCCAACCAACTTGGTGGCAACTTTTCGATTATGGAAGCAACTTGAAATGTTTCACCAAGAACCATTCCTTCTGATAGAATATCACTGATAATGATTTGTAATTCTTCAACTTGAGACACAACAGTTTTTGAATCAACCATTTTGAACTCTAAGAATCTTGCCACAATGAACTTCTTAGTTCCGGCATCTTCGGTTTTGTATTTCTTATCCAAAGATTCCCAGAGTTCTTTGGCTGTGGTTATCTTACAATACACATTATACAGTGAATCAACAAGGCCATTCAACACATAGTTTCGGCAGAGATATTCAGAATGCTTCCAAGCATCAACAACACTCACTACTTGAACATCAGTACACCCTTCAGGAATTTCAGGGGCTGTTTCATACAAGAATCTCGCAAGATTCACAGTAGTGAGATAAACAACATCTTTTGTTGCCATCTTTTAAAGTTTGAACCAGAAAATTTTTCTGGTTTTTCAGCATGGTTGGCCACAATTTGGGCAGCTTGGGTACCCACCAAAGGTCCCATATTTGTAGAGACAGTATGTCCTACAGATTGAGAAACAGAAGCACCAACAGTGTTGGTGGTGGTAGAAGCAGAAGTTCCATTAGTTGAGAAGTTCATATCAGTTGCCATTTCTGAAATAAAATAGCAAAGTTTTACTAAAAAACTTGCATATAAGAAGACAAACTAAAGAAAATAACTTTACAGAAAAGTAAATAACAAAGTTTTGAGAAAACAATTTTGTAATTCGAAATTATAGAATGGTGAAGAAGCAAAATCAGTTTTAAGATTGTAGGAACACCATTCACTAAAATAACATTTTATTGATAAACATATTCGAATTACAACAAAAGATTACAAGAAATAACAACTAACTAAACTAAACAAGAATCAAAATACATAAATGAAAGAAAATAAGAAGGCAAAACGGGCTGAGGATATGGTTAAACCAAGGTCCCTTAAAACTGATTTCGGGCCACCAAAGTGAACCCGTCAGTTTCCCAGGGTACAACAGCCAAAGCAGATTGTACTACCGGAGTTAACCACAACCCAGAATTTACCTTCAAGAACTGCTTGAAGAGAAGTGAAAGAGAAAGTGTTTGATTGATAATCCAGGATGAAGTATGTGTTTTTGTTATTGTTAAACTTCCAGAATTCCACTAAGTATGATTTATATACATATAAATCAGTTAGTGGAAGGTTTAGTGGGACAGTTGTTGGCCTGCATGCTTAAACAACAGGTGTTACACTTGAAACTGAGTCAAGTGTAATGCCAGGTGCAAGGCTTGGAACAAGTCAACCCACTGAGCCATACTGAGCCATGGAAGCCATAATCGAGCCGAGTCGAGCTAGCCAAAAACAAAGGCGGCTCTAAAAGAGCAAAGTGCGCCACTAAAACGCCACATTACGCCTCATCGCCCACGACCCCGGTCCCGGGTGCGTCGCACCCTCCTTGCCACTTGGGGTGTAGCCCCTTATAAGGAATTATTATTCCTCCAACACTCCTCCTTATAAACACACTTAATGTTTATACTTCTTCCAATGTGGGACAAACTCACATTAGTTAAACACACTTTCAACTTCATTTTTAACATATCTATTCACTTGAATATTTTATGTTATACTATTTAAACATATTAAATAATAATTATACATAAAATTTCCAACAATAATACTCTACTATTAATATTTACTTTTGCAAAATGTCATAACCTTTGACTCCAGATATTCAGCACCCATTTGTATATAATCCTTACCCAAAAATCATCTACCAAGCTTCTACAAAACTGCAGACCCAAATTTTGTACTGTGGCAGGCTTAAAAATTTAAAACAGATTGCAAACACAGAAATATAGATCTAAATCTCCCCCATAATAGAACATCATCACTATATCCATTAGTATCATCATACCATCTCAGCAGGAGAAAAATATCAACAATCAAAATAATTCACCAATACAGAACCAAAAGAGAACCGAATAACCAATCATTCACCTTTAAATCACCAGCCCAACCCAAAACCACCCTAGACCAGAACCAGACCAGACACTGACCAGACCAAGGAAGCAAGACAAACGGCAAAAAGAGAGCATTTCTAGAACACCCACTACACCAGAAATGCAGAAGACAAGCCAAAAAGCCTTATATCTATTGAATACCAGTCCTGACAACTAGTATAAAAAGCAGAAAAGGAAAACAGGAACAATCTAGCCCATGAGGGACTGAATTGTGACCAAAAGACCAGAAATTTCCACTTTTTAACTCCAAGAATAACTCAAGAAATGCATATCCCATGAATGAAACACAACCTATGCACCTCTACACTTAAAAAAAATGAAGTATTTTGACTCAAACTGACACCAGCCCAATAAAACAGAATGGGCAGAAACCACAAGAAGCAATGACAAACCTCCATCTACAAAAGTCATTCCAATGAAAAAAAGAACAAGTTTCCACAGCTGAAACTAAACCAATAGACCCCCTTATAACACCAACCCAAACCAAACCATCCTCTCCTTAAAGATCCAACAACAAAACTTACAAATTCTATTCACTAAACGGGCCATTTGACAGAATCATTGAATTCATACAGCTTTATTTGACGGAGGAGCTCTATGGCAAATTTATCGTATTTGCACGTCGGCCCACCCTGTTTTTGTACACAACATATAGTAGCTTATGATTAGAACATTCAGAAATGATTAAGGGGTGGTAAATTTCAGGCTAAACAGGCCATTTTTGCCACATATCAGAACTGGTATGGTCGGGTTAGGTTGACCCGAATCATTTTTTTATGTAAAAGTTCTACAGCATTAATAAACTAAACCATTTATGTTAACAGACACTGATTCTTGATATTTTACCATTTGATATAATGCTGATAAAACATAACCCCAATCATTAGAAAATTAGCCGAAATTGCTAGAAATAATTGCCTGATGTTATGTTCTCATACTAAATCATGAAGCATTTCTATAGAAGCTGTATTCTGTACTATAATATATGTTGATAAGAAATGAAAATTGTAACTTGGCCAACGACGGTTCTCATCAGTGTTTTCTGTAGAGCGCTATCAATACTCTCGAACACCTTCATTTGTTGCCTCATAATCTCGGCTGATGTCAAAAAAGAAAAAAAAAAAAAGAAAGCATATATTATATTAGAACCCAAACTTGAAAGAAACAGAGTTGTGGTACATAAAAATATAAAACAAGCATATTTTGGGAATTAAATCGTAACATGCTCCCTTCAACAAGAAGAAAAATATGCATCTATCTATTTATCACAATTCACAGTAAGTAATACCTGTGACTTCTATGTGTCCATCATCAAGATCAGAGCTGCTAATGTTGTTGTCGAAAATCTCCAATGGTATCGATGCAGGACAGGTGATGTTTGCTACAGATTTGTACTCACATCGCTCGTACTTTGTCCAGATTGATGAAATCCCAGCTTTTCTAAATACTGGACTCGCAGAAACAAGTTGGTGCAGGCGCTTGACACAGTCTTGTAAATCTGATGGCTGGTACCGAGTATAATGCGTCAAGTAGGAATTCCATGGTTTCTGTGATGGAGTAAGAAGAAATCTTGCAAAGAAAAAAGCAGATGCAGCAATGAGGGAAGGAGCATAAGATAGCAAATAATAATCGAGAAGAGACAACTCACATATGAGGCTTGCCATATAGAACTGATCTAACTGCCTTGAATCATCACGGGCCGCCATATTATCATCAACGCCCGATATTAGCCTTAAGAAACATATTACAGTAGGAGCAGTCATCTCAAACTTCAAGAGATTTAAAACAGACGATTCCATTTCCAATACCTCATCTTTGGAATACAGGCGGTTAGCGTCTAAGTCGCACAAATCTTCCACCTGCGGTGCACGTCCATCCTCATTCTTGGAAGCAATCATCATGCAAGCAGCACCAAGTAAATTGAACCTTGGACCAGCAATAGGAATACGAGAAAGGTATTGATCCATGTAGTTGATAGCCAGATACAATGTTTCGGGGGCCAGATTATACCATTCAGCAAAATTAGCAAGCCAGTCTACTTGTTCTGCACGTATGCTCGCCGGATGAATGTTTCCCGCCAGCTGGACCTGGACCGTCTTCATGTAATCATGTGCAGGCATTTTCTTTTCCTCGCACGCTCTAAGATGCTCATAAAAGTACTTGGTTTCACACAACTCATGAACATCAACAATCTTATAATCATCACTCCCCATCTCCATAACTATATATATATATGTGTGTGTGTATTCCTGATATATATCGATCCGAATTAATTAAGAAGCCTAAACACCCTGCTTTTAGTTCGATCGACAAGCCCACAAGATTTAGGAAGAGATTTAATTACCAATATTGACTTGGTTTGTTACCTATTTAATTATTGCTTTTCGATCAATCTCTGATGCTCTTTTTATAGGAGAGTTTGAAAGGGACCGACCTCCTAATTAGTTACCATATTTAAAATTCTATTTCCTAATTGGAGAATACATGTAAAACTGGTTATACTATTTTTGGTAATATAAATTGACGAATTCCCTTATCCATTCTTTACTTGGATATCCAACTTTAAAAAAGTCATGTCGCCTAGTAGTGAATTAAAGATATTACATAATAATTTTTGGTTAACAGGTTTCACCCTGGTTAAAAACAATTGATGATTGATTGAGATGTTTCCTGCAAGCCATTTTACCACATCTGTATATACTTGACGTATTAATTTATTTTTTTTATAACGACGTGTTAGTTGGTTACTGGTTCGAACCCTAGCAGTGACATCCAAACGAGCAGTATGTTAGCTGCTAGAGGTTGGAACCCAAAGACACTCCTGAAAACCAAGAGTGCGATAACACGGCTCTCAAGCATCCGAAGAGGTAAATGCCCGAAACCATGGGGAATTGAGATTCAGGTTTTGAAGCCAACATCCCCTCCCCAAAACCCACAAAGAGGATCTCAAGTGGCCACTTGATCTAAGACCAAGTAGTTATTAATTTCATAAATGAATATGGGATCATGAGAACAATTCTTATATGTTTCGGGCATTGTTAATATTGATACATGCTTCGATCATTTTACATCTTTATGCATTGTTAAACCACATACGATCTCTATTAGTAGCAATGGGGTTACAGGGTTTATTTTTTCTTACTGTATTATGTTGGATCAGTGGTTGGAGCCTTTGCCTCTGGAGACAGAGGTCAAGGGTTCGATCCTCATGCCCAGCAAGGCTGGAGGGCCTTTTCTACCTATGGTAGAACATGGAACCAGCCTCTCTACCTTTGGTAGGGGTAAGGCTGTCTACATCTCAACCTCCCCCATACACCGTCGAAGACGGTATTGGGACCCAAAACCCGTGGAAGACGGCATTGGGAGTTATTTCTTACTTACTATTATATGACGAAAATATGACTTGTTTATATTTGCGATTTCATCCATTTATTATTGACTTTTCAACATTTGCAAATTCCCAAATAAAAATTAGAGTTAATTACATTTTTCGTCCCTGTGGTTTGTACCAAATTTCACGTTTCATCCCTGGGTTCACGAAATTACGCGTTTCATACCTGAGTATGGAATTCCGTTAACATATTTGGTCCATGACCCAAACGGACGTTAAAAAAAAGGTCACGTGACCTGCACACCAATGACATAATGGTCATTTCATCCTTTGTTATCATCCTCAACCTTTGTTATCATCCCCAACCTTTATTTTTTCCGGATCTGAAAAATCTATCATCATCCCCAACCTTTATATTATATCTGTTATGAGTGTATCATCTATATGACTATATCGATTAATTAAAACAATATCAACATCTATCACATATCGATATCTCAACATAATGTTTATATATCTCAAATCTCAACAAATTTATGCACATATAAACTTTATACCATTTCTCAACAAATTTATACCACAACCACCACCACCACCAAATCTCTTAATACGCAAGCACCACCAGCACAACACATATCAATGTCGGCATCACACCACTAGATCCGGTCACCTCCCTTCCCTAGCCATCAACAATGTTTTTATACTTTCTTTCTATTTCTTTCTTTCTTTAGATTGATTAATATGTATTTGTACCGATTGAAATAGGTTTGGAAAGGATAATAAAGAAAATTTGTCGGAATCCTTTACCCCTTTGAACCGGAATTCTTTGCCACCACTACGGATCTCGTTTTATTGACCACCACCAGTGATTTTGACCGGATCTATTGACAGTGGCCGCCGGATCTGGTCGTCGGAAAAAGACCAGGCCGCTGGATGTTCCATCATTTTCACTTGTAACAGGCTTTGCGGGGTGGTTTACATCTTCAATTCGTCGTCTGAACAATAAAAATTAACTTAAGTTACTTCCAACATCGACGTGTATGTTTGTTTTGTTCTTGCAGGATCTATTTAATTTCTTGGTATACCATGAGCTCTTTGAATCTAAGGTTTTGATGTATTATCAATTCTCATGTGTATGAATTTATGGGTTTCTAGAAGTAAAATGTTATTGATTAATTTGTTTAGTTGGTTCATATTGATGGTCGTAATTCAGAATGGGGGTTTTGAGGTTGATTTGAAGATCTGGAAATACTAAAAGTTGTTTGAGATGATTGTTGATGATTTTTTTGTTATTATTGTTGATGTAGAGCTGCATATTTGGAAAACAAATAAAAGTAACGGGATGCTTTTTTTTTCCCTTAAAAATTCATTTATTGTATATATGTTTTGTTTTTTTAAATGTAAAGTTTATTACGAAATGACAAAAATGCCCATAGTGTGCGTCTCATGTGACCACCAACTTAACGTATGTTAGTGGTGTGGACCAAAAATGTTAACGGAATTCCGGATGAAAATTGTAATTTCGTGAACCCAGTGATGAAACGTGAAAGTTGGTACAAACCACGGAGACGAAAAATGTAATTAACTCGAAAAATTAATAACCCTCTTCACACCAAAAGTATCACATACAAAATACATGCATGAATGTCCAATATCATATCCCTCTAAAATATAAACTCCCCACCTCAATTTCCACCATTTTAACTTCCTCTTTTTGGGATTTGGTATGTCTTCTTCAAGAACATATTTGCAGCACTCTCATTTCTATAACACAACACCCTCAACATCGTGTTCGGATCGGTACTGCTCCATTTTCCAGACGTTTGAGGCAACGAAAACGTTCCGGAACCGTCACAAACCAAAGTACTAAACTCATTCACCAAGTCATCCGTGGATCGTCCCATCAACCCCACAACTCCATCCACTGTCTCCGCCTCTTGTTCCACCACATCCTCAACGATCAACCCTTCACCACACGTCGAGAAAAGCATCTTCAAACTGTTCAAATCCTCTTGGATCATCTTATTATCGTATTTTGTAAAGCTCCTTGAGGCACCTCCTGCTAACAAAACTGTTAAGAAGGCATAGAATGAGGCTTTCATTAACTCTTTCAATGCTAAAGGTTGAGCTTTATCAGTCACTATCGCGGTTAGTAATGTTATGTTATGTTTCATGATCTTAAGAGCTGGTGCGATTCTTGAAGTTTCGACGTCTCCAACGTATAAACTTCCATAGAAAACCGAGTTTGAGTCAAGGAATACTAAGCGGTAAGCTGCAACTTCTGATACATGTGTAGTGGCGGATTTAATGGCCGATCGGGTTTTCTCAAAGTATGAGCTACCAAGTTGTCGACTACCACCAATAATGATCCGAGGTGAGATAATAGCAAAATGTTTGTCGAGCGAATTGAGTTGGGAAAGAATGTAGTGTAATGTGTTGATACGAATGTAGAGACGTTGTGTCCCACGGCTAGTGGATGGTCTAGCATGATTGCCTTCTTCAAAGCCGACTTCATTTGGGTTTGAGCCCATGGCACTGCAAGGTACCCCCGCCTTTCTCCATAACTTGATAAACTTTGAGTCACGACCACATCGTGTTAGAGAAGGCAAGGCAGGAACATAGCTTTCTTTTGATCCTAATTATGAGAAAAATGTAAAAAAGTTCAAGTTAAACATGTTTATAGTTTTGGAACATATCAACATATTATTTATCAAGTTAGATATTCTTACCACATGATGCAGCAAAATTTGTGTAATCCTGTAAAATATGTTCAATTGCATCAACAAATTCGCGAACCAAATCTTCAGAAACTCCAATTGGGATGTTGAAGAACGAATCAATGGCGTCTTTGGATTGTTTCACCAGCTCCATAGCTGATTGTGCATAAGGCTCACTTTTTGACTTGGGGTTCCATGTCTGTACAAAAACAAGTAGTGGCAAAAACATTAAAGAATAACATCAATCTACATGCAGCAAGATGGGTGGGTTTAACAGGTTGGGTAAACTGGTGAAATGAGTTCGGGTTGGTCAACTTGGGTGGACCTGAAAGACCCCTCTATTTCACTTCATGTGCAACGGCATGACATAAAACTATACTAATTACTGTAGCATTATAAATCTTTTGAGCAAAACAACTTTCAAATGTTGCATAAGTCCATAAGATAAAATAGACTTCAGTGACTTTCAAGCCCATTTGAACCGTTTCCCTTATAAACGTTTTTCTTTATTCGACCCATTTGACCTGTTTGAGATAAACGATAAGTTGGGCCTACACACAATTCTGATGTCAAAACAAAAAACAAAGAGAAATATATTATACATACTTCGGTTTCTTTGGCTGTTTGAACGACATCTTTGGCTCTCTTCAAGCATTCTTGAATCCAATGTCTCAAATACCTTAATACAATCGAATCAACATCATAAGGAACCATCTCTCTCACGATCGTCTTGCCTCCATCTTCACATTCTACAGAGTCTTCCACCACCATATTAACCAATGCCTTTTCGAGCTTATCAGCCTGTTGAAGAACAGTAACGGTCTCACTGGAAATCAAGGGATTAGCAGCCAAGTACTGTCTCAACAAGTTTCCAAAGCATGCATGTATTGTCACAGCTGCAACTCCAGCTGAGATCGGGTGCCATTTTTTCAACACGGAGCTGAAAATTCCCCTCTCTCTAAGTGCCAATTCTTCAGCTCCTTTTGCTATTTGGATCAGTTTTTCACTCTTTTCTTGTAATGTCATTGATTCATTTATCGTGTTCCCGTTATCCAACATCTGTTGCACATATTGTACCATATATTAGTAGATTAGGTGGCAAGATGGAAAGTCTGGAGGGTTGTAATTTTGTCAAACAGGACAAAACAGGTCAGGTCGACCCATAAACACTGAAATCTAAATATCATACAAATAGGCTGTTTTTAATTGTTATCAACTTTATCTTGTACCTATGTTTTATTTTTTTTATATCGAGGAAAAAACACAACCCATATGGACCCCTTCTTGAACATAGTTCAAACGGAACAGGGCTGGGCTGGAACAAAAAGATTAAGACTAATGGAGCCAATAACCGCCCAGGCCTAAATCGGTTTTGTTCAAGTTTAGAAACTGCCTGGTCTCAAACCAGACAACAAAGTACAAACTTTTCTGGGACACGCTACACGCCACTCTAAATTTTTACAGTTTAAGATTCTAGGGGAAAAAAAGACTGATTGCAGACGGCCAAACAAAACCATGAATTGGTTCTTATAAAACTCTAGAACCATGATCTGGACACAATATATCCCGCTAGCACCGTACAGGTTCTTTAGTTTTGTCAGCATAAAACAATTTCAAAATACCCCTATTTATAAGTAAATGGGTCAAATCTACTACTCTAGTGCTTTATCATATTCATTCAAACTAAAGATGTGGCATATCAAATTTGGTATACCTTTGCAAAGGCATTCCTTAAAGAGGAACGGATATAACGATCAACGTTGATGGAATCTGAAGTTTCCTTGATAGCACCCACTTTATACCCAGGTACGTCTTCCTCCAAGATTTTGGTCGCAGAGAAAACAAGGGGAAGCATGTTCTTCATTAACTTGACCGTTCCCCTGTTAAAGCTTTCATGGTAATCGAGCAATCTGTTTTCCAACCATTTCTTCATAGAACACAGCATTGCCGACAACATGTTTAGATATATGCGATCTTGGTCAGCTTTCTTGGCATCATAAGCGACCTCAGTTAGCATTGTCAACGAGGCACCAAGCAATTCGTTCTCCACTTGTCCGGTTATAACATATTGTTCAAAAAGTACCCACGTTAAACACAAGTTGTGTATCGCTCTTGTGATGCCTAAAGTTGGCCATGTTTTCTTCATGAGCTCCAAAAGCTCATCAACCTCATCAAGAACACATGTTTCATCTTTCAAGTCGAAAATGGACCGAAGGAGGGGAATGTAGATGTTTATGTTTAGTGGGTAGCCATCAGCCCAATGACAGACGTCTGTCGGGGCTCCATTTGGGCTTCTCCATGACAGGGAAACCACACAATTACTTAAGGTTTTCATTGCTTCTGAGTTTTTATTTGTGTCAATGGGCTTGACTTCACTACCATGAATGATTTCTCGAAGGCGCTTTGCAAAAGTGTTGGTTTTGCCTAAGGGAATAGAAGGGTGATCTAGGAGCCCGGCTTCAAGGATCCTGAGTTGGCGTTTTTGCCAAGTGTGGTACTCATTCGTATCATTGAATTCGGACAGCTTTATTTGGCGGAGGAGCTCTAATGGCAAAATTATCGTGTTTGCACGTCGGCCTGTCTGTTTTGTACACAACATATGGTAGTTATGATCAGAACATTCAGAAATGAAAAAGGGGTGGTAAATTGCAGGCTAAACGGGCCATTTTTGCCACATATCAGAACAGCTATGGTCGGGTTAGGTTGATCCGAAACATCTTTTGAATCAAAAGTTCTACAACGTTAATAAACTAAACCAATAAGCACACATTGATTTTTTATATTCTACCGTTTGATATGATGGTGATAAAACAAAACCCCAACCCAGTTACTTATTAAATTAGTCGAATTTGCTAGAAATAATTGCGTGATGTTATGTTCTCATAATAAAACATGAAACATATCTATAGAATCTGTATTGTGTACGATATTGGTGATAAGAAATGAAGGTTACTTGGCCAACGAGGGTTCTCATAAGTGTTTTCCGTAGAGCGCTATCAATACTCTCAGACACCTTCATCTGTTGCCTCATAATCTCGGCTGATGTCAACGGTCGTCTCGTCGTGCCACGGCTTGGCAAAGTTGAAAACGATCCCCTTGGGCTCTTTGGGCTACAATTATTACTGTATCCACTAGGAGATAATGGGTTCGACCCACAGGAGTTGCTCCTTCTTGTAGGAGTACGTTTCAACATCTTCAAACCAAGCACCCTTTTTGTTCGGCTAGTTACTGACATGCCTACCCCATTACGAGGTGAACGAGGAGACCCCGGTGATCCAGGCGATCCGGGCCTATGTTCTCCATTGTCAGACGAATACAAGGTAACGGCTGTACGAGTACCAAAGCCTGGGGAGGAACGACAGGCGGTAAAGAATACCTCATAAGCGGTCATGCGAAGGTCATCGTGGTCAAGGCCATCAATGCTTCCAAAAGGGGATGAGAGGTCATTGTTGGCATCGAGACAAACTGGTTGCGCCTGAGGGATGGGGGAAGATGGGACCACAATGTGGTTGGCGGGGTCTTGGAAATATTCATGGCGGCTTAAAACCGCCATGATGGTAGGATATCAGGGCGGGAAAGGGTGAAGAGGGGCAGGGTTGTCTGATTCCGTCGAAATTGTCAAAATGAATTTCGATGGAACAGACAAAAGTGGAATGTTGAACATATTTGTCTATATATAATAAAACCAAGTATCATAAACTAAGGATTCGAGAGAAAGATGCAATAACGTCCACTGTCTAGCATTTCTTGTACCACATGATGCAAAGGTTGTCAAAAATAGATATATTGAACAACAGAAAATTACAAAAGTCACCCCTAGATTATAAATCTATGTGTAGCTTCAGTCCCTGGAGATGTGTCTATTTCATTGTGGTCCGTGGAATTAATATTAGAGATAGATCATCTTAACCTTAATCTTAAAGTCATGATTCAAGATCTCTGTCTTCAGATTCTCTCTTAAATGCACGATGCTTACCAGTATGTAACTTTAAGGGAAGAAGCAAAGTGTAACCAAAATTTGATTAAAACATATTAGATGACAACTATCTGCAAGAGTAATTTTTCTCCTGTTCAAATATAGAAACAATAACGTTTCACACTATGATTAAGTACTCTATAATCCGACAGAACATCAAGATCCAAGAATATTAACTGAATGGTATATGCAGCCAAGAAAGCTGCTGCGTGTAAGATCTACATTATGATACATATGCAAGCATCCGATTCTTCATCTTCAGAATCACTAACGTCACTGCAGCCCCCAAAATGAGAGATCAGAGAATATCAAGATTAGCATCAACGGACATAGTTAATGCTTTATCTAAGATTAAATAAAACACCACTCATCAAGTTTATCAAGGTACACAATTAAAAACCAACTAAAAATGATGATGAAGCATTGGCATAATGTATAAGATCCACCATGAATAGATTAACTAGTGCTGTACTGGTATTAATTTACGAGCATAAACATTCTGAACCAGTAAACCAGGACCAGAGTGAGAAGAGATAAGATGGCCGAGAAACATTTTCTTTTTATGTGCATTAAGGTTAAAAGTCTACTTTTGTCAAGACACTCACATGGTTAGTACAGCCACATACCCCCTTTATTAGCTTAAAAACATCATCTATACTCATACATACGATAATCTTATGTTACAGTGTTGACACAGAGCCTAATATGACTTGGTGGAATGAGTTTCGATCCAAGTGGATCTTGCACCCTGCAAGCCACTGAGTGTTTGGGACTATGGATATGCCTTTTCAAAGTGCTTAATGCAACCATTAAATTAAACTTCGGGTTACTTTGAATGTTAACATATACTAAAGTGGATTGATGCAATATGTTTTGACCACAAATGGATCTTGCACCCTCGCAAACAACTTACTATTTTAAAGACTTTTTAGGAATTAGGATGTGCTTTTATTACAACTTAATCACTTTAAAATCAAATAATCAGATGACGAAAATAAATGATACTTCGATGAGTTCAGATTAATCTCAATAATTAACTTCTAATGGCAATTCCTTGGTTGTTTCCTAAAAATTCTGATTATAATAACACAAAATAATCAGGAATATACTATGCACATGTGAAGAACCATACAATTAGGATGAATAAGTTACAATGTATCTAATAAAATTTTTTTTGACACATCATCAAGAATAAGCATGGCTTTAGAAGATCCAAATCTGAAATCTAACTAAGTACAATAAAATCTCATATAGTACTATCTAGGCACTTTGTATATATCATCAAATCTATATTGTATCTTCTTCTTATACTAAAAATGAAATTATAAACATAAACCAGCTAGACCGATATCGAAAATATTGAAATAAATAAGAAACAACAATTTTCATGGATGTACCTTGGTTGATATTCCAAAACTTCAGTAAGTTTAGATCCATTCCTATCATTCCACTGCACTTTCCTCTGTTTCTTCCCTGATTTCTTTTTCGATAATCCGCCTTTTTTAGGCAATAACAATTCCTTCGATTCGTCGACTTCATTTTCTACTACTTTTTCTTGATTCCCATTCACCACGAGCTTTGATTCCACCCCAGAATCATCCATTTACACATAAACTAATTATCGAACAAATATGCCGATTTTCGCCACAAGCTAAAAACTTTCACTCC
>CM067171.1:96953723-96966554 GCA_034093135.1 Erigeron breviscapus | reverse complement strand
GATGAGATCAAGACACGCCTTGACGGTCTCGAGAACCAGGTCCGGGGAATGGCAAGGCAGACAGAGCATATGAAGGCCCTCTTGAAATGGCTCTGCAGAGCAATCACCCCCAAAGATGGCACTCCTGCTTGTCCGAAAACGCCAGAACATGCTGCTCCCCCCACTGATCCTCCTACAAGTGATGCCTCTGAAGAAAAAGCCCCCCCGGGTTTTGGCGGCGCGAAATTCAGCGAGGATCGGCCTGAGACCCCGATTCTGGATCAATCCTTGTTTCATGATGCTCTTGTAAATGACTCCACCCGGTCTGATCACTCCACTGGTCCACCGCCACATCATCATTT
This sequence comes from Erigeron breviscapus, assembly GCA_034093135.1. Taxonomy (NCBI): domain Eukaryota; kingdom Viridiplantae; phylum Streptophyta; class Magnoliopsida; order Asterales; family Asteraceae; genus Erigeron; species Erigeron breviscapus. The sequence goes on along the minus strand of CM067171.1, from coordinate 96,966,213 downwards.
CTCCCAGTATAATGACTCCACTGGTCCTCCCCTGCTTCAGTCATCGCAGTTGAATGACTCCACTGGTACTCCGCCGCTTGATGAGTCCCACTTTGATACTACTCCGGTTAATGCCTCCAACCAGTTTGATCAATCCACTGTTAATCAGTCGCACCGGTTCGATAACTACACTCTTACGCCGCTTGGTCAGAGCTAAAACTTTGATGTAACTCCGGGAAATGGCTCCTCACAGTATGATGGTAATCTCTTTGAATTTGACGTTAACCAAATTTCGTACAATTTTTCCTAGCTATTTGACGTATGTTTCCGCCATATTTTTTGATACTTTTATTGTTCTGGATAATTTCCTTTTGATTCACCGATGGTAAATTTGTATGTTGTAGTCATGCGTGATACAATGTGTTTTTCATGTTAGTATTAAAAAACATGTATTACAATATTTTTATAAACTAGGTAACAAAAATTATAAAAGCCAACAAAAAAATATATCATGCTTACTCAACTTGTTTTATTCTTACACGGATAATGACCGATGCGTGTAGTTAACACTGCCAAAAAGTATATGTAATTTAACGATCTCAAATACCTTCTATCCAATGTAACTAAATACGAATATGTGAATGAAGGAACCAAGAAGGGAAGACGAGTCAAGAAGATGGCAAAGAGAGGGCCTCCATGTAAAAAGATGACGCCAAAGAGAAGGCCTCCAAGTGAAAGAGTTTTAAGGCAAAGACTTGCCAAAACAACTCCCGGACCAGGATTAACGGATGAAGATCCTATGGTGGTTGAGTAACAGGTCATAAAACTAGTTTAAGTTTGGTAGCAAATGTGTTAAGAAGATTGGTGTACTTGACTACTTTCTTAAGTTATGTAAATTTTGTGTTGGTCATTTTGTAAGGTTCATTCTGTTAAATACATTACGTAGACACAAATTCGTTTTTTTTGCATTGAATAGACGGCTATCGAGATACAATACACAAACTTTCGATCTTTCATAAGCCTAGTAACATAATTCCAGAATAATACAAGCAATTGTTAGTTGACTTCATAAAGTATAAACTTTGTCTATTTTTCAAACCTATACACAATATTTCATAAAAGAATAATTTATTACAATAACTTTGATAAAAAATAAAAACAAAACGAGAATATCTAAACTCTTCATCTTGAACAAGTCCATCGTCCAATCAAAGCCCAATGCAAAGCCCACATCTCCTTACAAAACGGCACTGGCATATACACAGTTTGACGTAAAATGGCCAGTTTTAGAAGTTCACCCAATACGCACCGTTTTGTGAAATACGGTGTCAAAAACGGAGGAATGACACCTGTCATTACTCTGACATTTGGATCCGATGACATGTAATTCCCCTCTGCAATTTTACTATCTACACACCGTCAAAACGCCGAGTTGTAAGCAAAACGTTATATAAAACGGACCGTTTTACATAAAACGGTCCGTTTCGGTAGTGTGCGCTTCAAACAGTTGATGTGTGTATATAGTGGTTCCTTTAAAAATGAGATAATGATTGTTTATTAAGACTAGATACAAATACAATAATTGGTGGGATATTTTTTTTTATTTAAGTACAAGTATGGAGGTGGGTCCAGATGAAATGTGATCAATGGTTTAGAGATAAAAATCGGAATTGAGAAAAGAATAGGTCGTTAATTTCGTTATCATTGTGTGTCCCGCCATTGGATTGGTTGGGTTTGTGTCACAATTCTTTTGTTTTGTGGTTTTCTTCCAAAAAAAAAATGGTTGTAATGAGATGTATCGGGTTGGGTTGTAGCAGAATTGAAGTTGAAAGTGAATCAAGTCGAAAAGATGTTGATGAAAATTTAGATTTGAATCTAATAGAGTTTTTATATATATATATATATATATATATATATTGTATCGTTTAAATGAATGAAGCAATTTTATGAATTAAAACGGTTGGTCTGTACATTTAAACTTAGAATCCACAATGATAAAAAAAGTGTTTAAAAGCTTTTTATTTTAACACCTCATTATTTCCATTAACTTCAACCTATTAAAAAGTCATTATTTCCAATGGAAATCTTTTTATAAAGCTTTTTTTTTTATTAAAATCATATGTATTTGGAAAAAAGCTTTTTTGATTAAAATCGTATTTATTTGAAAAAAAGCTTTTTGTCAAAAAGTTGAAAACCTCAACATATTCATCAAATAAGTCTTTTAACTGTTATCAACTTATTATAAAGACTTTTCTTTCTTAAAAAAGTTTTTTCATCAACCATCAATGGAGATGGAGATGCCCTTATAAATAAGTAGTAGTTCAGCTTTACTGTATTAAAATACATAAGTAGTAAAAATAAAAAATTAAAAAAAAAACATGTAAGATGAATAGATGGTATAAAACTAGCTAAACATGAAAAAATGTTACGGAGTAAATGGATTGACTGGAAAAGAAAAAAAAAAAAAGAAGAAGAAAAAATAATTTCAAATAAAACTCGTAATTATTTTAAGAAAATTTACATGAGTTTGCATAGAAGTTCCTTGTTTTGTAGGGAGTCACTATGTGATATTAATGGAACATCATTGTATATACTTCATGAATTAACTACTTCAAACATTTAATATTTGGGAAAGAAAATGTTTGGGGGTCAACCATACCGACAAGTACAAAAATGATTAATTTTAATTCAACTCATTTTGACCCACCATTTGGTCATCCATTTTTCATATCTTGCACACCTTTATCGACGCCCTTAATGGCACGTCATCAACTAGCATAATGGAATATGTAAATTTGGTAAAAAAATAAAATAAAAATTGAACGTGGGAATGGTGTTCGTCTCATTTATCGGTACCTACGTTAAGAAAAGAAAAACATGTAATGTTACAATAAAGTAAGTAACCCCCAAATGCCGTCTTTCACGGGTTTTGGGTCTCAATACCATCTTCGACGGTATATGAGGGAGGTTGAGATGTAGACGGCTTTACCCCTACCCCAAAGGTAGAGAGACTGCTTTCAGCTTCTACCAAAAATAAACTAGGACCTCCAGCCTTGCTGGACATGAGGATCTAACCTTTGACCTTTGTCTCCAGACGCAAAAGCTCCAACCAGTTGGTTTTGAAAAAAGTAATGTTACAATCTCTATCTTAATAGTGACAAGGTTCCAATAGTTGTTGATGGAAATGTACCCACCACCCACCCTCTCTAGAGAGTGCACTAAAGAATGACATAAATAGAAAGACACATATATTGCTTAATACTTCACTAAAATGATTGCTTGAAAAGACTTCATTTTTACTCAAAGTGCCTGCTTTCTCAACTGTAAGATAAAAACATGCTGCATTCCTCAGGTTTCGCTGCATTTGTCTCTATAACATCTATTTGCATACAACAAGATCATGAAAACAAAAAGAATGGCTTGTTTTGAGAGGGTGTCACCAGCAGTGAAGCAGATTCTACTCCAACTCTACCGGTAATTTTATTTGTCATACATTTTCTTGAGCCCATCAGAAAACTTTATGTCAAATGTGTTCTTTGATATACTTTTTCTTTACATTTATGAATAGCTGTTTTTAGACTTTTAGTTTTTACTCTGATAAGAATGACAAAATGTGTTCTTTGATATACAATTTCTTTACATTTATTGTTACATATGGGCCACTTTGTGGGCAATGGGCACTTTAAGTGACGTTCAAAGCGATATATCTTCAGTTGCTTGGCAGACAATAATAAGTGTCTTCCATGTAGATTTTCCAGCAATGGTGATGCGCTGTATATATTCATGTAGCTTTTAACGTCGCCTAAGGTGCACACTGCCCACAAAGTGGGCGAGTTTTCAAGTTGTCAACAATCCTTGTCCAAAATTAATCAAACTTTCGTTAATTTAAGATACCCAAAGTAGGTCCTACATTGTTGGTACCGTAAAGATTACAAAGACATTACAGGTGAGTGAATGTGAGAGTCGGGCAGGTTGGCTATATGTGAAAATGGGCCATTTTTTGAACGGGTCAGGTTGGCCTGCAACACATTATCAAATAGTAAAATTTCTAAAAGTAATTAGTGTGTTAGATATGATTACAAAAACTAGAGTTGTTTCATCTTTCAACTATAATATACTTTAGAAATAGAATGATTTAATAAGGTTTATGCATCAAAAATACAGCTTGAACAACTTTTGAACCAACTCATCCTTAGGTAAAGGTGTCAAAGTTGCCACTTTTAGTAGATATGAAAAACGATATGTTTCTTTTGTAACAGTGCTGATAAACCGTTGGCAGTCGAACACACCTTGCATGAATTTGGATCTTTGCAGTACCACATTCAGGTAACTGAATAACAATTGTAACTTTTAGAATCTAAAAACCATTCTGATCCATCTAACATGTGATTTAATCAGTCATATGCTTCAGAAGCTCATCATGCATACATATCTATCTCGACCCCTCTTCTATCCACTGGATCCTCAATCTTGCATGGATTACCTCAGCACGTTATGGAAACCGTGAAGAAAGTTGGTCCTAGAATAATTGAGATTGTTGAACCACCAAGATCAGGATATCAGTTGACTCTTAAGCTTGATTTCAAGAAAATTACACGCAAAAAAGGTAAACTTTTCATTCAACACCAAACCTACTATTTTATTAAACATGTTATAAAGTTGGTTGTTTTCTCATTTAGATGCAGTAAAGATAATTGAAGAGATTTCATCTGTTCAAGCTGTAATACTGAGCTCTCAACTAAGAGAAATCTTGAGGGACGTTAACGCTCAAGAGATATCTCAGGGAACGTATAAACCAATCAAACTTGTCTATCATCATAATGAGCCTTTCTACGTTGTTAAACAGGTAACTTTTAACATGAAGCCTAAAAACCAACTGTTGAAAATCTAGAAAATTTCATATATTAAGAACGGGATGGATTCATTTATTTTACAGCCAGCAAAATTGACTGCAGTTTTCCCAATTCGCTTTAGAGAGGACTCGGATGTAGTTATTGCAAAGGCCTTTTTTCAGGTTTGAGTTCTTTCAGTTGGCATTACTTTCATGTGGTAAGATGGCCTGTCCGGACAAACTGGGTAACAGATACAAATGGGTCAGGTTTAAATGGGTATTTTTAGTACATATCGGATTAGGTTGATCCACAAACACTTTTTTTTCCATTTTTTTGTAAGAACTTAAGGCGCTGGATATAATACAAAAACATTACTATGATTATCTAAATCGCTTCAATGAAATGATTTAGAAGGTTATAATATACTAAAGGTAGAGTTTGGATAACTTTTTACCCGTTTGATCCGTTCCTCTTTTAGCAACTTTCTTTGTTAGACAAATCACAAGTTCACAACCCATATTGACCTAGTCATAAGTAAAAGGATCAACTTTTTGTCTTAACCAACTGGTCAGGAGCTTGTGGATGTTGGAAGTTCAGGGGTGTGTCCCAAGGCACCTCCTTGCTACTGGTCGCTTATCCCACCTCCTGAGTTAAGCTATGAAAGATTTGAGCACCAATGGAGGATTTGTCTCATTTGGTATAACCAGATTCAAACTATCATTTATGACTACATATCACATGAAAACTAGTTGGGCATTTACATATTTTTGCATTAATTCACAGAAATATCCGCACGACATGTTGAAGGTAAGAAACTAGACAAGACGGTATGGAACCTACTCAACTTCAATGCATTAGTGAAATATCATGTAAAGGTATGATTGAAGTTATCTTTAAGAGACTAAAAATACCGCTTTGACAAATTTTAATGACGAAAATGATTCTTAAGTAGAGCACCAAAAGCTTTGTGCAACAAAGGATGAGAAGCCGGTTGGAGAACTTAGTTGAGGTAAAAAGGCCTTGTACTAAATCAAAACCAACATTGTTAGTAGGTGTGATAATAAGTTTGTTTTTTGAATTGTTTTTCATTGATTACGTTTCAAATTGCAGGCCCTGCAGAACACAAGCACAGAAGAAGATCACCATATTGACAAAGTTAAAGGTATTCACCAACTATTCAACCAATATATTTTTCATACAATCTAACTTCAGATGTAAAGGTCGAAAGATGGGTGGGTCAAGCGGGTTGGAACAGATGTCATTTTTAGTATGGTTTGAATTGGGCAAGATCGTTTTGGGCTGTCCTGGGCTGATCAGATGACCCTCAGACACTTTTTATATATTCTTTCAAATAACTAATTAGTTATGATTACACAAGTAATAGTGTTGCAATAATAGTCTAACGTTTTAAATATACTCCAATGATTTTGATGTGTACATTAAAAGCAGACGTTGGGAAATTTTTGACCCGTTTGACGCGTTCCTTTTATACAACAATATATTGTTCAGTTTAACTTGTTTAACATATATTACAATATCGGCTCATTCATAAGCAGGGGCGGAGCCAGTAGGGGGACTGGCGGGTGCTTAGCCCCCGCCAACCGTCCATGCTTTCCATTGCAAGGCTAACTCATAGCCGACTAGTACAAAGGTTTTTTCGAACCAAGCCACCCCCAATCTATGAATGTTTGATTTCTAGCCATGGCAGTGCAAGTAAAACTTTTACATTGGGCCCATAAAAGTAAACTATCGTCATAAAATTGTATTTTACTGACACTTTTTTAAATGGTTATGTCTTTTACATTATATTGTATACGACGATCAGGAAAAAAAATACGGTTGAGCCCCCCTCAACGATAAATCCTGGCTCCGCCTCTGTTCATAAGTAAATTGGTCGATACTGCCACCTCAGAATAGATCAGATCTTTTGTACTTTGAATAATTCTAATCACTTCTTTACATTTTCATCTTAATGCAGGCCGTAGGGGCATGCAGAAACTAATCAAGTTTACAAGATGTACAGTACTTATGAAAAGATGGAACTTGACAAAAAAGTTGAAGAGAATTCGCTCCAAAATTAGAATGCACGGATTCAAAAAGTTTCAAAGACAATGTTTTAAACTTCCTTGTTTCTCTTCTGTAATGAGCTATCAGAAGCTAGAAAAGTTCTAATTAAACTAGCTAATCAATTCGCGGACAGCTTTAAAATTTTGTTAAAGACAACATTTATGTAAAATAATGGGCTTAGTTATGGTACATGAATCATGATTATACAATAGTGAAACGGTAAACATGAATGCAAAGTGTGTGAAACTGGTGTTACGTTATAACAGGATTTAATACATCATTTTGATTAAGCAAATATATGTATGTATAGGTTTTAATTATTTCCTTGTGTTAGTAACGGAGAAAACACAGGTCTGTTATTAATTTATAGTAAAAATATAACGGTGTAAGTTTCATATGGCTGGGGTTTATATTTAATTGAAGGTAGGCAACTAAATGTCAAGACCATTTTATTTTATTTTAAAAGAGAGATGTAATCAGGATTCATACATCATAATACCCCAAACTAAAGTTTATGCTCTAGAATGGAAAGAGAAATCAATTTTTAAAAAGGTCAGCCATGGCCAAAAGGAGGTTTGAATATGCGAATGAGGAGACTGATGATGAGCACAAATATAGTGTCATAAGGTGAACATACTTGGAAATCCTTAACCGGGTAGCTACGTCTCACTCTCCGGATCATCATGGTATTTTTTTCGCCTCACGTTTTCGTTCTTATATGGTGCTCATGTTTTCAGATTCTTATATATCGTATCATATTCTATCTATTGCACGAACCAACAATGCAGTTGAATTAAAAGATGGCATACATACAAAGAAATTATTTGTTTTCGGTGGGTTTGAGATCCTCTAACGGAGTCAATTGAAAAAGGGTGGCGAATAAAAACATCTGCATCATCTTTGACTTTCCTAACAGTAGCAGATTCATGCAAGTTTGTCACATACGGGTTATCCTTCATTACCCGAAACTCATTAGTAGTTTGAACAGTGAATCCTTTGATGGAATACAAACCACTTTTTTTGAGTTTGTCAAAAAAAGTTAGTGCGCAATGTTATTCCTCGCAACACAATACATGATATCTGTTAAAAGTATAATCTTAATCTCAAATACTTGTTTTATGTATTCTTAGTGTGTGATTGATTGAAGATGAAAGAAATAATGAAGTAAAGGACTGAAAGTGTTACTGCAACAAAAAGATGAGTCAAGGACTTAATGTAAAGTCGATGACAAAGTTCAGGGGCTAAAGATGCTTACCGAAGATAGTTGCTTATGTATAAATACGGGTTATGAAACCCTAATTCACACACAACACATATATTCATATTATTCGTTATATATTATCCTCTCTATTATTCTGCAGAAATTATTGTAATAATAATTAGTTTTTTAGAGATTATTCATTGTAATAGAACAATCAACATTGAAGTTGATTGAATCACAATCGATTAGCGAGTGTGGTTGTTTTTCTGGTATAAATCTAATTGAGATTAGATTAGGGTTTGTTGATTTGAGAATCATTCAAGTTGTTTAGATAATTTTTACATGGTATCAGAGACAAGTTACTGGATCTGATATTATTTTCTTAATCACAAATAATAATAAGTTAGGTTTTGATTTAGATCGGGTTTCTTCAAGTTAGGGTTTTCTAATTTGGGGCTTTTTCGATCTAAGGGTTTCTGGTTGAAGATCCTGGGTTATAATAGTGATTCTGAACTTCTGGTTCGTGTTCGATTGATTCGAAGGGTTTAATCGACTAAGTGAATCGATTAAACATTAGGGTTTCTTCCGCTGCTTATCATCGAAAGGGCTCTGTAACACCTCTCACGCTCTTTCTTAACTTTTTAGATCCAGATTATTCTTTTTGCTCTTGACCTACCACTTGAGTGGCAAGGAATCCTGAGAACTACGGAATAATCTGTTATTTTTATTGTTCTTATGTTTAGGGTTAATTTGAGAATTAATCTGGTTTTTGTTATAGATAATTGAAATTATCTGTGTGTTCTTATTTGATCTAATTGAGATTAGATCTAGTTTTTTTCTGCTATTTGTGTGTTTGTTATTTGAATTCTGTTTATTCTAAAATGGATGATGATAATATAAATCATGGTTATGAATATGAAACTGATTCTGATGTGAGTGATAATAATGTGACTTTAATAAGTAAACTTGATCTTGGTAGTCCATTACATTTACATCCTAATGATTCTAGTACACTGTCAATTGTGTCTATCAAACTAAAAGGAACTGAGAATTATAAAGTATGGAGTTGTGCTATGATTCTTGCTTTGGAAGCTAAAAATAAAATTGGTTTTATTGATGGAACTTGTAGAAGGTCTAATACTGATGAGGTTTTAGGTAGACAGTGGGATAGATGCAATGCTGTTGTAATTTCATGGATTCTAAATTCTATTGCTGAAGAATTATATCTTGGTCAGATTTTCTCTAGAAAGGCATCTTTAATTTGGAAAGAACTCAAAGAAACTTATGATAAAGTAGATGGTTCTGTCACATTTAATCTTCATCATAAAATTAATTCAATGTGTCAGAATGGTATGCCTATTGCTGATTATTATCATAAGCTGAATGCATTATGGAAACAATTTGATGCTTTAGTTCAACTTCCTAGATGTACTTGTCATGCTGCTGCTGATTTTTCTAAACATAATCAACTTTTGAAGTTAATGCAGTTTTTAATGGGTCTTGATGATATATATATGCCAATCAGAAGTAATATTCTAACTAGAGAACCTTTGCCTGATGTGAAAAGTGCTTATGCTATTATATCAAGAGAAGAGAGTCATAGGGGTATTGTTTCAACTGGTGTGTCTCAGAAATCTCAGTCTTCTGCATTTGTCTCTAAAATGGTTAATAAAGATAATAGTTCTAGGTCTGTTAATAATACTCAAAGATTTTTCAAACCTAGTTCTAATTTTAAGAGTCAGACTAATGTGGTATGTGAACACTGTGGATTTAATGGACATACTGTAGAGAAGTGTTTTAAGTTGATTGGATATCCTGCTGATTTTGGAAAAAGAAAGTTTAATAATAATGGTTATAAAAAGGTTTCCAATAGTAGTATCTCATCTTCTAGTTCTAATAATGATTCTTCTTCTGTTTCTTTGACTACTGATCAACTTAATAAACTCATGAGTCTGATCAAGGATAACTCTGAACAAGAAAAAGGTGTACATGCTAATATGTCAGGTGTGTTTTTTAATAAAAGTAAAATCTTCAATTCCAATTTTAAAAGATTTTTTTGTTCTCAAAGTAGAATTGTTTCTCATGTTAAAAGAAAAGGTTGGATTACAGATTCAGGAGCAAATCATCATATTACTTTCACTGCTGATAAATTAGTTGATGTTATTGATGTTTCTGGTTTAAAAATTAAAGTTGGACATCCTAATGGGACTGTTGCTTATATTCAGAAAATAGGAAATCTGAAATTAAATCATTATTTAACTCTTTATGATGTATTTGTAGTTCCTGAATACTGTGTTAGTTTGTTATCTGTATATAAAGTTGCAAAAGATAGTAAAATGCTTATTGCTTTTGATGTTTATGCTTGCTATGTGTTACATCAGGACTTGAGAACAATGAAGATTCTAGGGACTGGTAGACAAACTGATGGCCTTTATTATATAGATGAAACTGATTCAGGTAATAATGTGATATCAACTTGTAATGTGTCTAAATTTGTCTGGCATTCTAGATTAGGTCATCCTGCAGATATTGTGCTTGAAAAATTGCATGCTTCTTTACAATATAAAGATTCTAAACTCAATGTTTGTGATGTTTGTCATAAAGCTAAACAATCCAGAGAACCTTTTCCATTAAGTGATCATAAAAGTACTGAATTAGGAGAACTTATTCATCTTGATGTTTGGGGTCCTTACAAAGTTACTAGCAGAGGTGGTTTCAGATTCTTTTTAACTATTGTTGATGACTATACTAGGGCTGTTTGGGTTTACTTGTTAAAATCCAAGAGTGAAGTTTTTGAAAATGTACAAGTTTTTTTCAATTTACTTAAAAATCAATTTGGAAAAAGCATTAAAACATTAAGAACTGATAATGGGACAGAATTTGTGAACAAATCTTTTGTTACTTTTGTTGAAACAAATGGAATTATACATCAGACTTCTGCTGCTTACACACCACAGCAGAATGGAATTGTAGAAAGAAAACACAGGCATCTTTTAAATGTAGCTAGGTCCTTGTTGTTTCAAGGGGGTATTCCCCTTAATTTGTGGACTGAATGTATTTTGACTGCTGCTTATTTGATTAACAGATTGCCTTCTTCTGTGCTAAATGGTAAGTCACCTTTTGAGTTAATTTTTGGATATGCTCCTAATCTCTCTCATCTTAGAGCATTTGGTTGTTTGTGTTATGCTAAAATTTTAAATAATCATGATAAATTTTCTTCTAGATCTTTAAAATGTGTTATGTTAGGATACTCAAGTGGTAAAAAAGGTTATAAACTTCTTTGTTTAAATGATAAAACCATTATTTTTTCAAGAGATGTAAAATTTTTTGAAGAAAATTTTCCTCTCAAAACCTCTACTTCTTCTTCTGTTTCTGAAAATTCTGATTTACAAGATCAACTTGATCATTTAAATTTCTTTGATAACAATGAGTATCCTAACCTACTCAATGATGATGAGAGAGAAGCAGGAAATAATGGTAGTGGCTCTTCTCACTCTAGTACTCCTTTGACATCTACCAATGGTCATGATTCTCATAATATTGGTAATCCTGTGACAGCTACCAATGAAAATACTTCATTAGGCAGTAGTCCTGGTACTACACATATAGAGGATCATACTAATTCTGGCAGTAGTTCTATAGAGAGTTCTAGTGAGGATGAAGCTGTTGCTATTGATGATAATAATAATCCTGAGGGTAGTGTTAATATTCATGAAAATATTTTTAATACTGATGATCAAGGGAATAGGAGATCAAACAGAACTTCTACTATGCCTATAAAATATAATGATTATGTTGTTGGTAGTAAGGTTAAGTTTGGTCTTGAAAGATATGTCAGCTATGCAAATTTAAGTCCTACTTGTTATTGTTTTGTGTCTGAACTGAATAAAAGTGTTGAACCACAAACTTATTTGCAAGCTTGTAAAGATAGGCATTGGATTGATGCCATGAGTAGTGAAATGGAAGCTTTGTATAGGAATAATACTTGGGAAATCACTGAGTTACCTAAGGGCAGAACTCCTATAGGCTGCAAATGGATATATAAGATAAAATATAAAGCCAATGGTGAAATAGAAAGATATAAGGCTAGGCTTGTAGCAAAAGGTTATAGTCAAAGAATAGGAGTTGATTTTGATGAAACATTCTCTCCTGTTGTTAAGATTGTTACAGTGAGATGTTTAATAACTCTTGCTGTGCAGAAAGATTGGCCTTTATTTCAGCTTGATATTAATAATGCATTTCTTTATGGTGAGTTGAATGAAAATGTTTATATGAATTTGCCTCAAGGTTTTTTTGATGATAATGATACTAGAGTGTGCAAGTTAAATAAGTCCTTGTATGGACTTAAACAAGCACCAAGGCAATGGAATGCTAAATTAACCAATGTTTTATGTGAAAATGGTTTTGAACA
>CM067171.1:96911223-96948723 GCA_034093135.1 Erigeron breviscapus | reverse complement strand
TTTTTTTTTTTTTTTTTTTTTTTTTTTTTTTTTTTTTTTTTTTTTTTTTGATTTTGGTTTTTGATTTGTGTTTGTGTTTTTGTTTTTTTTTGTTTTTTGTTTTTTGTTTTTTTTTTTTTTTTTTTTTTTTTTTTTTCGGTGTCAAATTGCGGAAGAAAAGACTTTAAAAGTCAAAACCGATAAAACATTTCGGTTTCTGCGTTTTGTTGGTGTTACATGCCATATCAAACAATAGTTCATATGAAAACCCAACGGTTGCCCAACATAAACAACCGTTCACACGACACTACATAAATTCGACATTAAGTACGAAATGTAACTAAATGTCTAAGAAAGAATCGTCTATGGGTAGCTAAGGCTCCTTCATTGCATCTACCCAAGCTCACAAGTCCTGCGTCACTAGTCCATCAAGCTAAACCTGAGGGAACAACCACATTTAAGAAACAAGTGTTAGCTATAAGAATAGCTAAGTAAGATCACACTTAATTTAAAAGCATTTGTCCAATTAAAACATTTCTTCATTATTAGACAAGCTCATTAGGCACCACACACAACACACAAAACTGCATATCAACTTCATATCAAATAGGATATCATCCTAAATGTGCCTATCCTGCATTACTTCATTACACACGATTAACCACATAACTGCTTTCTGCATTGACTGCTTTACTACGTTTTAACTGCTTTATTACATTAACTGCTTTACTACGTTAACTGCTTTACTACGTTATTAACTGCGTTAATGTGTAACATAAGTTACACCCGACTAGATGACAAACCCCACACGGTTGTACATCAAGCGTCGTTAAGGAATGGCAAGCCAACCAAGAGTAATCCGTATGTGGAGGTTGGTCAAACCCCTCGTATTACTCGTCCTGCATTATAAAGACCATGTTGCAAGGAGCCACCCAAGCAAAAAAAAAAAAAAAAAAAAAAAAAAAAAAAAAAAAAAAAAAAAAAAAAAAAAAAAAAAAAAAAAAAAAAAAAAAAAAAAAAAAAAAAAAAAAAAAAAAAAAAAAAAAAAAAAAAAAAAAAAAAAAAAAAAAAAAAAAAAAAAAAAAAAAAAAAAAAAAAAAAAAAAAAAAAAAAAAAAAAAAAAAAAAAAAAAAAAAAAAAAAAAAAAAAAAAAAAAAAAAAAAAAAAAAAAAAAAAAAAAAAAAAAAAAAAAAAAAAAAAAAAAAAAAAAAAAAAAAAAAAAAAAAAAAAAAAAAAAAAAAAAAAAAAAAAAAAAAAAAAAAAAAAAAAAAAAAAAAAAAAAAAAAAAAAAAAAAAAAAAAAAAAAAAAAAAAAAAAAAAAAAAAAAAAAAAAAAAAAAAAAAAAAAAAAAAAAAAAAAAAAAAAAAAAAAAAAAAAAAAAAAAAAAAAAAAAAAAAAAAAAAAAAAAAAAAAAAAAAAAAAAAAAAAAAAAAAAAAAAAAAAAAAAAAAAAAAAAAAAAAAAAAAAAAAAAAAAAAAAAAAAAAAAAAAAAAAAAAAAAAAAAAAAAAAAAAAAAAAAAAAAAAAAAAAAAAAAAAAAAAAAAAAAAAAAAAAAAAAAAAAAAAAAAAAAAAAAAAAAAAAAAAAAAAAAAAAAAAAAAAAAAAAAAAAAAAAAAAAAAAAAAAAAAAAAAAAAAAAAAAAAAAAAAAAAAAAAAAAAAAAAAAAAAAAAAAAAAAAAAAAAAAAAAAAAAAAAAAAAAAAAAAAAAAAAAAAAAAAAAAAAAAAAAAAAAAAAAAAAAAAAAAAAAAAAAAAAAAAAAAAAAAAAAAAAAAAAAAAAAAAAAAAAAAAAAAAAAAAAAAAAAAAAAAAAAAAAAAAAAAAAAAAAAAAAAAAAAAAAAAAAAAAAAAAAAAAAAAAAAAAAAAAAAAAAAAAAAAAAAAAAAAAAAAAAAAAAAAAAAAAAAAAAAAAAAAAAAAAAAAAAAAAAAAAAAAAAAAAAAAAAAAAAAAAAAAAAAAAAAAAAAAAAAAAAAAAAAAAAAAAAAAAAAAAAAAAAAAAAAAAAAAAAAAAAAAAAAAAAAAAAAAAAAAAAAAAAAAAAAAAAAAAAAAAAAAAAAAAAAAAAAAAAAAAAAAAAAAAAAAAAAAAAAAAAAAAAAAAAAAAAAAAAAAAAAAAAAAAAAAAAAAAAAAAAAAAAAAAAAAAAAAAAAAAAAAAAAAAAAAAAAAAAAAAAAAAAAAAAAAAAAAAAAAAAAAAAAAAAAAAAAAAAAAAAAAAAAAAAAAAAAAAAAAAAAAAAAAAAAAAAAAAAAAAAAAAAAAAAAAAAAAAAAAAAAAAAAAAAAAAAAAAAAAAAAAAAAAAAAAAAAAAAAAAAAAAAAAAAAAAAAAAAAAAAAAAAAAAAAAAAAAAAAAAAAAAAAAAAAAAAAAAAAAAAAAAAAAAAAAAAAAAAAAAAAAAAAAAAAAAAAAAAAAAAAAAAAAAAAAAAAAAAAAAAAAAAAAAAAAAAAAAAAAAAAAAAAAAAAAAAAAAAAAAAAAATAAGTTAAGTGGTAAAAATAAGAAAAAAAAAAAAAAAAAAAAAAAAAAAAAAAAAAAAAAAAAAAAAAAAAAAAAAAACCATCAAAAACGACACTTTTAGCAATCACTGTGCGCCGCACCTTCCATGTGGTGCGTCGCACCAATCCTCCAGGGAAATTCAATTAACTACGAGTGCGCCGCACCTACCCTTTGGTGCGTCGCACAAAACCATCAGAAAAACTTATCAATCAATAGGTGCGCCGCACCTACCCTTTGGTGCGTCGCACAAATCCACCAGGGAGTTTAGACTAAAGGCAGGTGCGCCGCACCAGCCCTTGGTGCGTCGCATATCGGGGTGTACCAAAAACATTTCTGGCCAGTGGTGCGCCGCACCACCCTCCAGGTGCGTCGCACTTGGAGTGTCGACCAGAAAACCCAACTTTGTTCTTGATCAAACGAATTCCATACGAACCCATACCCCAAATCCAACCTGGGGACTTAAAATTAACCCATTTAATTGCATTTCCATCATCTATTCTCAGCCTATAAATCCTTTAATCCTTTACTTCATAAATCAATCATTTAATCACCCGAATAACATCAAATTGATGAACGTTTAATCAAATAACCCAACCCAAACCCTTATGGCCTGGATTAAGACTAAAATAAGACTCACACAATCAATTCTCAACTGAGAAATACCTATATTACCTGTATTTGGTGATAAAGATCCAAGATCTAAGCAATACACGATCGATTCGGCTCCAAAATGAATAAGATCTAGGGAGAAATGAGAAAGGGAAGGGAGGGGATCAACTAGGGCTTGCTTTAGAGGAAGAAATCTGCATAAGGCTCTAAAATGACAACCTTCAAACCTCTAAACCCGTTTTTGACTTTGCACACAAGTCAAAACTAACCCCTAAGCTTCCTAATCCTTCATTATTGGTCACAAACTACTTTATTGACCATATACATCATTAATCCTTCATTAAATGTCACTACATAGACATTGACCTTCATATTACATACATTTATGCTACATTAACATTTAGGCTTACAAGCCTCACACATAACACACATTAGCTACATATAAACATTTAAATCTAAAATAGACTTAACGACACACACACAATATTGACTTAACGGCATTAGTCAACTAGTAAAGAAAAGTTTGGGATGTTACAATAATATATCAAACTTATACTTTTAAATGATATAAGTTCAACTTCAATTGCTAATCATCATAATTTGTTAAAATGCATAACGGGTTCAGGTTACGGGTTAAAAATACTTAACACGAACCCAACCTAATATCAAAATTGGGTTGGAAATCTCAATCTGAACCTGTCAAGCTGATAACCCTAACCCAACCATGAACCTAAAACAATTTAGGTTGGCGGGTCGAGTTTCGGGCTGGCGGTTTGATTTCATGTCAAATGGGTTATGAGCTTCGCAGGTCAAATGGGTTAGTGGGTTTACCTATTAAAAATTTGTATAAATTTAAAATATTTTACGATTGATGGGCCAACCTTTAAACCCGGAAGGAAAGCCCAAACCTGACCCAAAATAGGTTGACGGGCCGAGATTTCACAATCCTAACCCAGTTATTTCATATGGATATCAAGTCGAATTATTTATGAATACGTTGTAAGATTATTTGATATAGATTTTTCACGTGTAATACATATTTCATAAACAATACCAGGTATTAATCTAGTTGTAGTTTCTTGGACATTATATTTGGAAAAATCTAAACTATCTACTAACATTATATCCTATCATGAAAATAGTTTCAAATTTTCTTTTTTTTTATCCTTATTTTCTTCATTTTGTTTATAAGCAGATTATATTCATGCAATGTGTGGTATTGAATGAGTTCTCAATTTTTTTTTTTTTTTTTTTTTTTTTTTTTTTTTTTTTTTTTTTTTTTTTTTTTTTTTTTTTTTTTTTTTTTTTTTTTTTTTTTTTTTTTTTTTTTTTTTTTTTTTTTTTTTTTTTTTTTTTTTTTTTTTTTTTTTTTTTTTTTTTTTTTTTTTTTTTTTTTTTTTTTTTTTTTTTTTTTTTTTTTTTTTTTTTTTTTTTTTTTTTTTTTTTTTTTTTTTTTTTTTTTTTTTTTTTTTTTTTTTTTTTTTTTTTTTTTTTTTTTTTTTTTTTTTTTTTTTTTTTTTTTTTTTTTTTTTTTTTTTTTTTTTTTTTTTTTTTTTTTTTTTTTTTTTTTTTTTTTTTTTTTTTTTTTTTTTTTTTTTTTTTTTTTTTTTTTTTTTTTTTTTTTTTTTTTTTTTTTTTTTTTTTTTTTTTTTTTTTTTTTTTTTTTTTTTTTTTTTTTTTTTTTTTTTTTTTTTTTTTTTTTTTTTTTTTTTTTTTTTTTTTTTTTTTTTTTTTTTTTTTTTTTTTTTTTTTTTTTTTTTTTTTTTTTTTTTTTTTTTTTTTTTTTTTTTTTTTTTTTTTTTTTTTTTTTTTTTTTTTTTTTTTTTTTTTTTTTTTTTTTTTTTTTTTTTTTTTTTTTTTTTTTTTTTTTTTTTTTTTTTTTTTTTTTTTTTTTTTTTTTTTTTTTTTTTTTTTTTTTTTTTTTTTTTTTTTTTTTTTTTTTTTTTTTTTTTTTTTTTTTTTTTTTTTTTTTTTTTTTTTTTTTTTTTTTTTTTTTTTTTTTTTTTTTTTTTATTTGTTTTCTGTTTTTTTTTTTTTTTTTTTTTTTTTTTTTTTTTTTTTTTTTTTTTTTTTTTTTTTTTTTTTCAAATTTTCTTTTTTTTTATCCTTATTTTCTTCATTTTGTTTATAAGCAGATTATATTCATGCAATGTGTGGTATTGAATGAGTTCTCAATTTTTTAAATGTTAGTCTAAATCAAATAATAACTATAACATGTTGGATGAGTTTCAGTTACACCCTTTTGTAAATGAGGATAAAGGCCAACAATTTATTAGTAAGAATAGAATAATAAATTTGCTTGAATTCTATGTGGTAAAACTCATGATGTTAAAATTTTAATGTCATTAGTTAAATATATTTCGTTATATATGTTCGTATTATATATACAGATGTTAAATAATTTGTTGTGGGTGAAACTAAACATGATTTTTCCTTAAAGAAACAAAAGTTTATTTTTCTAGTTATTGACAACGCAAACTACAATGGAACAATACACCACCACATCCACCAAGTGGACCCATATTAATAATCAACAACCAATGAGAGACCTAGCATAGATTTCCCTTCCATCAATACAAGCTAATTTTACATACAAAGTCTTCACACATATATATATATATATACATACAGTCTGGTCTGGAGGGCTAGTATGTAAATCAACAATATTTTTGGAGCCACAAACTATATGTGGCTCTTGTGCTTCATCTAACCAAAGGTTCTAAATTCTACACCAAATCCCCCCACAAAAACTACTATCTCTTTACAAACACACATTAACCACAAAAACAACAATCCTCATTCTCATTCTCATTAACAACCATTTTTCCATCTACCTTAGCTTGCTTTTTACATCATTATTATTAGAATTCATTTTCATGGCAATTACTTCATCAGTTAATGCAATAGGGTTCTCTTCATCTTTCCATGGAAGTTGGGGTACTTCTGTAGTTGGTGAAGATTATTCTACCTTGGTTGCTAAGACTAAAGTACAAACCATGGTTCGAGTTGGCAAGCCGTTAAAATCCGGGCCAAGGATGGGAAATGTTAATGAAGGAAAAGGCGTGTTTGCGCCGTTGGTTGTGCTTACTCGTAATATCGTTGGAAAGAAACGGTTTAATCAGATCAGAGGAAAAGCAATTGCTTTACACTCACAGGTATATATACATATATATCTTATCTTATATGCATATATGTCTCTTGAAAACTTGTTTGTGTTGTAAGTAGTATCTTTTTCATTGTCTTGTTATATATGTGTGTTAGCAAGGGTTTAGACGGTATCTGGAATTGCGTTTTGAAGTGATTACTGATATGAGTTTGGATGTGTTTCTATTGTCCTAAGTTGTAGTAATAACCTATAATTGGTGCGTTTAAGTGTTAGTTAGACATATTATAGTAACTAATTTAAGGATGACATGTTAAACTAATCACGAAAACTAGATATTTAATCCCTAAATAGTTAGATAATCAAAATCGCTATATCTAAAACGCTATATATGGAGTATCTATGGGCCTCTCGTGGAGCAGTATTCGAGTCCCAATTGAGGACAAACGTGTAAATCGAAAAGAGAAAAATGAACTAATGCCATAAACAATTTGATAGAAGTGGATACACCATTGGATTCAGTAAAGATGTCAAGATTTATAACAATATTAGCAATATAAACAAGTACTTATTAAACAAGTGAACAAGGTTTGATTATAACCTCATGATTATTTTCAGGTAATCACAGAGTTCTGCAAATCGATAGGGGCAGATCAAAAGCAACGACAAGGGCTGATTCGTTTGGCAAAGAAAAACGGTGAAAAACTTGGATTCCTGGCTTAATTAGTAATATGCAATTTGCATATCAAAAAAGATTCTAGATTTGATGAGAAAGTACCTCGATCCATAGTATGTATGAAAATCTTTCCAGATGTAAATACTTTCATCATCTGGTAAACATATAAATCAAAAAATTCATGTATCTACACCATATTCACTTCATATGTTGTAGCTTTAACACAATTTCTGGTCACTGTTGTCACATTATCGTTTCTGCTACTTGTTGACGCTTTTTGTGAAGTATGGCTCACTTCAAAGATACCGCCCTTTTTGATAAGAAACATACTATTCATATAACTTCAATATATACATGAAAAATGTACAAAGTAGTAATGTTCATCAAGCATTGAAGGTCATCATAATGCTAAAGTGATCGATGTAAGTATAGCTGTACGTGTAACAGGAGTACAGGACTTGATCTCGAGTTAATATTTGATTATGAATATTATGTTATGTACAGCCAGATTTTTGCACATTCAAATCAGGCAATTTACTCTAGAAATTAGTATCTTGTTTAATGTAAACTGCACAAACAATTAAGCACTAGAAGTATTGAAATCAGTTGGAGTTAAACTGACATTGTAGGAATTATCATCAACAAAAACATCTTTAACACTGATTAATTACTGATACCAAACAACCTCTTGATTAAACTATGAAACGGTTCGATCAATGAACAATGCATTTTGACAGCAATCTAGTAATATTGCCAGAAGTATCATTAGCGACTGCCTATCAATTACATCATAAGCGGTTCGATCAATGAACCTGCAGATCTGTTTGCAACTGCTTTGAAGATATTACCCAAATGGTAACTTTCCCGTATCTCGGATACTTCGTTGCAGTACACAATAAAGTATTGGGTGTTATTTTAATGGTTTCAGTACCCGCAGGATAACAGTACCCATTTAGAGAATGTTAATAAATTCCAAAACCCGTTTTCATAGTAATTTTTCCATTTTCTCATCGTTGAATTCATAGTAGACCGGCCTCAGTCCCAAACCTGTTCGGGAAAGTATGGGTTTCAGTCCCAATACCCAAGTGAGTTCAATGAGGTTGGTATCTAGGTAAGTTAACTGACAAGTTAGAAGTGCACAAAGTGGTGGCTCTATAGTATGAAGCATTTGGTTTTAGACTTTTCCTGGCCTAAGCCTTATATAATTTGAGAATTTTCAAAACAAAATAACAATTACAGTATTCATATATTTATCCAACTTATAGAAACAAACTAGGTGAAACTCGTGCGTTGCACCGGACTATTTTGTTTTCTACATAATTTATCATAAATGACATGCAATAAAAAACTTATAGCTTCAAGTAAAAAGTTATACACATAATAAAATACATATTCATACAGATTCAACAATAAAATATCAACAAAACTAAAAGTGTTAAATTTTAAAGCTTTTTTAAATAAGAGACGGCTAAGAATCAAAGGCGATCCTCATTAGATATATGTTCAATTCATTACTTGATATGGACCTGAATTACTGGATAAATTATATAGCCTTGAATAGTCTTCGATTTTCATTATTAAATGGTGTTTTTGCACCAATACACCATTTTCCACTCATAATTAGTTTTAGAATAATCTGAGAACATGATGTCTTTAGATTTTGCAAAAAGTATTGTCAAAGTAGTTGTATATCCATAAACACTTTTTGCACTTCAGTTCTTACGTACATCATATGATATGGTTCCAATAAAGCAATAACTAAGATATCAATAATCCATAAGTAACACAAAAAATGAAGACAATAACTAATTCGTTGGCTCATCGCAAAGATAATTTGCATCAAATATGAATTAGAGTGACCAAGCTACAAGATATTTAAATATTAAGTTTTTTTGGCATATAGAAACATAATAAATTAAATTACAATCAAAACTACATTGTATATGTTAAGATGTTTGTCCCTTTTACAAAACACTACCTCGTTTAAACACATATAGGCCCTAGTTGAAAGCAAATTCTAGTAACAACAAATAATAAATCTATTTTTTATTATTTTATAAACACAACTCGTCATTTGCCTAACATTTTTCAGCCCGTATTTATATGCCTACATGCCTGTACATATTGGACACGTATAAATACTTAGGACAGGTACACTACTAACACCGCTCCAAGACTATTCAAGCTATATGTTTATCAAGTAATTCAGGTCCATGTCAAGTAATGAAGAGATCTAATGAGGTTCGTCATGACTAACTTTTTCCACTCACTATTAGTTTTAGAATAATCTGAGAACATGATGTCTTTAGATTTTGCAAAAAGTATTGTCAAAGTAGTTGTATATCCATAAACACTTTTTGCACTTCAGTTCTACGCGTATACATCATATGATATGGTTCCAATAACTAAGATATCAAGAATCCATAAGTAACACAATAAATGAAGACAATAACTAATTAGTTGGCTCATTGCAAGGATAATTTGCATCAAATATGAATTAGAGTAACCCAGCTACACGATATTCAAATATTAAGTTATTTTTTTGGCATATAGGAACATAAAAATTACATTAGAATTAAAACTACATTGTATATGTTAAGATGTTTGTCCCTTTTACAAAACACTACCTCGTTTAAACACATATAGGCCCTGTTGAAAGCAAATTCTAGTTGCAACAAATAATAAATCTACTTTTTATGATTTTATGAACACAACTCGTCATATGCCTAAACATTTTCCAGCCCGTATTTATATGCCTACATGCATGTACATATTGGACACGTATAAATACTTAGGACAGGTACACTAGCTAACACCCGCTCCAAGACTATTCAAGACTGTATGTTTATCCTATAATTCAGGTCCATGTCAAGTAATGAAGTAGATCTAATGAGGTTCGTCATGGACTAACTTTTTCCACTCACTGTTAGTTTTAGAATAAATTGAGAAATTGATGTCTTTAAGTTTTGCAAAAAGTCTCTTGTCAAAGTGGTTGTGTATCCATAAACACTTTTTGCATTTCAGTTCCTACGCGTATACATCATATGATATGGTTCCAATAACTAAGATATCAAGAATCCATAAGTAACACAATAAATGAAGACAATAACTAATTAGTTGGCTCATTGCAAGGATAATTTGCATCAAATATGAATTAGAGTAACCCAGCTACACGATATTCAAATATTAAGTTATTTTTTTGGCATATAGGAACATAAAAATTACATTAGAATTAAAACTACATTGTATATGTTAAGATGTTTGTCCCTTTTACAAAACACTACCTCGTTTAAACACATATAGGCCCTAGTTGAAAGCAAATTCTAGTAACAACAAATAATAAATCTACTTTTTATGATTTTATGGACACAACTCGTCATATGCCAAACATTTTCCAGCCCGTATTTATATGCCTACATGCATGAACATATTGGACACGTACACTAACTAACACCTACTCCAAAAAGACATAGTGAATCACCCATTATAAAGATACCACCAAATAATATGAACACTCAACTATGTTAGGATGCTTGAAGTGATCAACTGGTTGACCAACTTCAAACACTTGATCGCTCATAACTCCTTGATCTTATTACTATTTAGTCACTATTCTCATAGAAAAGTTAGAACCAAAACCAAAAATCCATATTAAGGCACGGAAGTTGCAAGTGAGTCAACGAAACAGGTTTAGGTATGTCTCATCTCATATGGCTTTCTTTTAGAAAAGACCATGAAATTGATTTTATAAAATTAATTTGTAGAATTTATAAATATGCCTCTATGTGAAACTCATAAAATGTATAATTAAAAAAGCATAAAGTATAAAATTTGGGGATTGAGATTCCCTAAAGTTGATCCAACTTTATAGATAAAGTCGGATCAACTTTAACCATTGGATTTAATCCAATGGCCAAAATTGATCTAACTTTACCTATAAAGTTGGATCAACTTTAACCATTGGATTTAATCCAATGGCCAAAATTGATCTAACTTTACCTATAAAGTTGGATCAACTTTAGGGAATCCTAATCCAAAATTTGGATCTCATGACAAGTAACCAATATAGGGAAGGTACTTAATATTTATTACAAAGAAAGTGTTGCTTAATTAATTAAAATTAAAAAACATTAAGTATAAAAGAAATTATAGATAACAAAACACATCCTTGAAAATAACATATTTTCGAGAAATTTGTAGTTTTGTCATCATTGTCAAAAATGAAAATATTTAATCCTTGTTTGTTTTTTACTCTTGAATCGACAATATACAAATGACTATAACTAAAGATGGGATTCCTCAAGTAAAAACCAATTTGGGCAAACTCTGTCCTTGGCTTTTGTGGATAGTCATTACGAAACAAACAGATATTAGGAATTGGTTTCTTTGAATCCGAAAAGGTATTTTTCTATCCGACGAAATAAGTTTAATGCTAGGTTATACCCCTCCTTTTGACAAAATAATATTAGATACTAATAAATGAAAACTTAGTGCTACTGTTAATGCTTGTGAGCTAAGAATATGATGAACTTAATATTAAAGTTAAATACTCAAACATCAACGAAGTATGTATATATCTCATTATATGCACAACCGTGTAAATAGAAAATTATGAATAAATTCATCACATACAAATGAGTTTTGAAATGGTAAAACTAAAACGATGAATGGTGTGTCAAGCATTCAAGGCTTAAAAATATTTTAAAACTAACAATCTTATAGTTTTATAGTAATTCTGAAGTGTGAACAGTTCTATAGTAGTTATGATACGCAAATCACAATTAAACTATCATTTTTATTTTTATTTGTATTAATGGAAAAATAATTTCAACTATCAATTTTAATAAAAGCTAACAAATTTGAAATAAATAAGAAACCTATGGATTATATCTATTGTGAGTTGTTATTTCATAATATAAGAGTGAAATTATTTACATGTGATCCAAACACTATTTATTAATTCCATATGGCATTACAGGAATTAAGGTCGTTTATCAATTATGGATTTCAACAATTAAACAAAACATCATGTGGTTCAAATGGCAAATAAGCTATACCTCCGAACTTGGAGGTTGTGGGCATAGTCGTTAACTCGTAACTTTTGACTCGACTCGAAAACATGATTTTTTTGACTCGTGACTCGGAACGTGACTCGACTCGTAAGAGTCAGGACATTTTTAAATACTACATAATATAGTATAATTATATATATGTGACGTTTTTAGAAGCAAAATATAAGTTCATTATCTTAATATATTTACCAAAGTATTAAATATTCAATAGTATTGAGTCATAAACTTACAATTTATCTTTAAATTCGCAATAAAATGATCAAAACTATATTAGATAACACACAAAATAATGTAGCAAAATAAATATGATATATAATATATAACCATAGTATTAAACTACAATAATTATAAGTTTGCGACTCGTGACTCGGTCAAAGTTTACACAGCGACTCGTAAGAGTCTGGACAAAAACAAGTCACCTAGCGAGTCGACTCGTTTTTGGTGTAAATCGACTCGACTCGTAAGAGTCGACTCGTGACTCGTAAGAGTTTAACAACTATGGTTGTGGGTTCTATCCCCACCTTCTAGCATTTTTAAACAAATTTTCATAAAATATGACTTTAACTCTAAAATACTTATGTGGTGGCTGACTAAGCAAAATAGGTTCCTACGTGGATGCTGACATGTCTCTATGATCGATATGGTGACGTCACATAGGGAAATGCTGATGTGACATCAAATGATTCAAAAGTATAGTTTTTTTTACCAATCAAAAGTATATTTTTTTTTTTTTGTAAAGTTAGTTTCGATTCAGACGTGTTGGAGACAATTTTAACTAGCGATTTGCTGGACCTCCAACCCCCTCCTCATGGAAAATACCTTGAGATGAGAAACCCAAGACTCGAACCCGAGACCTTGGGGAAAACTCGAAGTGGATTATTAGGGGGATTTCGAGAGTCTGATTTCATCCCAGACATGTGTGGTTCGAGTTCCGCATACTGCCCAATTGGATGTCACTGTGGTGTCTCGAATGCTAACTACTAACTATGTTCAAAAAGAAAAAAAAATAAAAAAAATTAATTTAATCCTAATCGTGCATATATATAAAGAGGATTAAAATCTAACAACCAAATCAAACATTATATAAAATCTTCTTGGGCCGTTCTTAGGTAGTATTGTTGTAATACCTTTTGCACTCAATCCACACTAATTGGGCCCAACCCATTAGTTCTCCTTACCGGGCCCAAGCATTTTATATAACCCGGCCAGTTTGCAATATTGCATGTCTACATTTACCAAAAAGAAATAACGAAAGTGGCACGTACGTGGAGAGGACAGCAGGACACGTGGAAGATCCATGAAGTGACTAAGCATGTTTTAAAGCGGTGAAAACAGTTTAAACACACATTATTGTCACCTAAAAATAGAGGGGAAAAAAAACATACATACACTTTGAAATAATAAGAAAGAAAGAAGAAAGAAGAAGAAGAAAAGATGGCTGGAAAACTGGTTGCAATGACGGATAACAATGCTATGAAAACGGAGGCTGAGTGTCAACCATTAACTTATGACAGGGAAGTCCGTTCGGACTTGGAAACTCACCTTCCTAAACCTTGTATGTATACAAATTTTGTTACTTACTTTTCATATTCAATGCATATATACACATTATTATTTGAAGCAGTTTTCGATAAGATTGTGTGCATCTTACCTCCTTTATATGTCATTCATGATAGAATTGAGCATTATTATTTTTGTTGTTACATATATACACATTAGATATATATTTTTTTCTTTTTGGGTATCCATCGACTATGAGCTAGCCATATGATGGTCATTAATAATTTGTAGCGACTTATTTTTATTTTATTTTTTAGGGTTGTTAATGTTCAAGAATCTTCCAAATTATTTTTTGGTACAGTAATAAATATAGTCATGTGTACCAACTTGTGTACATTAATCTAATAAGGCTAAATAAAATGAAAAGTTTTTATAAACTAGACGCATGTTGGCGCGCAATGGTGGTACCGGCGGCCGATGTGGTGGCAGCGATAGCTGGTGGTGGCGGCGGTGTTGCGGCGGTAGCGGAGGGTGGTGGTGGCAGCGGCAGCGAAGGCGTGATGGCGGCAACGACGATAGGTGGTGGTGGCGGCGGCGGCGTATGATTATTAATGTAAACTAATTGAGGTAAAAGGGGTGGTTTATTTATTTAAAGTTGAAGTGATCTATGTTGTAAATTATTTCATTAAGGTATTATAGGTATATTAGGTGATATGTTTAATGGAGTAAGTAAAAAAGAAGGGTAGAATAGGAAAACCTAGAGGCTTTTTTGAGACGGAGAAAGGGGTTTGCCCCTTTATTAAATAGTATAGATATAGATAATGATATTCATGTAACACACTAATTGATAACTTAAGTTAAATTTAGAACTTTCTTAATTTAATTAAATAAATAAATGGATGATATAGTTGAATATGGTGCATTAAAATAGTAAGTTAATATTATCTAACATTAGTTAGTAGAAATATTGATAATTAACTAGAAAAATACCCGTGTAATTCGACTGTGGTGGTAGAGGCGGTGTGGTGGTGGTGGTGGCGGCGACCGGTGGTTGCAGCAGCATCCGCGAGTAATGTAAGTAATTGATATAAACCTATTAATGTGAAGGGATAGTGTAGGCGAAATTTTTTTAAGCAGTGCTAGGAGAATATATTGTACTTTTTCAACACTTACAAAAATAGAGTGATGAAATCTTTATAAATGAGTACTAGAAGTGTGCCCGCGCAATACGGCGGCAGTGGCCAGTGGTGGTGGCGGTGACGACGGGTGACGCGGTGGCGGTGGCATCGGTAGGTTAGAGATGCGTTATTAATGTAAAAGTAATTGATTTAATGGAATAGTATAGTTATTTTAAGTATTGAGGATGTACGTTGTAAAAAATTTCAATAAGGGTATTTTAGGGGTATTTTAGTCTAATTAAGTATGTAATATATAGAAGATGTAAAAAAAAGGGTGATATAGTCTTTTTAAATTCGTAATTACTTAAAATGAAGGGTCTAGTTTGCATTATAATGTATTATAGATTGATAGTTTAATTTAGAATTTTGCTAAATGCATATGCAAATTTTGTAATATTTTGTATTTTGTGTGTGTATATTATCATATATATGGGAACACTATATATATAAATGGTTAGAATATGTCCTTATATGTCCTAATGATTTTGTGTGAATGTTTTTGAGATTTGGCGAGAGGATTGGTAGCTCCGGATAGAGAGCATCCAAATGGGACATTGGGCCACAGACCCAACGGGATGACTGTTCTCCAGCAACATGTTGCTTTCTTTGATCAAAATGGTGATGGAATTATTTACCCGTGGGAGACCTATGTGGGTGAGTTATATATCTCTACTTATGTATTACCTTATAATGCATATGGGGTGTTTTAACTTTTGAAAATTTTCAATATTTCCTTTTGTTAGCTTATCATTTAATATTCATTTTATATTAATTTACATATATCATTTTCATTTTTGAAAATTCTAGCAATAATCACGAATACGTTTTATTACATATATTCGTTTTTTAAAGGCATATTATTCTACTCTTACTTCTACAGTACATGAATGCCTCAAATGGATGACTCTGGAAAAAAAACCCTATTAAATCACCCTCATAAATGTGAGAAATGGGACTTGCACCTAGGTGAATCTTTTGAGTATATTTATTTACAAAAGGAGTTAATCGGCAAACTTTATTGTTCACATGTGGTTTGGTAACGTTTTTTATGGATATATATTAAAAAAATTGGTCGTCATTTTGAGTGACTTCTCTCTCTTAGTACGTAACTGGTTGCTTAGAATATCTAACATGGTGGTTCTTCTAACTCATCGTTGAAGTCGCCGTATTTATCAATTGTGAATAATTGTAACTAGTGGTATATCTGTGATTCTGAAAAAAGTTGTGATTCTGAAAAACGATGTGCACTATTAGTGAACATATATATAATGCAAAGTACTATCCAAATCTAGTTCTTTATCAAATAGCTAAGCTTGGAACTTTGGAAGGATAGTTATTATCATCTACATAATGTCCATGCCAACGTGTTTCTTGTTTTTTTTATAGTCTATATTCATGCTCTTTAATTGCAATTGACCATCTTTTGAGTAACAATGTGTTATATGATGAAAAATTATGTGCAACTAGATGTCTCTTTAATTTTCGAAACCAATATATATGAAGATTAACAACCTTACATGATCGTTATGAGGTACAATCAACCCATAACTTGTTACTATTTGGAATTCTTGTTTTGTAAATCCGCTTGCCGAGCACTGGTCCTGCTCGCGAAATGCATACTCGGATGACCATAACACTGCACATAATGTGTAGGAATGCGTCAGTTAGGATTCAATATGCTCGTATCACTGCTGGCTGCCCTGTTCATCAATATCGGAATGAGCTATCCTACCCTCCCTGTAAGTTCTTCATATTTCTTGGATCATGGTGAGTCGTATTCACGTTGTTTGCTCATTGTTTTGATGCATCTTGCATGAAATTTGTAGGGGTGGTTGCCTTCACCTTTCTTTCCCGTATACATTTACAATATACACAGGGCGAAGCATGGAAGTGACTCGGCGACTTACGATACCGAAGGGAGGTGGGTCCCAGTCTATTCAAATAAAGTTTTGTGTCTGTTGTGATGTGCCCTTAGAACTTGAAGTTTTCTGAATTTCAGGTACATGCCGGTACACTTCGAGAATATGTTTAGCAAGTATGCTAAAACGGTGCCGGACAAGCTCACTCTTGGAGAGATTTGGAACATGACTGAGGGGAATCGACTAGCTTTTGATCCCTTTGGATGGTTAGTTTAAAGAAGCCATTAACTAATAATTAGCTATCCACTCATAAGACTAGAATCAATTCCCTTGGGTAGAACTCAAAAAGGTTGTCCACGAGTGTCGGTACCCTCTTTTGACCATTAAATCAATTGGTTAAAATATAGGAAAATCGAATCACTAACTTGTGATTTAAAAGTTTTACGTACATCAATTTAGCGAGTTATATGTGTAGCAATGCAAGGATCAAGTTAGTGTTTTTGTATAGTGAACCCTTTTGGAAATGAGATATTGACCAAATGCTTGTATTAAATCGACAATTTTGGTGGTTTTAATGCAGGACTGCTGCTAAGTTGGAGTGGGCAATATTGTATGCACTTGCTAAGGACGAGGAAGGTATGTTGTCAAAGGAGGCGGTCAGGCGTTGCTTTGATGGCAGCATATTCGAGTATTGTGCCAAGATGAATAGGGATGCGCATGAAAAGATGTATTGAACATGAAAATGATGTTGAACATGAGTATGTTTATGTGATAGTATGTTTAATTACTTGGATTGAGGTAAATGTAAGCTCGAGTATTTTAGAACATATATGCTTATGTAAAGTAAATAAGAGCGTATAGAGGCAGCATCGTTGCCTCTGTGATGCTGGTTTTTTCTGCTTCAAAAGCTACACGAATTTTAACGTCTTTGTATTCAGCGTTCTCTCCTCTCCATCGACTATCCATTAGGTATACAGACTGATTCGTCTCCATCAACCATCCATTAGGTATACAGACTGATTATTGGAACTAAACGAGTCTTGGCTAAACATAGTCTTAAAATAGCAATTACACCAGACTAGGTTGTAAGAAAGTTTGAACATATAGTTTACCATGTTTATATTTAACTCGGTAGCCTCTTTTGCATTTTCATGACAACTTACCTGTTGTGACATTTCATATGAACTTTTTTTAGTAAATCACACTTTTAACCATATATTCTTAACGTAAAATTGCGTAAATACAACATTTTCATTAACTTTCTCATATCTAGACTTCTTACCTCCCTAGAGAACAACTAAAAAGTATTAGAAATGAGTTAGAATTTCAAGTTACAAATGAGTTGGAATACTCTAAAGTTGTATACTGCTAACTCTATCATACTTGAGCTTCGTTGACTTTGGGTTGTCTTTTGATCTGACCTTGCTAGATAAAACTGTAGCCAAAAAATTAAAGCATGGTTAGCATGTATTCATGACCAAAAAACTAGGGACGGGCGGGCCTAGTATCGTCCCGTAACGGTTTCGATACTGACGGTATCGAGAGAATGGTCAAAATTTAGTGTACGGTTTCCGGTCCTATTTGAATGACTGGGTACCAATTATCTACACGATTCAAACTTCCAAAGATAAATCCAATCTTCCCTTAATCAACCCGACATGTCATGTTTCACTTTAATCATAAAAAATATATAAAGTATAATCAACCTCAAAACCTTTCGTCTTAAATAAGTAACAAACTGAACCCATATTGGTAATACTTTGCAAATACGTAATTAAATTACCAAAACCATATCCGTATAGACTATACTATTTGACTTTTCCAAATGGCGTTATACCCACCAAGACTTTTCGTTTTCATCTGGAAAATGAACATATAACTTTTGCGACTATAAATACCATTCTTTTTATCGTTCTATTTCCTCAAAATATAGACATGGAGATTAGCGATGAGCCGGTTGCAATGGCGACAGTGGCACCAATGGCACCAGTCACGGCCCAACGCCCGGTTAGGACTGACCTCGAGTCATCTATTCCTAAGCCATGTAAGTTATAGTTTCTTAATAACCCATGAATTTGTGCTTGTGGTTACTGGTTAGGCTAAATAACCATGTATGTGTTTAATATTAGAAAAGACATGGCTAGAGCCATGGCTGCACCAGATATGGAACATCCTGATGGGACACCCGAACACAAGGCTCATGGCATGAGCGTCCTTCAGCACACGTCGCCTTCTTTGATCAAAACAACGATGGCATCGTTTATCCTTGAGAGACTTACACTGGGTTTCGAGATATTGGGTTTGGCATACTAATTTCATTGATGGCCGGGCTCGTGATCAACCTAGCATTTAGTTACCCCACTCTCCCAGTAAGTTGAAGTTCATCAGTACTAATTTTAGCTATCTCTTTGGGCCTTTGGCTTCCATTTGATTTTGGGTTTTTTTTTTGTTCTGTTATATGTGTTTGTGTGGTGCAGGGTTATATACCTTCTCTTCTGCTTCCTGTTTACATAGCCAGCATACATAAATGCAAGCATCCAAGTGATTCCGGGACATATGATACAGAAGGAAGGTAGTTTCATTAATTTGATCATTCATTATAAATACAATGGCCGGGCGAGTCGGGTAGACTAGTTCTGATACGGCAAAACAGTGTCGATCATTCATTCAAATTTCATGTTTTTTTTTAAATTAATAAACAAAAATAACCGTTAATTGCTTATATTTTACTTAATACATGCATACAAATATTATTTATGCATTTAAGCGTTTAATACACTTAATGAATAAAAAAAAACTTCATCCTTGCAAGGCATGGGGATAGAATTGTTGATCTCTTCTAGAGGTAAGGGTGTTAACCACTTATCTAACTCATTTGAAATTTATTTATTTTTTATGTTAAATATTTTAGCATAAAACGTTTAATTTGTTAGAGATAGATCCCATTTCAAGTTTCATAATAAACGAAATTGCCACAATTATTCATACTCAATAACATCTCCGTTTTTTAGGTATTCG
Organism: Erigeron breviscapus; assembly: GCA_034093135.1. Classification (NCBI taxonomy): domain Eukaryota; kingdom Viridiplantae; phylum Streptophyta; class Magnoliopsida; order Asterales; family Asteraceae; genus Erigeron; species Erigeron breviscapus. The sequence continues at coordinate 96,929,237 of CM067171.1, read as the reverse complement.
CCGGTTAACTTCGAAAACATGTTTAGCAAATACGGCAAAACAGTGCCATCATTCATTCAAATTTCATGTTTTTTTTTAAAATTAATAAACAAAAATAACCGTTAATTGCTTATATTTTACTTAATACATGCATACAAATATTATTTATGCATTTAAATAAAAAAAAACTTCATCCTTGCAAGGCATGGGGATAGAATTGTTGATCTCTTCTAGAGGTAAGGGTGTTAACCACTTATCTAACTCATTTGAAATTTATTTATTTTTTATGTTAAATATTTTAGCATAAAACGTTTAATTTGTTAGAGATAGATCCCATTTCAAGTTTCATAATAAACGAAATTGCCACAATTATTCATACTCAATAACATCTCCGTTTTTTAGGTATTCGCCGGTTAACTTCGAAAACATGTTTAGCAAATACGGCAAAACAGTGCGATCATTCATTCAAATTTCATGTTTTTTTTTAAAATTAATAAACAAAAATAACCGTTAATTGCTTATATTTTACTTAATACATGCATACAAATTTATTTATTTTTTATGTTAAATATTTTAGCATAAAACGTTTAATTTGTTAGAGATAGATCCCATTTCAAGTTTCATAATAAACGAAATTGCCACAATTATTCATACTCAATAACATCTCCGTTTTTTAGGTATTCGCCGGTTAACTTCGAAAACATGTTTAGCAAATACGGCAAAACAGTGGGATAAACATTCATCAAATTTCATGTTTTTTTTTTAAATTAATAAACAAAAATAACCGTTAATTACCTTATATTTTACTTAATACATACATACAAATATTATTTATGCATTTAAATAAAAAAAAACTTCATCCTTGCAAGGCATGGGGATAGAATTGTTGATCTCTTCTAGAGGTAAGGGTGTTAACCACTTATCTAACTCATTTGAAATTTATTTATTTTTTATGTTAAATATTTTAGCATAAAACGTTTAATTTGTTAGAGATAGATCCCATTTCAAGTTTCATAATAAACGAAATTGCCACAATTATTCATACTCAATAACATCTCCGTTTTTTAGGTATTCGCCGGTTAACTTCGAAAACATGTTTAGCAAATACGGCAAAACAGTGCCGGATAAACTAACCTTGAGAGAGCTATGGAACATGACAGAAGGAAACCGGGTGGCGTTCGACCTTGTGGGATGGTTTGTGCTTTGATCACTACAATCAAATTGCGAAATATTAGACTTATAAAGGGCTCCTATATATATATTTTTCCAAATAACCCAATTATGACATTGATGGGTTTTAGGCATTACAAACTAACTTAAACTTTTAAGGGAGCATGCAACCTAAAACATGATCTATGTTTTCACAATTGAACCTATAACTATGAATATAAAATAAGAGCCCTAATACTCTAGTAAATAATCGAAACTTACTAAAGAAAATAAATAAATAAATAAATTACATACCTTTTAGTTGTTATAGTAAACAACTAAAATTATCCCTCTGGATCTCTTGGAAACAAGCACCACAAATGTCGTGCCTCTAATGGAATCACACCCGGCGACTCAAAAAAATAACTAAGTGTGGATGAACTATAGAAGAGTTCTTCCAAGAGGAGAAAGAAGGAGGCGAATACTCAAGCCAAGAATGTGCAAAAAGAATGAATCCCTAAGGCCCTATATATAGCCTTGGATAGCCTCCATGTTTTCCTATCCCACCGATGTGGGACAAACTTCCCAAGGGAAATTTATTCTCCTTTATCACTTCTATTCATTTTTAAGTCTCGAGGGCAACCCAAAAGGACTGTGCTTCTATCAATTATAGTTATGACTTAGACACCTAATCCAACAGTCTCCCACTTGGATAAGTCTAATAACTATTATTGCCAATATATCTTCCTAATTGATCAGCAAATTGTAGCCTCCAAAAGCCATTGTCGAACTCTGACCTAGTCAGTTACGTGTCCTTAGATAAGAGATCATATAATCCTTCGTTCTACAAGATATCATTTGAACATGAGACATGAAACATAATCAATCTCATTGTCCAGTACGTTGTTTCCCGATTTCTGATTTGTAATGACATAGAACTTCTAATTGAACACATCAACTTAGTCCTGGTCGGGCCCGACACTATATGTCAACATCAAATCATCGAGGGGCCCAAAGATATCGCTTTTCCCGTTAGGGCAAAAGGAACGAATAAACTTTGACTTATATGCTTGCACCATTTACTCAACAAATCATGCACAACAATACGTTTTATAACATCAAGTTACTGATGCGTTTACACATTATCAATGCACAACTGACTTGTAAACCACAACTCATATATCTCCATTTAAAGATTATAAGATATTATCGTCTCAGAATTACTCGTGATAAATTCCATGAAGTAATTCTCTGAGCGTGGGTTAATTCAATACTTAAATCTCCATTTCAAAGTACTCATGAACATTGCAGCAATACCATTGCTATGTCTAAAAACTCTTTATACAATCTACAAATCCATTCATGACAGTCTTTATTCACTACTTACTTCCAAAAGTATGATCGACTGTGGAATTCGGATAATCAAATTATTCGGGAAGTAAAACATGCAAAATGAAACACAATAATAAATCATTGACAAAGGGTAGTAAACAAACTCATAAATAATTCTCTATTATTTAATCACCAAAAGTCAATCACATTTATTTTGTTATAAGTTAAATATTTTAGCATAAAACGTTTAATTTGTTAGAGATAGATCCCATTTCAAGTTTCATAATAAACGAAATTGCCACAATTATTCATACTCAATAACATCTCCGTTTTTTAGGTATTCGCCGGTTAACTTCGAAAACATGTTTAGCAAATACGGCAAAACAGTGCCGGATAAACTAACCTTGAGAGAGCTATGGAACATGACAGAAGGAAACCGGGTGGCGTTCGACCTTGTGGGATGGTTTGTGCTTTGATCACTACAATCAAATTGCAAAATGTTAGACTTATAAAGGGCTCCTATATATATATTTTTCCAAATAAACCCCCTCAATTAGGGCGACATTGATGGGTTTTAGGCATTACAAACTAACTTAAACTTTTAAGGGAGCATGCAACCTAAAACATGATCTATGTTTTCACAATTGAACCTATAACTATGAATATAAAATAAGAGCCCTAATACTCTAGTAAATAATCGAAACTTACTAAAGAAAATAAATAAATAAATAAATTACATACCTTTTAGTTGTTATAGTAAACAACTAAAATTATCCCTCTGGATCTCTTGGAAGCAAGCACCACAAATGTCGTGCCTCTAATGGAATCACACCCGGCGACTCAAAAAAAATAACTAAGTGTGGATGAACTATAGAAGAGTTCTTTCAAGAGGAGAAAGAAGGAGGCGAATACTCAAGCCAAGAATGTGCAAAAAGAATGAATCCCTAAGGCCCTATATATAGCCTTGGATAGCCTCCATGTTTTCCTATCCCACCGATGTGGGACAAACTTCCCAAGGGAAATTTATTCTCCTTTATCACTTCTATTCATTTTTAAGTCTCGAGGGCAACCCAAAAGGACTGTGCTTCTATCAATTATAGTTATGACTTAGACACCTAATCCAACAGTCTCCCACTTGGATAAGTCTAATAACTATTATTGCCAATATAACTTCCTAATTGATCAGCAAATTGTAGCCTCCAAAAGCCATTGTCGAACTCTGACCTAGTCAGTTACGTGTCCTTAGATAAGAGATCATATAATCCTTCGTTCTACAAGATATCATTTGAACATGAGACATGGAACATAATCAATCTCATTGTCCAGTACGTTGTTTCCCGATTTCTGATTTGTAATGACATAGAACTTCTAATTGAACACATCAACTTAGTCCTGGTCGGGCCCGACACTATATGTCAACATCAAATCATCGAGGGGCCCAAAGATATCGCTTTTCCCGTTAGGGCAAAAGGAACGAATAAACTTTGACTTATATGCTTGCACCATTTACTCAACAAATCATGCACAACAATACGTTTTATAACATCAAGTTACTGATGCGTTTACACATTATCAATGCACAACTGACTTGTAAACCACAACTCATATATCTCCATTTAAAGATTATAAGATATTATCGTCTCAGAATTACTCGTGATAAATTCCATGAAGTAATTCTCTGAGCGTGGGTTAATCAATACTTAAATCTCCATTTCAAAGTACTCATGAACATTGCAGCAATACCATTGCTATGTCTAAAAACTCTTTATACAATCTACAAATCCATTCATGACAGTCTTTATTCACTACTTACTTCCAAAAGTATGATCGACTGTGGAATTCGGATAATCAAATTATTCGGGAAGTAAAACATGCAAAATGAAACACAATAATAAATCATTGACAAAGGGTAGTAAACAAACTCATAAATAATTCTCTATTATTTAATCACCAAAAGTCAATCACATTTATTTTGTTATAAGTTTCAAACTAACTATCTAACTACTAAAACTAACATCATCTCTCAGCCCAATGCTCCTAGCATGCTGATTGTGTTTAACCCTACTCAAACCCTTTGTGAGTGGATCTGCAGGATTCTCTTCAGATGAAACCCTCTTCACTACGAGGTGACCTTCTTCTATCTTGTGTCTGATAAAATGGTATTTTCTGTCGATATGTCTAGATCTGCCATGATCTCTTGGTTCCTTTGTCAATGCAACCGCTCCTTCATTATCACAGAAAATTTCCATTGGCTCCTTGATGGTTGGCACAATTCCAAGATCTCCGATGAAGTTCTTCAACCAAATTGCCTCCTTTGATGCTTCGCTCACCGCTATGTACTCTGATTCACAAGTAGAATCAGCCACCGTGTCTTGCTTGGAACTTTTCCAAGTAACTGCTCCTCCATTTAAGGTAAAGACCCAGCCAGATTGGGAACGAAAGTTGTCTCTATCTGTTTGAAAGTTGGCGTCACTATACCCAGTTACTCTCAATGTATCACAGCCACCAAGTACTAGAACCCAGTCCTTAGTCCTTCGCAGATACTTGAGAATATTCTTAACCGCTACCCAATGTGCTTTACCTGGATTTCCCTGATAACGACTGACCATGCTCAAAGCAAAGGACACATCAGGACGAGTACATGTCATAACATACATGATAGAACCAACGGCGGAAGCGTACGGAATTCTACTCATTTCTGCTATCTCTTTATCTGTACCCGGACTATGAGTCTTACTCATTTTGGTATTACTCTGGATGGGCAGTTCTCCTTTATTGGAATTCTCCATACCGAAACATTTCAGTACTTTATCCAAGTAGGTACTTTGATTAAGTCCAATTAGCCTTTTACTCCTGTCTCTTAAAATTCTTATTCCCAGAATATAGGCAGCCTCTCCTAGATCCTTCATAGCGAAACACTTTCCAAGCCAAGACTTAACATCTTGCAAAGTTGGAATGTCATTTCCTATAAGAAGTATGTCATCAACGTACAATACCAGAAAGGTGACTACGCTCCCACTAGCTTTGACATATACACAGGACTCATCCTCACTTCTAGAGAAGCCAAACTCTTTGACTTTCTCATCGAAGCAAAGATTCCAACTGCGAGACGCTTGTTTTAACCCATAGATGGATTTCTCAAGCTTGCACACTCCATTAGGAAACTTTGCATCCACAAAACCTTCTGGCTGACTCATGTAAACATCCTTTGCCAACTTTCCGTTAAGGAAAGCAGTTTTGACATCCATCTGCCAAATTTCATAGTCATGAAACGCAGCTATGGCTAGCATTATCCTAATAGATTTTATCTTAGCCACTGGTGAGAAGGTCTCATCATAGTCAATCCCTGGGGTTTGAGTAAATCCCTTCGCCACTAGTCGTGCTTTGAATGTGCTTACATTACCATCCATGTCGATCTTCTTCTTGAAGATCCATTTACAACCAACTGTCTTCCGACCAGGTTATTGATCAACCAAAACTTGGTTGTCATACATGGACTTGATCTCGCTGTCCATTGCCTCTCTCCATTTGGCTGCCTCAGGGCTCGCCATGGCTTCCTTGTAGTTAGTCGGCTCATCCAAATTTACCAGTGTATTGTCACTGATAAACGTGTCTTCATCTGTAGTTATATGGAAACCATAGAACTCAGTTGGCTTGCTAACTCTACTAGAATGTCTAAGAGGCAATGAAGTGTCAATGGGTTCAACTGGAATCTCTTCCTCTGGTTGAACCCTAGCGGTTTCAGAGGTTCCTTCATCGGCTGACTCTTGAATTTCTTCAAGGTCAATGGTGCTCCCACTGTCCTCTTTGCATATGAGCTGTCTCTCGCGAAAGACTCCTCTTCGTGCTACAAAGACCTCGTTCTTACTAGGTTTGTAGAACAGATAACCAAATGACTTCCGTGGATAGCCGATGAAAACACATCGCTCACTACGAGGTTTAAGCTTGTCGTGAGTTTCTCGTCTAACGAAAACTTCACAACCCTAAACCTTAATATGTGCTAACGAGGGAACTTTCCCTGTCCACATTTCATGAGGTGTTCTAGCAACCTTCTTTGTTGGAACAAGATTAAGAATGTGGGCGGCAGTTTCTAAGGCATACCCCCAGAATGAGATTGGAAGTGAAGCTCGACTCATCATGGAACGTACCATGTCTAACAAGGTTCGATTGCGTCTCTCAGCCACACCATTAAGTTGTGGTGTCCTAGGAGGTGTCAATTGTGAAACTATTCCACATTCCTTGAGATAGTCATGGAACTCGATACTAAGATACTCTCTGCCTCTATCTGATCGGAGCATCTTTATCTTCCTTTCTAATTGATTCTCGACTTCTTGCTTAAACTCTTTGAACTTTTCAAAGGTTTATGACTTATGCTTTATTAAGTAGATATAACCATATCTGCTATAATCATCAGTAAAAGTCACATAGAATCGATTAGCATCCCTTGTGGTTGATCTGAAGGGTCCACACACGTCTGTGTGTATGAGATCCAACAAACCTTCACCTCTTTCACAAAATCCAGTGAAAGGTGATTTTGTCATCTTACCCAAAAGACAAGATTCGCATGTATCATCTGACCTTAGGTCAAATGATTCCAACACCCCATCATTTTGGAGTTGAGCCATGCGTTTCTTGTTAATGTGTCCAAGACGGCAATGCCACAAGCACGCTTTGTCTATACCATTAGACGAATCAATTTGAAATACACTATTGCCTAAATTGTCTACACACATCACAGTTTCATACACACCATCACAAGGTAAAGCTTCGAAATAAAAAATGCCATTCTTATAAGCAGAAATAGAACCATTCTCATCATTAAAAGAAAATCTAAAACCTTGTTTGAACAGTGCATGAAAAGAGATAATGTTTCGTGTCATTTCTGACGAGTAGCGACAATTCAATAAATCTAAATTAACACCATTATTAAGCACTAGACTATAAACTCCAATCTTGGTGACAGGTGAAGATCGTCTATTCCCCATGATCAAGTTCATTCTACCATGCTCCATATCCTCACTTTTTCTTAGTCCCTGCAAAACAGAGCAAATGTGGAACCCACATCCTGTATCAAGGACCCAAGAATTAGAAGATGATGGGTTAATAGATGAAATAGTGTATATACCTGCAGTAGATGGCTTCACTTTGCCATCCTTTAAATCTTGCAGATACTTTGGGCAGCTTTGTTTCCAATGTCCTTTGTCGTTGCAATAGAAGCAAGTGGCCTCTTTGGGATCAGAGACAGGGGTAACATCAGAACTGGTTTTTACATGAGACTTTCCCTTCCAGTTTTGCTTGGGAGGACCTTTCCTCTTCTTCCCCTTTCCTTGACCAATGGCTAGAACGGTAGTATTAGCAGGGGCAGGGGCATCACTCTTTCCCTTCATCCATGTTTCAGCTGTTCTCAGGAGGTTGTGCAATTGAGACAATGTGGTCTCATTGTTGTTCAAATGATAGGTCAAGATGAACTGATCATAACAACTTGGTAAGGAGTTCAAGACTATGTCAATGGCCAACTCCTCATCAATATGCACATTTAGCCTCACAAGTCGATCCACGTATCTTTGCATTCTTTGCACGTGGCCGCTGACAGACTCTCCGTCCTTCATCTTGCTTGATATGAGAGACTTTACCATCTCGTACTTTTCTTGATGAGCTCGCTTATGATACTTTTCTATAAGGTCCTTGTTCATCTCGTACGGCCATTAATCCTCATAGAATTTTTGCAGTTCAGGAGTCATGGTAGCAACCATGATGCAAGCAACTTTTGTTGCATCAGCGTAATGTTTCTTATATGCGGCTAATTCTTCAGGTGTGGCTTTCTCTTCGTCAATTTCTCCAAGTTCCTTGTCAATGACATACTCCTTGTCCTCGAAACGAAGAGCCATTTTGATGTTGCGCATCCAGTCATTGTAGTTGGTGCCATCTAATGTCACCTTTGAGCAGATGTTCAACAAAGAAAAGTTGTGGTTGGAGGAGGAGGAACCAGAAGCATCGTTAGGGGTAGACCTTTCTAAAAGAAAGTTAGTTTGAGTTAGATAAAAAACTAACCTCAATATAACAACTGAAAGTTGAAATATCGAGGCCAGGATCCAACTATGAAATTCACAACTCAGAAAAGGGATGTCGTAATCTAATTGCAAATTTCATACATGTAGGTCTTTTGAGACTCATTGAAACTATTCAATGGCATGTTTAATCTCAGATTATGCTCTTCCATTTGTGACTGGGATACCGAGGATCACAAACAAGATGTGAATAACCATGCAAATGTGCTTGGTAACCTCAATGTCATTTATCATCTCAATTGATGTGCTGGTAAACCACACACGCTCCATCAACAATGACAATTTATGAGATACCCATTACAACTCTTTATTAGTCCCTATTAGTGTGCTGGTTAACCACACACGCTCCACTAATGACTTATAAAGTGTAATGTGCAATTTCATGGGTTAGCATACAATTTCACATTTTTCCTAAAGTAAATAAGATTGGGATTTAAATAAAAGGTTTAGTTACTTTTATTATCATTATACTTTTAATGAGAATTAATATAGTCCTATCAAACTCGTTCGGCTAACGACCCTCCACTAATCAAGGAAGCGGTGGGTGAGAGTGGACACCCATTCAACTACCATTTTATAGGCAGTTTCCTTATACCCCCTTATAGACTAGCTTCGTGAATGAGGCCTACTATTGATTTGACTGACTTTATTCTTATACATATAGTAATAATTAAGCTTTTAATTTTACATATAGTATAAGGTGTATTTTAAAACTTTTCAAAATACGATGATTATTAAATCATTAACTCAATCAATTCAACAATTATAGCAAATTCAATTGAAAACAAGCCTAACTCTCTGATACCACTGATGGGTTTTAGGCATTACAAACTAACTTAAACTTTTAAGGGAGCATGCAACCTAAAACATGATCTATGTTTTCACAATTGAACCTATAACTATGAATATAAAATAAGAACCCTAATACTCTAGTAAATAATCGAAACTTACTAAAGAAAATAAATAAATAAATAAATTACATACCTTTTAGTTGTTATAGTAAACAACTAAAATTATCCCTCTGGATCTCTTGGAAGCAAGCACCACAAATGTCGTGCCTCTAATGAAATCACACCCGGAGACTCAAAAAAAATAACTAAGTGTGGATGAACTATAGAAGAGTTCTTCCAAGAGGAGAAACAAGGAGGCGAATACTCAAGCCAAGAATGTGCAAAAAGAATGAATCCCTAAGGCCCTATATATAGCCTTGGATAGCCTCCATGTTTTCCTATCCCACCGATGTGGGACAAACTTCCCAAGGGAAATTTATTCATTTTTAAGTCTCGAGGGCAACCCAAAAGGATTGTGCTTCTATCAATTATAGTTATGGCTTAGACACCTAATCCAACAGACATCACCCCTTTTGAGAGGTGTATTTGGGAGAACTAGGGTATGAATAGATACAAACCGTACAATACATTTTCAAAATATCTTATAAAAATTGAAATAACCTCATTATGCTTCTTTTTTCTCTCTTCATTTGATTGATTTCGTATTTTCTTGTAAACTTTTTATAAATCTAGCATTTCCTTTTGTAAGTAGTGTACCTAGAGACTATATTTGATTGATATCTAAATAACAGGGTAGCGGGTAAATTGGAGTGGGGCGCCTTATACATTATTGCTAAAGATGATGAAGGTTTTCTCTCAAAAGAAGCCATGAGAGGTCTCTTTGATGGCAGTCTATTTGAGAATCTTGCCAAAAAGAATGCATCCATAAAGGACAAAAAGAAGATATGATGTCGACATGTTGTTTGGAGGATTTTAGGAGGATGGATTGAGAGAATTGATCATTTACCATAGTCAAATATTAATGTGTACGTATAATCTTAAATATAACTAATGGCGACTCAAAACCCTAATGGCGACCTAGAGAAAAATCGAGATGAAGAACGCGAAGATCACGAAGACGGCGAATGGGAAAAGGTTCAGAAGAAAAAATCCAATAAATCTGAGACATCATCTGGAGGATCGAACGATGAGCATGGTGATGGAGGGAGTTCAAAGAAATCTAAGAAACCTAAAACGAAATTAAATATTTTGGAAAGGATGTCGATGTCCTTTTATCTTACCAATTTCCCAAAAAATGTCACAGCAAAGGACATATGGAATCGATGCTTCGAGATTGGAACTGTGGTAGATGTTTTCATTCCAAATCGGCTGTCTAAAGCAGGTACGCGTTTTGGGTTTGTGAGGTTCATCAAAGTGGACAATACGGCTAGGATGTTGTCCGATCTTAAATCCATGTGGTTTGGGAATTATCGAGTCTATGCAGACTTGGTAAGATATAGTCGCACTCCTGGTTTTGAGAAACTGGATATCTATACCAACAAGAACAACACGTTGAAATCTGATTCCAAAGGATTGAATCATCAAAAGGTTCCTACCAAGTCATATGCGGAAGCTGTAGGGGGTGTCCAAAATATCAAGATCAAGAGCAACAACAACCAAACTTCGTCATCAGGTAGCAATGCTCAGAAGGAAAGGGTTTTCAACTCTGGTAATCTCTCTACTTGTTCATCTTCACTTAGAAATATCATTCTTGATAGCACTCCTAATGATTCCCCCTTTTTGGGTGAGAATGTTAAAAAATCCGTGTTGGCAAAGATTGTAGATCCTGTTAACATCTCTAAGTCGGGACAATGGTTGTTGGATGAAGGTTTTAATAATTTCAAGATTTCTTACATTGGGGGTCGATGGCTCTTCATTGTCTTTCCATCGGTGGAAGCCAAAGACCTCTTTATGACTAATGATCTATTGAAGAGCAGATTTTGTGCATTTAAAGCACCATGTGATTCCTTTGTTCCTGACGAGAGAATGGTTTGGGTGAAACTTTCTGGTCTTCCTCTCGGTGCTTGGAATAGAGAAAATCTTTCAAAGATAATGGAAGTCTGGGGTAAGTGCATTTTTTTGGCGGATGACTGGGAAAGGGCTTACTCTCTGTGTAAGATATGTGTGTTAACTAAATCCCCAAAACACATGTTTGAAGAGCTGAAAGTGACTTTGGATGAGAAACCATATGACATCTGGATAAAGGAATTCGCATTGTGGGAACCACATATTCTAGGATCTATTTGTGATTCGTCGGATTCTGAAGAGTCTTCTAGTTCCGATGGCATAACTGAAGATAGTTTTTCATTTGATGACATAGGAGGAGAAAGCGAGCAATTTGACTCTAAGTTATGCCGAGAGAATTCTGAAATGGATCATGAATCTGGTGAAACAAACTCAAATGATAATACTGAAGACTCTCACGAAATTGGCGAAGTAAAGTGTACTGACAATGTTGAAGACAATCATAAAAATGGCAAAGAAAACTACAATGAAAATGTTGAAGACAGTCGTAAAAATGGCAAAGAAAACTACAATGAAAATGTTGAAGACAATCATAAAAATGGCAAAGAAAACTACAATGACAATGTTGAAGACAATCATAAAAATGGCAAAGAAAACTACAATGAAAATGTTGAAGACAGTCGTGGTGAATTTACCATGGACAAAATTTCTTCCCATGTTCCTAATGAGAATGTCGAGTTTGAGGCTGATCATGAGGTCAAAGGTGATACGGATTCGGTCGATTTATTCTCTTTAGATAGAATCATTGAAAAAGTTGATGTTGAGGAAAAAAAAAGCAAAGTCGTGTCCTCCTAAGGTCAGGTGCAACAATGAAAATCTAAATTTGTCAAAACTTCCAGAAACGACTTTATCTAGTACCTCTTTTACCTCAGAATCATGTCCTGCCCCAGGATACATAAAAGGTGTTCACAAGGTTAATAATAAAACCAAGGTGGATAAAGTACATATGGAATTAGAAGAGGATCTCAAAGCTACATATCAATCGTCTTGTTCTTCTCAAGGGTCTCACATTGAACCACAAGAGATTTTGGAGATGGGAGAAAACATGTGCTACCCAGCGAATGGAGAAGCCAACGTTGTTGAACAGAAGGTGAAAAGGTTGAGTGTCTTAGATGCTTATCAATGAATATGCTATCCCTTAATATTTGTGGTACGGGTTGTGACAAAAAACGTCACAAATTACGCCTTATTCTAAATAAATATCGTGTTAATTTTCTTGCTATTCAAGAATCTTTGCTTTCTGTATCAGACCCATCTAGAATTCAGAGTCTTTGGGGAAACCATGGATACGAATTTGTTGAGAAGCTAGCGGATGGCCATTCGGGTGGTCTAATCTCTATTTGGGATCCTCGGGTTTTCTCCAAAGAAGATTCTTTTGTTTTTGATAGATTTGTTGTTATTAAAGGAAAATGGACTGTCTTTGGATTAAATTGTTTTATGGTTAACGTATACGCTTCTCAACAGGAGAATGAGAAAACAATGTTATGGGATAACATTCTTCAGTTCATGGATATCAATAAAGGGACTTATATCATTTGTGGCGACTTTAATTCGGTTAGAGCTCCTGAAGAAAGAATGGGGACTGGTTTCTCTAAAACCAATGCTGCCAACTTTAACATCTTCTTGCAAAATGGTGAGCTTATTGATATACCACTCGGAAATCATAAATTCACTAGAGTAACTAGGGATGGTTCCAAGGCTAGTAGAATTGATCGAATCCTTGTTAATCAATCGGTTCTTGACAAGATTCCAGACTTATATCTTGAAGCTCTTGATGATATTCTCTCGGATCATAGACCTCTGCTATTCACCCAAAAGAAACTCGACTTCGGTCCTACTCCTTTCAAGTTTTACAACTCTTGGCTCGATATTGATGGCTTCGATAACCTGGTTCTGAATGGTTGGAAAAAGATGGAGGTGAACAGCAACAGAAGCGCTTTTTTAGGACTTAAAGATAAACTCAAGTTGTTGAAAAACGACATTAAGCTATGGCGAAAAGAAAGTAATTCAGAGAGAGATAAGGATGCCATCACCAAGGAAATAGCAAGTGTTGATAACCAATTCGCTTCGGGCAATGGTAATTCGGAGTTGGCTGATAAAAGAAGAGCTCTCGTGATTGATCTACAGGCTATTGAACATAGGAATTCTTGCGACCTGAAACAAAAAGCTAAGGTAAAATGGTGCATTGAGGGTGATGAAAACTCCAAGTTTTTCCATGCCATTATCAATAAAAGAAGACGTGAGAATTCGCTAAGGGGTATTAAACACAATGGCAACTGGATAAGGGATGTTTCCGAGATTAAAAGACGCTTTCGTGATTATTTTGCCAACAAATTTAAAAAATTTGAAGGTATTGATTTCACTGTTCATGGTTCTCTCTTCAGTAGGCTCTCTATTCCTCAAGCTAATAATTTGGAAGCTGAATTTTCTGAAGATGAAATCAAAAGCGTCGTGTGGAGTTGTGGTGGGGATAAGGCTCCGGGTCCCGATGGTTATTCATTTGCCTTGGTTAAAAGAAAGTGGGACATTATGAAAGACGATATTTGTAATATGGTTCATGAATTCCATCATCGGGAGTTTATTCCGGTTGGGTGTAACTCATCGTTCATCACACTGATTCCTAAGGTGAGTAATCCGACCAGTATTCCTGACTATAGGCCTATTAGTCTAATTGGCCTTCAATACAAAATCATAGCCAAACTCCTTGCTAATCGCCTTGCTAAAGTTATTGATGATGTGGTGAGTCCTGAGCAAACAACTTTCATAAAAGGTAGACAGATTCTTGATGGCCCTTTACTTCTTAACGATACCATCGACTGGTACAAAAAGAAAAAAAAAGACTCATGCTATTCAAGATTGACTTCGCCAAAGCCTATGATTCTTTATCTTGGGATTTTCTCTTCTCTATCCTTCAGGCGATGGGTTTCGGGACTAAATGGATTTCTTGGATCAAGACTTGTTTATCATCTGCTAGAGCCTCTGTATTGGTGAATGGCAGTCCCACTGATGAATTCCCTATTGAGCGTGGGTTACGGCAAGGGGACCCTATGGCTCCATTTCTCTTTATCATTACTATGGAGGGGCTTCATATCGCCATTGACAATTTGGTAAAAGGTAATATATTTAAATGCGCTAACATTAACCAGGTATCTGTTTCCCATCTTTTTTATGCAGATGACGTTATTATTGTTGGCGATTGGAATGCTTCCAATCTTCAAGTTCTTACAAAAGCTCTTCGGTATTTCTACTGTATTTCTGTCTGAAAATCAACCTGGATAAATCTTCTATCATCGGTATCGGGATTGAAGCTAATGAGGTTAAACAAATGGCAAGCTCTGTTGGATGTAAAGCTGAATCTTTGCCATTCAAATATCTAGGGATTCCTATCGGGGGTAGTTCTGCGAGAGTTAATACATGGGATCCGATTATTTCCAAATTTCAAAAAAAGTTGTCAAGCTGGAAAGCGAATCTCTTATCGATTGGTGGCAGGTCTACCTTAGTTTCATCTGTCCTTGGATCCCTCGGGATTTATTTTCTCTCACTTTTTCGCATGCCAAAAAAAGTCAATAAAATCTTGGAATCTTATAGAGCTGCGTTCTTTTGGGGTGGATCAAAAAGTAATAGGAAAATTTCTTGGATTAAATGGGGATCGGTATTAGCCTCGAAAGAGGATGGTGGCATTGGATTCGGTAGTTTGGAGGCGATGAATCACGCGCTCCTGTACCGTTGGAGATGGAGGGCTCTTATCAATCCGAGAAATATTTGGGTACGTGTTATTGCCGCGATCCATGGTGGCGGCTGTTTTCTTAATCTCTCAGCTAAATTTGGTGGCCTCTGGGTCAGAATTGTTGCTTCGGCGAAGCTGATGCACGAGATTCCCACTATTAAACAGAATGTCATTACTCGCAAAGTGGGTAACGGTAAGAATACAAAGTTCTGGTCAGATCCTTGGTGTGGGGAAGCTACCCTTGCTGCTAGATACCCGAGATTATTTGCAATAGAACAAGACAAAGAATGTAGTGTTTGGAGTCGTTGGAACAATTCTGGTTGGAATTGGCGTCGAGCTCTTAGAACTTCCCGCGAAATTGAGATGGTTCAAGAATTGACTAATAACCTGCCAAATGAGTTAAAACCTGATGATGAGGACAGTTGGGAATGGAACTTAAATGGCTGCAATGTTTTCTATATTGCTCATCTCAGACAACATTTTGATCATCATCACCTTCCCATTTCCAGCAACATGAAAACGAGGTGGAACAGATGGGTGCCTAAGAAGATTAACCTTTTTATATGGAGGTTAAGACGTGATGCTCTTCCAACTTCAATCAACTTGTTTCCTAAAGGTGTCGATATTACTTCTGTTACTTGTCCTAATTGTTCACAGGAGGCGGAGCTTTTAGAACATGTTTTTCAATCTTGCAAACTAGCAAAACAAACCAGAATCATGTTGAGTGCATGGACTAACTTTGATATTCCTAATGAACCTCCTGAAGGGATACTCCATTGGGTTGATAGTTTGCACAGACCTGCTAGAACTCGAAACCGTTTGGAAGCTTTGTGTTTTATTTGGTGGTGGAGCATTTGGAAAGCTAGAAACAACTCGTTGTATAATGGCATTAGGGAGAATAGCACCGACATTCTTAACTCTATAATGTCGCTCTCCTTTCTTTGGATCCATCATAGAGACAAGAAGCACCATTCAACGTGGAAAGATTGGAATGAGAGTCCTTTTTGATCGGGTTTACTTCAGTTCGTCCTCCAATTTTTCTCTTTCTCTTTTTCCTCGTAACTTGTTTGGGGTTGCAACAAAAACACCACGAAGTGAAAACCGGTGGCTCGGCCTTCGTTGGTGGGGTTTTTTTCTTATGTCTCGTCTGTAAGTGCCATAAGTTTTTTCAACTATTTTGCAACCTTAGCAGTTAAAGTTTCGGGTTGGGTCTAGATTGTGTAATTTTGTTGTATTTCTAGACTTTGTATTGTGATTTCTAGCGTCTTGCTAGGGATCTTTTCTTTAATATAAATAAATGTTTTTGCCGTTCAAAAAAAAAAAGCGTGCTTCCAAGGAAAAAGAAAGATATGATACTTTAGACGCAATCCATTAGTGATAATCTACTACATCTTTTAGTTATCCACAATAAACGTACATACAGTATTATACTATACAATATACAATTATATAAACGTGTATTGTTTTAGATGACAAAAGATTATCACTCCACATTACCAACAAGGAGTTGGCTTAGTAGTAAGGGAAGCACTTGGTGATCATAGGGTCCCAAGTTTGATCTCGCTTGGCACCAAAAATAATTTCTTTAAGGTACCCGTTACCAAAGAAGTCTAGGCCTACATGTGAAGTTCTAAAGACGCGGGTTTGATCATGTGGGGATTAGCAAGGAGGTATTGTACCGCATCATACGTTCATACGGGGTGAGTTGATGGATATTTAATTGTGATACCGGGGCTAAGGTTCCCTCCAATATAATTATCTTTTTTCATTTGGACGATATTAATATAACACCTATATTTATGATGTGCCTAAATATAATAAAAGAGAATGCTATTTTAATAAGAGTCGTGTAAGATCTTTCCCAACAGTGATCTCTTGTTCCCCTTTTCTTTACTCTTATATCAACGTTACATCATATCTTCTTCGTTTCTCCGCCCTGTGACATACTCCTGCCAACAATAATTCTTCCTTACCAATTCTTTACTTCTTTCTCACATATTTTATTATACTCAATAAATCAAAAACACCTTTTATTATATATATATGGAAAGTGAATATCGCGGTTGTCACACACCTAAGCTTAAGTGTGAAATGTCTCACTTCTTATTAATTTAAACATTTAAAAATATGGGGCCCATAATATTTATACATATTACAACAAATACTAAAAATATTAATTAAGATGTAAAGGATTCCACATCTAAGATTAGATGTATGAAAGTTTGATGTGTAATTTCTAGTCTTAAATTTATAAACACGAAATACCTAGCTACTGTCTACTACACACTTGCGGGCAGTGTACCCGATCGTATGCAATATAGTTGACTTGGTAAATCCGAGGTCGAACACAAGGACTTTGTAAGCAATTGTTAAAATAAAGTAATTCAAATGAAAGGGGGGTTTTGTGACCAAATTGTCACTTTGCAAAAAATAAAAGTAAATAAATTAAATCCGGTATGACCGGGGCAGGATTTTTCGGAAGACGAAAGTAAAAATGATTTTTGTAACAATAATATTAAAAGGGCACCTACTTGGATCAGCTTACATGTCAATCATCGGGTCTAAACATTACTTGCATTGTTGAACGACTTAAAAGGTAGATAAGATGAACTTCCGTTATACTTGAAATTTTAATTGCTCGAAATATAGTTACCGCTTCCGCGAATAATTTCTACTCAAAACAATTAAGCATTAAGAACCTAAGCTGATTTTATGATTTAATCTTTAAAAGCTTTCTTCCGAACTGCTTATTCACCTAATCAGATTCCTCTATCATAGATGTTTACACACTCAAAATGAATTTAATTGTTTAAAATCCTTATCGCTAGTTTCTTCCGAACTCCAACGACTTTAGGTTAATTATAGACCGAATAACCGTTTCATAAATCAATTGACAATGACATA
>CM067171.1:96816223-96908723 GCA_034093135.1 Erigeron breviscapus | reverse complement strand
ACTCCTCCTAATTCTGTGCATAATGAAGAATCTGATCATGAGACTGATTTTGAAATCACTAAGATAAGTAAACTTGATTTTGGTGATCCTTTGTATCTGCATGCTAGTGACACTACTAGTACTCCTTTAATTGGTTTTAAACTTCTTGGAACTGAGAATTATAAAGTGTGGGCATGTGCTATTGAATTGGCTTTGGAGACTAAAAATAAAACTGGATTTATTGATGGAACTTGTTTGAAAAATTATGATAATCCTGTTTTAGCTAAACAATGGGATAGATGCAATGTTGTGGTTCTTAATTGGATATTAGGATGTGTTTCTCAAGAGTTATATCTAGGCCAAATCTATTCAAAAAATGCATGTATTGTGTGGCAGGAACTTAAGGATACATATGACAAAGTTGATGGTTCTGTTACATTTAATTTGTATCAAAAAATTAATAGTCTAGCTCAAAATGGTTCTCCTTTGTCTGATTATTATCATAAACTATCTGCTTTATGGAAACAATTTGATGCTATGATTCATTTACCTGCTTGTACTTGTGCTGCTGCAAGTGAAATACAAAAACATGCTGATCTTATGAAGTTAATGCAATTTTTAATGGGATTGGATGATGTGTATGTTTCTGTTAGGTCTAATATTCTTATGAGAGACCCTCTGCCTACTGTTAAAACTGCTTATAACATTGTTTCAAGAGAAGAATCTCATAGGGGAGGGATGGGTGATAAGTCTATTCCTTCTTCTTCTGCTTTCATTGCTAAATCTAATTTCAATAGAAATACAGGTTCTAAAGGAAATAAAAATAACTTTGACAGTAAAAGAACTTTTGATAACAACTTTGAATCAAGAAAAACTTTTGATCAAACTCAAAGGGTTTTAAGACCTCCAAATCCTAATCTTCACTGCACTCATTGTAACAGAATTGGTCATACCATTGATAGATGTTTTAGTTTGAAAAATAAGAATTCTTCAAATCCTTTTAATAATGGCAGATTTTCTAATAACAATGTTAACATGGATAAGTCTGAATCTGGTTCTATATCTACTTCTTCTTCTAATTCTCTTACTTCTGATCAAGTGGCTCAATTGCTTAGTTTGTTAGATACCAAATCTGGATCCTCTTCTAGTCTGCAAGCTAATATGGCAGGTATGCCTATGTGTAGTAATTCTTGGTTTTTAAGTTGTAACAGTTTCTTGTTTAATGCCTTGATTAAATGGATCATTGATAGTGGTGCTAATCAACACATGACTATGTCTGCAAAAAATCTTACTAATGTAGTTGACATTTCTGATTTAAAGTTAAAAATTGGTCATCCTAATGGTACTTGTGCTATTGTCAAACAAATTGGAAATCTTCATCTAAAAAATGGCATTGTTTTGTTTGATGTGCTTGTTGTACCTGAATATAATGTGAATCTTATGTCTGTTCATAAACTTGCTAGAGATAACAACTTGTTTATTGGGTTTGATCCTAGTACCTGTTATATTCAGGATTTACATCAAAAGACTGTGCTGGGGACTGGTAGTGAACAAGGTGGTTTATATGTTTATGATGATCTACCTCTTTCTTCTCATTCTTCTGTTGTGTGCAATTCTGCTTCTGTTCCTTGTGAGTCTGATTTATTATGGCATATGAGGCTTGGTCATCCTGCTGATCAAGCTCTTTCTGTGTTTTCTAAGAAATTTAATTTGACCAAAGTCAATGTTTCACCTTGTGATGTTTGTCACAAGGCTAAACAGACCAGGAAACCTTTTCCTCTTAGTGAACACAAGTCAACTGGGTTGGGTGAATTAATTCATATAGATGTTTGGGGACCTTATAAAGTTACAAGTAAAGAAGGTTTTAGATACTTCTTAACCATTGTAGATGATTTTACTAGAGTTGTTTGGTGTTTTCTCATGAAGTCTAAAACTGAAGTGTTTGATAATTTACATATGTTTGTTCATATGATAAAAACTCAGTTTGATGTAAAAGTAAAAATTGTTAGAAGTGACAATGGGTCTGAGTTTGTAAATGCTAAAACTTCTTCTTTGTTCATTAATGAGGGAATTATTCATCAGACTTCTATTCCTTATACTCCACAACAAAATGGAGTAGTTGAAAGGAAACATAGACACCTTCTTAATGTTGCTTGTAACACCCGTGAATTTTGACCCGTTGACTTTTTGTGTAATTTGACTAACAATCTAGTTGAATGAAATAATAGGGTCGTTTGGTGAATTAAATGACAATGTGTATTATTTGAGTCGATAATATGTTTTGATTAGGTGTTTAAATGTGTAACGATTGTTTTATGGCTTGTGGGAGAAGCGGGTCGGCCCGTGGGTAGCCCATGACCCACCAGCCCTAAAGGCCTACTTTCCCCCCCCCTGATCTTTCCTTTCCTTTTCTTTCTTTCTATCTATCTTTTTCCTCTCTTTCTCTCAAAAACAAAAGAACCATTTCAATCTCTTCATCTCACTTGCATCTAAATTGTGTTTTGGACTTGCTTTAATACAAGAATCATTATCATTGTCATAACTTAATCCCATTGAAATCATAACCTTGGAGTTCATAGTTCGAGCATTAGCCTTTTGACCTAAATTCGGGTTCAAGCTCGTGAAAGGAGTTTTGGTAAGTCTAATTTACCCCATTTACTTCTATCTATGTTTAGTAATGCATTTCTGGTCATTTTGAGTTTTGACATGTCCTAAATCGGCTTGAAATGGAAATTGGGTCAAATAGGGTTCATTTAGGGTTTTGAATCGTTTGGATCGTTTGGCGATGTTATGGATGGAAACGAGGGTTTGGGCAAGTGTATTTGAGTACTAAAATGTCATATGCATCTTCAAAACGAGTCCATAAGTCTTAAATATCGAATTAGGGTTTTGGTTCTTGGGTTTTCTGCACTTGTAACCGATTCTGGACTGATCTGCTGTATGTAACGCCCGTTACATATTGTAACGCCCGTTACATATTGTAACACCCGTAACATGTAACGCCCGTTACATATTGTAACGCCCGTTACATATTGTAACGCCCGTTACATATTGTAACGCCCGTTACATATTGTAACGCCCGTTACATATTGTAACGCCCGTTACATATTGTAACGCCCGTTACATATTGTAACGCCCGTTACATATTGTAACGCCCGTTACATATTGTAACGCCCGTTACATATTGTAACGCCCGTTACATATTGTAACGCCCGTTACATATTGTAACGCCCGTTACATATTGTAACGCCCGTTACATATTGTAACGCCCGTTACATATTGTAACGCCCGTTACATATTGTAACGCCCGTTACATATTGTAACGCCCGTTACATATTGTAACGCCCGTTACATATTGTAACGCCCGTTACATATTGTAACGCCCGTTACATATTGTAACGCCCGTTACATATTGTAACGCCCGTTACATATTGTAACGCCCGTTACATATTGTAACGCCCGTTACATATTGTAACGCCCGTTACATATTGTAACGCCCGTTACATATTGTAACGCCCGTTACATATTGTAACGCCCGTTACATATTGTAACGCCCGTTACATATTGTAACGCCCGTTACATATTGTAACGCCCGTTACATATTGTAACGCCCGTTACATATTGTAACGCCCGTTACATATTGTAACGCCCGTTACATATTGTAACGCCCGTTACATATTGTAACGCCCGTTACATATTGTAACGCCCGTTACATATTGTAACGCCCGTTACATATTGTAACGCCCGTTACATATTGTAACGCCCGTTACATATTGTAACGCCCGTTACATATTGTAACGCCCGTTACATATTGTAACGCCCGTTACATATTGTAACGCCCGTTACATATTGTAACGCCCGTTACATATTGTAACGCCCGTTACATATTGTAACGCCCGTTACATATTGTAACGCCCGTTACATATTGTAACGCCCGTTACATATTGTAACGCCCGTTACATATTGTAACGCCCGTTACATATTGTAACGCCCGTTACATATTGTAACGCCCGTTACATATTGTAACGCCCGTTACATATTGTAACGCCCGTTACATATTGTAACGCCCGTTACATATTGTAACGCCCGTTACATATTGTAACGCCCGTTACATATTGTAACGCCCGTTACATATTGTAACGCCCGTTACATATTGTAACGCCCGTTACATATTGTAACGCCCGTTACATATTGTAACGCCCGTTACATATTGTAACGCCCGTTACATATTGTAACGCCCGTTACATATTGTAACGCCCGTTACATATTGTAACGCCCGTTACATATTGTAACGCCCGTTACATATTGTAACGCCCGTTACATATTGTAACGCCCGTTACATATTGTAACGCCCGTTACATATTGTAACGCCCGTTACATATTGTAACGCCCGTTACATATTGTAACGCCCGTTACATATTGTAACGCCCGTTACATATTGTAACGCCCGTTACATATTGTAACGCCCGTTACATATTGTAACGCCCGTTACATATTGTAACGCCCGTTACATATTGTAACGCCCGTTACATATTGTAACGCCCGTTACATATTGTAACGCCCGTTACATATTGTAACGCCCGTTACATATTGTAACGCCCGTTACATATTGTAACGCCCGTTACATATTGTAACGCCCGTTACATATTGTAACGCCCGTTACATATTGTAACGCCCGTTACATATTGTAACGCCCGTTACATATTGTAACGCCCGTTACATATTGTAACGCCCGTTACATATTGTAACGCCCGTTACATATTGTAACGCCCGTTACATATTGTAACGCCCGTTACATATTGTAACGCCCGTTACATATTGTAACGCCCGTTACATATTGTAACGCCCGTTACATATTGTAACGCCCGTTACATATTGTAACGCCCGTTACATATTGTAACGCCCGTTACATATTGTAACGCCCGTTACATATTGTAACGCCCGTTACATATTGTAACGCCCGTTACATATTGTAACGCCCGTTACATATTGTAACGCCCGTTACATATTGTAACGCCCGTTACATATTGTAACGCCCGTTACATATTGTAACGCCCGTTACATATTGTAACGCCCGTTACATATTGTAACGCCCGTTACATATTGTAACGCCCGTTACATATTGTAACGCCCGTTACATATTGTAACGCCCGTTACATATTGTAACGCCCGTTACATATTGTAACGCCCGTTACATATTGTAACGCCCGTTACATATTGTAACGCCCGTTACATATTGTAACGCCCGTTACATATTGTAACGCCCGTTACATATTGTAACGCCCGTTACATATTGTAACGCCCGTTACATATTGTAACGCCCGTTACATATTGTAACGCCCGTTACATATTGTAACGCCCGTTACATATTGTAACGCCCGTTACATATTGTAACGCCCGTTACATATTGTAACGCCCGTTACATATTGTAACGCCCGTTACATATTGTAACGCCCGTTACATATTGTAACGCCCGTTACATATTGTAACGCCCGTTACATATTGTAACGCCCGTTACATATTGTAACGCCCGTTACATATTGTAACGCCCGTTACATATTGTAACGCCCGTTACATATTGTAACGCCCGTTACATATTGTAACGCCCGTTACATATTGTAACGCCCGTTACATATTGTAACGCCCGTTACATATTGTAACGCCCGTTACATATTGTAACGCCCGTTACATATTGTAACGCCCGTTACATATTGTAACGCCCGTTACATATTGTAACGCCCGTTACATATTGTAACGCCCGTTACATATTGTAACGCCCGTTACATATTGTAACGCCCGTTACATATTGTAACGCCCGTTACATATTGTAACGCCCGTTACATATTGTAACGCCCGTTACATATTGTAACGCCCGTTACATATTGTAACGCCCGTTACATATTGTAACGCCCGTTACATATTGTAACGCCCGTTACATATTGTAACGCCCGTTACATATTGTAACGCCCGTTACATATTGTAACGCCCGTTACATATTGTAACGCCCGTTACATATTGTAACGCCCGTTACATATTGTAACGCCCGTTACATATTGTAACGCCCGTTACATATTGTAACGCCCGTTACATATTGTAACGCCCGTTACATATTGTAACGCCCGTTACATATTGTAACGCCCGTTACATATTGTAACGCCCGTTACATATTGTAACGCCCGTTACATATTGTAACGCCCGTTACATATTGTAACGCCCGTTACATATTGTAACGCCCGTTACATATTGTAACGCCCGTTACATATTGTAACGCCCGTTACATATTGTAACGCCCGTTACATATTGTAACGCCCGTTACATATTGTAACGCCCGTTACATATTGTAACGCCCGTTACATATTGTAACGCCCGTTACATATTGTAACGCCCGTTACATATTGTAACGCCCGTTACATATTGTAACGCCCGTTACATATTGTAACGCCCGTTACATATTGTAACGCCCGTTACATATTGTAACGCCCGTTACATATTGTAACGCCCGTTACATATTGTAACGCCCGTTACATATTGTAACGCCCGTTACATATTGTAACGCCCGTTACATGTAACGCCCGTTACATATTGTAACGCCCGTTACATTGTGCTTGGGCCGTTACAGTAACTTGGCAGGGGGGGAATGTGACTACACACATAGACGGTCTGTGTCTTGGGTGACAACAGAGACAAAGGGAGGACGAAAAGCGGAAAAGGGGGGGGGCCGGAGGGGGGACGCGAAGGCGAAAAAAGGGGGGGAATAAGCGTGGCAAGCGGGAAAGGCAAACGCGGGGCGGGTGGCAAGAGAGGGGAGAGGGGAGGAGAAGAGGGGGCCGGGGAACAGGCGGTCTGAAAACAATTCTAAAAATATTTCAAAAATTACTCAACTAAATTTCTTTGATAACTATGAGGATAATGCCATTAATCCCAATGATGATGAGGTAGCTATTGGTAAAACTGTTTCTAAAGCTGGAAGTAGTTTCCAACATAATACTAATGGTACATTTGAATCTACCTCATTAGGCAGTCCAACAGAGGTTGTCAATGATAGCCCAATAGTGACTACCAATGATGGCAGTACATATGATACTACTAGTAATGTTCAGGAGACAGCTACCAATTTAGAAGTGATGAATGACAATTCTGAGGGAACCATCAATCTTAATGATCAAAATTTTTTTGTAAATAAAGAAGGATTAAGAAGGTCTAATAGAAATGCTAGTCTTCCTATTAGACTTGAAAATTTTGAACTTGATGGCAAAGTTAAATATGGTTTAAATAAAGTTGTCAATTATGCAAACTTGTCTTGTGATGCTTATGCTTTTGTGAGTAGTCTTAACAAGAGTGTTGAACCTAATTCTTATTTTGAGGCTGCTAAACATGAACATTGGGTTAATGCTATGAATGAGGAAATGGAGGCATTAAATAGAAACAACACTTGGTCTATAACTGATTTACCTAGTGATAGGAAACCTATAGGTTGTAAGTGGATTTTTAAGATAAAATACAAAGCTAATGGTGAGATAGAAAGGTATAAGGCAAGATTAGTTGCTAAAGGATTTAGTCAAATGTTTGGCATTGATTTTGATGAGACTTTCTCACCTGTGGTTAAAATGGTTACTGTAAGGTGTTTATTAACAATTGTTGTGAATAATGAGTGGCCTTTATATCAAATGGATGTCAATAATGCTTTTCTCTATGGTGATTTGGATGAGGATATTTATATGGACATACCTCAAGGGTATGATAATGGTAACAAGAACTTGGTTTGCAAGTTAACTAAATCTCTTTATGGTTTAAAGCAAGCTCCTAGGCAATGGAATTCTAAATTGTGTAAAGCTTTACTTGAGTTTGGTTTTGTTCAAAGTAAATGTGATTATTCCTTGTTTACAAAGAATAATAAAGATGTCTTTACTGCCTTACTTGTCTATGTTGATGACATTGTTGTTACTGGCAACAGCCAAAGTGAAATTGACAATGTGAAAAAATTCTTGAATTCTAAGTTTAAGATCAAAGACTTAGGAAAACTAAAATACTTTCTTGGTATTGAGGTTATTGATACTGATCAAGGTATATGTTTGAATCAAAGGAAGTATTGTCTTGAATTATTGAATGACTTTGGTTTACTTGGTTGCAAACCTATTAAAACACCTTTAGAGATGAATTTGACTATGCAAGCTAAATCTGCTACTTCTAAACTTCTTGATAATATAACTGTTTATCAAAAGCTTATTGGAAAATTAATCTATCTAACTTTGACCAGGCCTGACATTAGCTATTCTGTTCAATGTTTATCTCAATTTATGCATGCACCAACCCAAGAACACTTTAATTTTGGCTTGAGAATTCTTAGATACTTGAAAGGTTCACCTGGATGTGGACTGCATATTACTAAAGGTAACAATCTTAACCTTTCTGCTTATGTTGATTCTGATTGGGGAAGGTGTTTGAGCACAAGAAGGTCAGTCACTGGCTACACTGTTTTACTTGGTAATAATCTTGTTTCTTGGAAAAGTAAGAAACAAAATACTGTAGCCAAGTCCTCTGCAGAAGCAGAATATAGG
Source organism: Erigeron breviscapus (assembly GCA_034093135.1). NCBI lineage: Eukaryota > Viridiplantae > Streptophyta > Magnoliopsida > Asterales > Asteraceae > Erigeron > Erigeron breviscapus. Next base: position 96,900,186 of record CM067171.1, on the reverse strand, counting down.
GCTATGGCTGCAGTAACTTGTGAAATTATATGGATTTTAAACTTGTTGAAAGATTTTGGTATTACTTCTTCTCTTCCTGTGCATTTGCATTGTGATAGTAAAGCAGCTATTCAAATAGCTGCAAATCCTGTCTTTCATGAAAAGACTAAACACTTTGAGATTGACTTGCACTTTATAAGAGAAAAAATTTGTTCTGGGGTCATTAAAACTGTTAAGATACTGTCTGAGGAAAACATGGCAGATATCTTTACCAAAAGTTTAAGTACATCTCAACATCAATTCTTATGTTCTAAACTGAAGTTGAACAATCTGTTTAAGACTTAACTGAAGGGGGGATGTTGAATTATATAAGTTAAGTCTTAATTAACTTAAAATGTTTTTTTGTTGTCGTGTCTATTTTGCAAGGAAATAAAGTTTGAGGACTAATCTTGGGCATTTAGAAGATGAAGAAGTAAAGGGACTGGAAGAGTAGAAGATAGAAGTTCAAGGGTGCATTGCTCAAAATTCTGGAGGCTATATAATGCTGCTTATTACATCGATTAGGGTTAAGAAACCCATTCCATTCGTTCATCTGGTTTCTGCTTATATATTCTCTCTGTATATATATATCACTTTGATATATATATTTTCTGGTTATTGTTCTTGTTCTAAATATATTTCTGGATATCAATCTTGATATCCTATTCTATTGTAATCAAACTCATAAACTCTTAATAATAATAATAATCATTCGATTTGTGTATTTCGATCTAAGTTCTTACATCCAGCCTACTCCAACTAAATACGAGTAGTACAATGAGATTGAGGTGCTTGGTTCTTTATTTCTTGTCATCTGCCCAGCACACCATCAAATTGCGAAAACAGTATATTGACATCCATTTGAGCTTTGTATTCGTCTGACTTGCTAGGTGAAGTGCAAACTTGAGTGATAAACAATTTCTTGACAACATATACTTCTTGTAAGCTTTCTCCGAATGAATGCTTTTCAACCCATATTCATCATGATTTATTATAGACCTTCCGTAAGCAGTCATTTCACTTTAAAATGTCGTTTTCTCCATAATTATGCTCAAATACATGTTAATATCCTGAAACACTAACAAATACCATAAACGCATCAAATGTATACAAAACGACTCGAAAAGCACTTAAAAACAATTAAATACGATGTGGGAAATGGGTATAAAATAAGGCATATCAAGTTTTCTATATAATATATTTATATATAGGAAGGATATATGTGACTGCTAGATACCTAAGCTTGGGTACAAATGCCCTCACATACATGTTGTCCCCATCTTAACCTCACTTAGCTCGTTTCCAACACTTTTCCATGAAAAAGAGCTTTCCGTTGACATGCTTGTGACGAAGCCATGCCATATTGGTGTCTTCCCGTGACATATTGGGGAAGAGCCCGTGACACTCCCGTTGAGAGATGCCTTTGTAAAATCCAGGACTTGAATTCATGTCCTGTCATTAAATTCCTCCTGATTTATTAGAACTAAAAGAATTCCATTTAAGCATCTCATTGCTTTAGTTGAAAGATTCCATTTGGACATTGGTTTCACTAGACCCGCTAAGCACCCCCCCCCCCCCCCCAAAAAAAAAAAAAAAAAACCCCTGTGCCACCACACGGGGTTTTTTAGGGGTGGCGTGATTGTCTTGGCGTATAGATTGTCACCTTGTGGAAGTTGGCATGATGTTGTTTCTTCTCATAACATTTTTCTAAAAATTTGACATCTTAAACATATATAAATAACAGTCTAACATTTTAAACATGATTGAATTATACTATAGAAAATTAGAAAGTCCTAATTAAACATGATTGAAAAAACTATACTATAGAAAGTCCTGATTGACATAGATGTAATTCGAAAATCACTTCTAAAATAAATAATATCTCCTCAATTCTTGTGTGATTTTCTATACACGCGTAAGTGATTATCTATACATTCTTATAATGCAAATCTTTTAATGCATACGATCATGGGTTTTGAATTTTTAAGGATATAAAAATTACTATATTAGAAATTCGGTCAATCATGTTTGTTTAAAAAAATAAACCATTCTATACAATTCTTCTTTAACAAAAATAACCTATTTATTTGAAAAGCCTACAACTAGGTCTAAACAGGGTAGAGATCTCATCAAGTTAACCCCAGCTTGAAGGGTAAAGTTTGAGAGATCATGAAAACGGTAATTCCGTTTTTAACGAATGAGTTGTCCTCATAAAGATTAAAAATATACTTTCTAATGGTTATGGTTTTGAGGTCTATAACAAATTTCAAGAATATTTCATAAGTTTCCGAAAAGTTGTATTTATGGTCGGTTGGCCATTTCAAGTAATTTTAAGTATCGGAATATGTTGTACACTTATATTTTCCTAAAAGTATCTATGTTTATGTGAACTTGGTATTTTTCTAAAGAAGACCTTGGATTAAAGTTAAGACTCAAATTTTCAAAATGATTATTGAATCTTGATCATTAATTAATTTTAATCCAATGATTAAGATCTCTCAACGTTACCTCTCAAGTTAAGATAACTTGAGATTTGAGGCAATCCCACGGTTCTTAACATTGCTCCACCACCATCAACCATAAATCTAGGCCGGCCAAGCCAAACAATAACCTATTAGACGCTAGGCAGAAATTAAAATTGATAAAATATGGATTTAGACATTTTCTAAATCATATAATAACACTACTGTAAAATTGGGCTTTACCAACAGATTTACCGACAAAAAAAATCTGATGTAATACGGATTTATCGACGGAGTTGCCGTTGAAGTGTAAAATTAATACACAAATACACAACTTAAATAACATATACATATAGGAGTGAGTGAAAATGGGGTATATGTAGAGCCTAAATGGAACAGATATGAGCATGGTAAGCAACACATCTATAACGGTATCAAACCGTTGAATCTAGGTAGATACCTGACTAATGTTTGGTTATACAAACTCAAATAGACATAACAAAATCAAGTTTTAGTTCACTGCTACATTTTAGGCCTGTGATCACACATGACTTACGACGTTATTTATATTAGATATTAATTTATTATAGTTTAAAATTTTATTTTTATCTCTACTAATAAAAATTTGATCTATATATTAAAAACTTTGAGTTTTATATTAAAATATTTTTTAGAAATATGTTCATCGAAGTTGTTTACTGTGACATGTTTAGGGATATTTGAATATTACAAATCATAATATGTTTATCAAAGTTGTAGCTTATGACATACTTAGCAATATTTTAATATTAAAAAATCGATCACTATCATTTTATTTGCTTTGTTGTTACACATGGTTTATTACATTCTTATTTTACATTATTAGAAATTTGATGAAACATATCCTTAATATTTCAATTAAAATATGACAATGTTATATGTGTATCCTGTAAAGATTATATTTTATATGTTTTGTTTTCTTATATGTGTCATAACAGTATTAAAAACTTTCAAAAAATGGATAATAGTACAATAACTTTTAAAATCTTAATTTATTTAATTAATTTATATTTATATGATAGATATACTATTAAGATATATATTAGCTATTATTCTATTGAATATATATTAGTTATTATTTTATTGGATATATATTAGCTATTATTCTTATTTATTATATTGAAATTATTGGTTAAAACGTGTAAATTTGTAAGGGAAAACAAAAAGTGTAAATTAAAGTTAGAATTGATAACAAAAGTTAACTTTAAAAATCAAGAATTGTGATTAGTCGATAAGTTATCAGAGCAACTGTCTTTTAATATATATTCAAAGAAATGATGTAAGGTTGGTTTGCAGGTCTTTTTCTTTTACTAGAATAGCAATATACATCGACAACATTTTTAAGGGTGATAATACAAGAAATTAGCTCAACCTATATTTGATCAAATATAAAGTGTAAAATTAATCCAATTCATTAAGTCTCATGTTACGTTCAAAGTTAACTAGATTTTCGACTCGTGTCAAATACACGGATTGTTTATGACATATTAAATATAAAATTAAATATATGTAATTCAAGAAAAGATGTGAAAGAAGAAACCAGTAAATTTAAATATAAAGAATGTAATTAAAATTATAAAAAAACAAACCGGTAAATTCAAATATAAATAATGTAATGAAAATCAAAGTAACAAAATGCAATACAAGAACATTGACGAAAGCGTTTAACTTGTTCATCTATCAATATCATGTCAAGACTTGCTGTTGTATTTGTTTTCTTAACAATACATTTAAATAAACTTCTTGTAGTTTTGTTGTGGTATTTGTATTTCATGAAAGTTTTGAATTATATAAAAATAATATAAAATAAAATAATGATATAATTATTAATTCGTATTAATTTAAATGTTGTAACCTCTCTAACTTTTAGATATATATTTTTTTATTAGATAGCCGTTATGCAAAAAAAGTATTAATTATTTTTGTTAGGTCCAGATTTACTGGACTCGCTCCAGACTCGACTACTGGAGCCTTACTGAAGATCTGTCCAGAAATGATAATTACTGGAACTACTCCAGACTGGAGTTCCTCTGAAGATTTGTCCAGAAATAATGGAAGACCAGTGAGCAAATACTTGTATAGGAAATCTGGAGTATTCTCCAGATTAGCTCACTGGACTTCACCCCAGTCCAGATCTATTCCTACTGAAGACATTCTGACTGAAGTCAAAGACTGAAGTCTGAAGAAAGAAGACTGACAAATGGCGGAGTCCACTGGAAGTCTTACCAGATCTGTACACTGGAGGATTGTCAGTGTTCTAGACCTTACAAGTCTGAACACTGATATCGAGGAATTGACTTTTGCCTTTACACACTTTCCAAAGAACAATCCACTTGTTCTTTACCAAAGTTTATGCGTGTAAAGGTGGTTGGTTAAAAGAATAAAATCATATCGATATGACTTTATCCTTGTACCATTAACCAATGCATTTAATGTTCTTGTCGGATCATTAAATACATGCAACCATATTTGTACGGCACAAAATTCACCAGTGAATTTTGTTGCCTATAAATACAAAGTCATTTCTTTGAGAAAATACTTTTAAGCATACATTTTGCATTAAAGTGAATTTGTCTAAATACTCTCGATCTTAAACAGGGATACTTCACAACTTTAAGTATCTCGATCCAAAAGAGTTATTTGACAAATATAGATCATTTGTAATTCATAGGTTGTTAGGATACATACTTATTTGTATTATCTTGATTCCGCACAACCTTGTATTTTATTTAACATCATAAATAAAATACACCATTGAAAAATACATAATGTTCCACTTTACTTGTTTATTGCTTTAAGTCTTGTATTACTTTGTTTATATACTCTTGCATTTATTTACAAGTAATACTAGTCCATTCTAGTTCTTATTAGACTTGTTGTATTTTACACTTTCTAGGTTAACCATCGAATTTAAGGGACTCACAATTTTTAAATTGTGAAGTGTAAATTCGTGATGGAAAACCAAAAAGTGTAAATTGATTATTTTTAAATAGGGTTAAAGTGTAAATTGGTGATGGAAAACCAAAAAGTGTAAATTGATTATTTTTAAATAGGGTTAAAGTGTAAATTGGTGAAAAAAAAGTGTAAATTGATTATTTTTAAATTGGGTCAAAGTGTAAATTGATGATGGAAAACCAAAAAGTGTAAATTAATTTAGACATGTGTTGATTTAATTAATTTTGAGAAATTGAGGATTGTGATTGGTCAATTGAGGTTAGGTCAGTTGCCTTTTAGTATATATAAAGATGTGAGAGTTAGCAAACAAGCAATTTCTTAGCTTAAAGAGGCTATTATGCCTAACTTCATTATTTCGGTTTATCTTTGCCATTCATAGTACCATACTAGATTTTACACCCGTGTCCAACACTGGACACGGGGTTTACTATATTATCAATATTAGATCTTCATACATTTAAGTCATAAAAGCTTATAATTTGAAGATATACGGTTCCAAATGTTATACTTTGCAAGTTGTAGTACAATAATCACAGGTTCGTCACTATCATTATTAGCTAAGACATATTGATGGAATTGTTTGTCGTAGTCATTCCATAAGGCACATGCTATAATAACTTTTCTATTATAGAATTTTTGAAATCAGTTGTACTCATATTGTGATATTATTGTAACACCCGTCATTTTAAAACCTGGATTTTCAAAAACTTTGTCAAACGGCGTTAAAACGTAGCGGAAAAGATCACTTAAAAACTGTCTCATCTGTAATGGATGGTTGTTTACATAATAGTTTGGTGTTACTAATAGCATCATCGTAATAGTCAAAGTAAAATCCAAGTTATGGCACCAACATAAATGCCAACATTATTACATGCAACATAAATAATAATAAAGTAGCCAAACAACGGCTAAAGGTGAAGTCTAAGCATCGGGAAACTAATGCTAATCTTCCTTTATTCTTCTACCCATCTCACGAGCTAAACCTTTCTCTAGCTCAAACCTGCTTATCCTGAAGGACACAACATTTTCATAAAAGCAAGTGTTAGCTAATAAATTAGCTAAGTAAGATACACACATTTAATAAAACGTTCTTCATTTTACTTTTATAAAACTTCTTTCTTAATATACTTATCAAAACATGATCACATTACGTATTGTCCACACGTATCATAAGATAATCCCATACTTATCTCCTTCCCATATCCATCACATTTCATATCATATCAACTTATACTTATAACTTAAACAACATCTCATATCATATCAACATACATTTACAACTTAATCAACATCTCATATCATATCAACATACATTTACAACTTAATCAACTTAATCAACTTATCAACTTAATCAACTTAATCAACTTGATCAACTTAATCAACTTAATCAACTTAATAAACTTATCAACTTAATCAACTTAATCAACTTAATCAACTTAATCAACTTAATCAACTTAATCAACTTAATCAACTTAATCAACTTATCAACTTAATCAACTTAATCAACTTAATCAACTTATCTACTTATTCTCACGTCGTATTGTGATCTCTCAACGTAAAGCACATATACTTCTTTCACACATATCTTATTATCAACTTAATCAACTTAATCAACTTAATCAACTTATTCAACTTAATCAACTTAATCAACTTAATCAACTTATCAACTTAATCAACTTAATCAACTTAATCAACTTTAAGCATCCCGTTATGCTTTTAACATTGGTGGTTAGTCACTCCACCCGGAAATACTATATCAACGTAACTATGCCACAAGGAGCTACCCAAGCGACCACTTATAGTATCCCGTCATGCTTTTAACATTGGTGGTTAGTCACTCCACCCGGAAATACTATATCAACGTAACTATGCCACAAGGAGCTACCCAAGCGACCACTTATAGTATCCCGTCATGCTTTTAACATTGGTGGTTAGTCACTCCACCCGGAAATACTAGATCAACGTAACTATGCCACAAGGAGCTACCCAAGCGACCACTTATAGTATCCCGTCATGCTTTTAACATTGGTGGTTAGTCACTCCACCCGGAAATACTATATCAACGTAACTATGCCACAAGGAGCTACCCAAGCGACCACTTATAGTATCCCGTCATGCTTTTAACATTGGTGGTTAGTCACTCCACCCGGAAATACTATATCAACGTAACTATGCCACAAGGAGCTACCCAAGCGACCACTTATAGTATCCCGTCATGCTTTTAACATTGGTGGTTAGTCACTCCACCCGGAAATACTATATCAACGTAACTATGCCACAAGGAGCTACCCAAGCGACCACTTATAGTATCCCGTCATGCTTTTAACATTGGTGGTTAGTCACTCCACCCGGAAATACTATATCAACGTAACTATGCCGCAAGGAGCCACTCAAGCGACCACGTACGCACTAGCTTTTCAACTAGCACGGGTTAAGCTTAACACAACTTATGCTCGAGACTTCTTATCTTTATTAACTTAGGCTACACTTTCACCTAAACTAATCACTTATCAACATCTTTACTTTACTTTTTACGCACTAACACTAAGGCTAGAACGATTTCCCACATTTCACACTTTACTTTAACTTTAGGTATTTTCATTACCTAATTAATGTCACATCTACTTCAATGTTTAATCTCACTAACGTGCACAACTCATAATATTTCTTACGTGTATCTAGTGAACTAGACATTTCATACTTAAGTGCCACATATAAGCCATCACATATCAACATTAAGGCATATCAACGACATTATCAACAACACATATCATAATCATTTTATAGCAACCTCGTTAAAGTCATCACATAACTTATGCACATAACTACTTTTACTTTAAACGTCAACATAACAACATAGGTCATTTCAACATACATACATTCCCATATAACCTCCCGCATAACCCGGAAAACCCAACACACATAAGATAATCCGATTAAGAGGTTAATTATAGAAAACCACATTTTGTTGTGCCTCCAGTGTGAGAAAAGTCATGTATCTTACCTGATGACGAGCACAACGATCAATAAGCAACGTTATAGTATCTTGTTTGAGTTCCCGACTACCTAGCACACACATATAATCGACATGTAGCATAAACGGGACCTAAAAGAACATCTCCAAGCTCCCTAAACCTCAAGGTAACTTATACCTAAGGTCTATGGGTCAAATGAGCACTAAAACAAGCCTAAACGACCATCAGACATGCAAGTGCGCCGCATCCCCCATCCATGCGCCGCTCAAAATATTCCAGAAACTTCATACATGCCCAGGTGCGCCGCACCTCGGGTGTCGACCAGCACAACTTACTTCGTTTTTCTTTAATCACCTTCCAAACGTATCCCAAACCTCCACCACAACTTATACCCATTAAATTCACATTAATTAGGTCACAATTAAGCATCTGAAAACATCAATTGATCCTTGAATCAATTGCAAACATGAATTCCCTTTTTGATTATCAAAACGACTCGAAACCGCAACGTTTTGTACAAAAACACAATTGAACACACATGGATCTAATTAAACACCTGGGATTTACTCATATACATATAAATAACATAATTCATCATTAAAGTTAGCATCTTGACTAGAACTTGAAGAATTGACCTAGGGTTTTACCAACAAGTAATTAGCCTAGTGGTAAGGCAAACACTTTGTGACCATAAGGTCTCAGGTTCGATCCCCGCTGGGTACAAAAAATAATTCCTTTAAGGTACTCGTTACCAATGAAGCCTAGACCCATATGTGAAGTTTAAATACGCGGGTTCGATCCTTCGGGGTGCCCAGATCATGTGGGGATTAGGATAGAGGTATTTTACCGGCATCATATGGCTCATATGGGGTGGGTCGATGGGTATCCAATTGTGGTACCGGGGTTAGGGTTCCCCCCATTACCCTTTTTTTAATTGACCTAGGGTTTTGTGTGTGAGAATTTCTTAGGGTTTAGATCTGATCAAGGGGCATTAGGGTCGTGACTTATGCCCTATATATGCTGGAACAACTTTCAAAACTTTACATCTAGGCCCTCGCACTTCCTTATAACTCGTTTCGTCACTTAACGGCTCGTTTAACGCATACGGGAACACTTAACGACTCTTGTACCTTATCAGGAACACTAATTGACTTTATTAATCATTATCAACTTTAATTTCATTACTTTAATCACTTTAACACATATCTCACGTTAATCATTTAATTCACATAAGTACATACAAAACACATAGTAACTAACGGTCTCTAACGACAAGTTAACGGTCAACGTCAAAAAGTTTTGGGATGTTACAATTATTATGAAAATTAATTAAGAATTAAAATATAAACATACTTGTGATCCTGTACTTGACATTTAAGTATACGTATTTGATCATGATGCGGGCCCTTAACACGAATAGGTTTATTATCAATCACCTATCCTATGATAATTATTGATGACTAAAAATAAATGTTAGGTCCAGTTTACTGATAAACTGGAGCGTCTCCAGTTGCATCTGGAGACCAGTTGATTTGTCCAGAAATATATGAAGTCCAGTGGCCAGTGTACAGTTGATGCCACTGAAGACTTCCTCCAGTTTAGATCTGATCGTAAACCTGAAGACATTCCAATTGAAGTCAAAGACAACAAGTGGAAGAAAGAGAATGACCATGGCAGCGAAGCCCAGTGGACATTCTGTCCAGATCAAGAACTGGAGATCCATCAGTGTAAAGTACTTACAAAGCTTTACACTGATTACGAGGAAGACCTTTTTACTTTATGTACTATTAACCGGACAATACACATTGTCTATGTTTAAAGTACAAAAGTGCATAAAGTATGTTGGATAAAGTGACTTTATGTCTTACTTTATCAAGCATTTCTAAGGAATTAAATACACTTCCTTAAATGCTCTCAACCATATTTGTACGGGCAAAGTTGACATCTCAATGTCAACTTTGCCTATAAATAGAGGTCTTTGCACAACCAAGAAACAACTTTGCATATTCGACATTTGCATATTCTTGGTGAACTTGTGCAATATTCTCTCAATCGCTAAAAGGAACATTTCACAACTTTAAGTGTTTTGATTGTTGAAGAGAATTTCCAAGTATTAGATCGATTGTATTTCATAGGTTGTTGGGATATTTACATTATTGTATTATCTTGGTTCCGCAATAACCTTGTAATTTATTTATAGTTAATAAATAAACTACACTTGAAAATTACATATTGTCTCACCAGATTTACTTTACAAGTACTTTATATATTGCATTGTCTTTACTTATTACATATTGTCACCTTAATAAGTAATCTAACCTTTAACCTGGTATATACACACTGCAACTGGTCGTCTCCAGATCAGTGTGTATATTGCAAAGTAATCTCACCATCGACATAGAGGTGTCTTCAGTGGTACCATCTCTTGAGTTGGGACTTACAATAAATATAAATTAAGTATTCAGGGCTAAAAAGTGCAAATTATTGATGAAAAACAATACATAAGCGGGAGTCAATTTGATAAAATTGAGCGATTTGATTGGTTAATAAGTCATTAGGTTTTGAAATAATTTTTTAGACAATATTTCATATGTTGAAATTGTTTTAATGTAAATTTTAAAAAATTCTCTCAAGTTGATGGCTAAAAATAAATATAAATTAAGTATTCAGGGCTAAAAAGTGTAAATTATTGATGGAAAACAAAAAAGTGTAAATTAATGAGACTTTTTCTACAAATTAATATAAATACTAATATAATAATATATTTGGATAATGATTATTAGGATTTTTAATTTATAGTTAATCTAAATGATGACATAAGCGAAAGTCAATTTGATGAAAATTGAGCGATTTGATTGGTTAATAAGTCATTAGGTTTTGAAATAATTTTTTGTAGACAATATTTCATATGTTGAAATTGTTTTAATGTAAATTTTAAAAAATTCTCTCAAGTTGATGGCTAAAAATAAATATAAATTAAGTATTCAGGGCTAAAAAGTGTAAATTATTGATGGAAAACAAAAAAGTGTAAATTAATGAGACTTTTTCTACAAATTAATATAAATACTAATATAATAATATATTTGGATAATGATTATTAGGATTTTTAATTTATAGTTAATCTAAATGATGACATAAGCAAGAGTCAATTTGATGAAATTGAGCGATTTGATTGGTTAATAAGTCATTAGTTCAACTGTCTTATAGTATATATTAAGATTAAGATTAAGATTAAGATATCATAATGCAAAAGTAGTGAATATAATGCAGAATTATATCCGGATCTAATCCTTTAGCAAACAGTTGGGCTAGCTTGGAAGGATAGTTATCATCATCTCTATAATGTCCCTGCCAACGTGTTTCTTGACAGGATTGAGATCCTTTAAAGTTAAAAACAACTTCATAGGTAAAGTTGATGAATTTTAACCCTTGGATTAAAATCAATGGTCAAGATTTAAAAATCATCTTTAAATCTTAACCCTTGATTTTAATCTAAGGGTCAAGATCATCCAACTTTAGAGGATCATTATACTTCTTGACATCTCTATAATCGATATTTGATCGACATCGAAGTACCGATCAAAAATAAATCTATATACCTTATACTAGATATATAGCTGGGGTGAGTGGATATCGTTCCCACGAGTAGTTGTGGTTATAGTCAAGTTTTAACAAATTTTGAGTTTGAGAATAATAAAAAAATTAATTTCAATTAACTAAAACAAATATTAACTAAGGATGCGAATTAAACTAATTAAGTAATTGGAAAAAGCATTTCTCCCGAATCCCAAAAGTCGCATTAATTTACCTAATAAACTTTACCGAGTATTTATTCTAAATTACATAGACATAATTTTATTAATTGACAAGAACAATTTTGGGCACAACCTATGTTAATTAAATGACCTGTCTTAATCCCTAATCCAGGTCGATTCGACACAAATCATTAACTCACAATAAATTGTCATTCGAAAATTCAGATCAAATAATATTGAATAAATACTCAAATCAGTCACATAAATCACAATCCAAAAATATCAATGTTTACACGACTGAAAGTAAAGTTCATCAAATAAAATTAATTAACAATTGTTCATCGGAAGAGATAACAAAAACCTTAGCCGGACATAATCATTTTCAAGTCACCACGGTTTGATGTAGAAAATCGTTGTTGCATGGTTCGAATGTTGGTGATGTCGATATATCCCTCCGAAATAGCTGCTATGGAATAACAAATATATATATAGCCTCCTTATTTCTTGATGCCCCACGTGAGGTTTTTTAGCCGACAAAACCCAAAACTAAATAATAAGTAAGCGGGCCTCTCTTTTGTGTGTCTTGTTCAATCCATAATAAAAGAAAGTGAGATTGCTGGGCTGGTGGAATTATACGGCCCAAATGATAACCAACACAAAAGTCCTTAAAATATTGCATATGATCTGATGTCTTCCGAGGTGCAAAACTAAGACAACCAAATATGAGAAATTGGTTTTCATGAAGTCTTGTTCCACCAATCTTTTGCTTTGTATCACCAATTATACTCAAACGTTCACTCTATTACCATTATAAGCCGCATATTATTTGTTTTAGCTCAAACCTGAAATGCACATAACATATATCAAAGTAGGTCTATTCAAATAGAAAATTAATCTATATAATCACTTTTAGACCATTTAATATATATCCAATTATGACTTATCAATATCGTTCAAGTAATTGACTTGGTTATACACTTATACAGTTATACTCTATGTAATCTCAAGTTCTTTTGATACAATAGACTATTTTTGAGTAACAGTGTGTTATATGATGATGTACAATGTGCAACTAGATGTCTCTATAATTTCGAAACTAATCTAAAGATTAACAACCTTACATGATTCAATATGCTCATATCGTTGCTGGCTGCCCTGTTTATCAAAATCGGAATGAGCTATATATATCCTACCCTCCCGGTAAGTTGTTCATATTTCGTAGAACATGATGATGTCATCTTTACGTTGGTTACTCACTATTTTGATGTATCTTGCATGAACTATATATGTAGGCGTGAATGCCGTCACCTTAATTTCTTTCCCATATACATTTACAATATACACAGGGCGAAGCATGGGAGCGACACGGGGACTTACGGTACCAAAGGGAGGTGTGTCCCCGTCTATTTGAATAAAGTTTTGCGTCTGTTGTGATGTGCCCTTTTGTTCTGAACTTAAATTTTCTGATTTTCAGGTACATACATGCCGGTGAATTTCGAGAATATGTTTAGAACATATGATGCTTGTGTAAAGTAGAGGCGTTGCTGCCTCTGTGATGCTGGTTAACCAAAATGTAATGACACATTTGACCATATATTTATAATGTGAAATTAATTGTGTAAATATGTATACACTACTTGACAACATCTATATAATATAACATCTTTATTAACTTTATGTTATCTAAACTTCTTACCTTCCTACAGAACAACCAAAAAGTACTCCGTATTAGAAATGAGTTAGAATTAGAATAATAACTTCATTATATTTAAGCTTATTTGAATTTTCGGTTGTTTTTCAAACCTTGCTAGAGAAAGTTGAAACTACTAAAATATTAGAAACATGTCTCACTCATTTCGCTCTCTAGATCTAAGATTGAGAGCCTGAAATTTGAGATCGAGATCGAGAGTTTGAGATCGTGATTCTCCATTTTCGGCGTTGGTTTCGCCTTGACCGTCAGATTTTTTTTCTTCAAGTGTACGTATAGCGCTAGCCCTAGGCCGGAGGTCCTTCTGGAAGCAACTTCTCTACCTTTGGGTAGGGGTAAGGTTGTCTACATCATAATTCCTTCAAACCCCGCTTTTGTCGAGACTGAGTATCGTGTTGGTGTAGTTACAATATTACAAAAGGATGGTGATAAATTTACAACACAAATTTGACATCTATAATAATTATTTTGCTTTAAAGAGTTGTATATTATGCCGTAATCAACTTCTACTTGTTGTAAATGTCAAAAATATGTAAATGAGTATTCATTACAAAAGTTAAATGAATAAAAGCAATGGACATACGAACATACAATTAAAGCATGATTAGTATATATTTTACATATATGACAAAAAAAAAAAAAAAACAAAAAAAAACTATGGATGGACATGGAATAGTACCGTGATACGAACGATACCGATCTCAAAAATAGTCAAAACATAGTAGCGAACTAGCGATCCTAGTCTATTTGAATAACCGATTATTTACACGACTCAAACTTTCTAAGATAAATCTTTTTTTTGAATGATGTGGATCATTTGCTCGCAACAGGGGATCTAGCTTATGTTGTCTTAACCGAGTCCGCGCTAGAAAGCCCCTCACCCTCAATACCTATAGTAGGAGGAGAAACCCCCAACTAAACCGACCGAAGGCACAACATTTAATTGGGATAAAACCTTGCTCCTTTTGTAGGACTCAAACCTGCTTCACTGGAAGACTTTATTTGTAAAATTACTTTAGATGTCTTTCTCATGTCTCGAACTCGAAACCTCCAGCATGTAAAGCTGGTGCTCAACCACTGAACTATAATAGGAATAAATCTAATCTTCCCCAAACCTTGTATATGACCAACATATCAAGTTTCATCATATTTATATAAAAGTAAAAAAAGTAAAAATCTTTAATCTAAATAAGACTATACTAATTAACTTTTCATCTTAATTATCTTAATAAGACTATACACGTACCAAATTGAACCCATGATGGTAATACTTTGCAAATACGTAATTAAATTACCAAAACCATATCCGTATAGACTATACTATTTGACTTTTCCAAATGGCGTTATACCACCACACTTTCCCACCAAGACTTTTCGTTTTCATCTGGAAAATGAACATATAACTTTTGCGACTATAAATACCATTCTTTTTATCGTTCTATTTCCTCAAAATATAGACATGGAGATTAGCGATGAGCCGGTTGCAATGGCGACAGTGGCACCAATGGCACCAGTCACGGCCCAACGCCCGGTTAGGACTGACCTCGAGTCATCTATTCCTAAGCCATGTAAGTTATATTGCTTCTTGTAATGATATCCATAAATTAGTGCCCCTGTGGTTAGACTAATTAACCATGAATCTGTTTAATTACAAAAGACTTGGCTAGAGCCATGGCTGCACCTGATATGGAACATCCTGATGGGACACCCGAACACAAGGCTCATGGCATGAGCGTGCTTCAGCAACACGTCGCCTTCTTTGATCAAAACAACGATGGCATCGTTTATCCTTGGGAGACTTACACTGGTGAATAATACCAAACTATATACTACAACTCTTTTTAAATATTTCATTCTATTGTATGCTAATTACTATATATATTTCAGGGCTTAGAGACATTGGGTTTGGCATAATATTTTCATTGATTGCCGGGCTCGGTTTCAATATAACATTTAGTTACCCCACTCTCCCAGTAAGTTGAAATTTTATCAGTAGTACTGATTTTAGCTCTCTTTAATTTGGCTTCCAACTAATTTGGGTTTTTTTTTTGTTCTGTTATATGTGTTTGTGTGGTGCAGAGTTACATACCTTCTCTTCTGCTTCCAGTTTACATAGCCAACATACATAAAGGCAAGCATCCAAGTGATTCTGGGACATATGATACAGAAGGAAGGTAGTTTCATTAGCCCCATTCAATCATTATAGACACAATGGCCGGACGGGGTGAACAGTCACTACAAATAATATTGCATTTGTCCACACTTTTAGTTAGCGTGAACAAATTAAAAAATTTGTCACGCTTTTATGTGTGTAAAAATATGAAGAACTAAAAGTGTGTAGAAATTAATCCACACTTAAAATTGTGTATTCTAAAAGTTCACACTTTTTAGTGTGAACTTTCATATTTAATTTGTAACACCACATTTGTCCACGCCACATATTTAGTTAGTGTGGACAAATGTGGTGTGACAAATTAAATATGAAAGTTCACACTAAAAAGTGTGAACTTTTAAAATACCACAATTTTAAGTGTGGATTAATTTCTACACACTTTTAGTTCTCCATATTTTTACACACATAAAAGCGTGACAAATTTTTTAATTTGTTCACACTAACTAAAAGTGTAAACAAATGCAACATTATTTGTAGTGAGTAGACTAGTTCTGACAAAAATGCCTCGGCCCAGCCAACAAATGCTTTCTAGCTAGCTAGCCGGCCGGAATCAGCCTCTCTATCTTTGGGCTTTAGATGTGGGTACTCCCCCATACTCGGTCATGAACGAAATTGGATACCGTTGTTATATTAAATCAGTTATTATATAGTCAATCATTGTTTATCCATATTGGAAAATGATAATAACAGCACTAAAAATTGTCATTAGTAACTTATTACATGCATAAAAGTTAGTACTTTATACATTAAAAACCATCTCTTTGAAATTTCATATAACAATGTACAAGTTTTTATGCATCCTAATAAATTATACTCGACAGCCTTTAGGGTTGTCATTGACAAAACCTATATAATATATTACTTTTAAGGTACCTATATTACGTTAAACGACAATTATTGTATATGACTTTCATTAAGATTTAATTATCAAAAAATTTATTTATCATAATCTTGATAATCACAAAATTATAATAATTAATTTGTTTCAACTTTCATATTTATTTTTTATAATGACAAATTTGGCCATCTATTTGGGTTTTGCATTATCTTTTCATATATCTAATTTCAGTTCTGAATGGATAAGTCTCAAGTCTCAACTTGATTTAAATTCCAATTTGTTTATTAATGGTCGATAATTTCCATATTTACCTAATTATGAAATTTGGGTAACACGCAATTATATAACATTATAACCTGGTATAGTATACAACAATTGACTGGTGGGAGTTTGTCGAGCACCACTCAAAATAATACCCATGTGGAGTGTGGACTCATCTCATATGTGATTTAATCGCATGCGACTTTAAATATAATTACATGTGATGTGATGTAGGTTTTCTAAGATTTTTATTTTATATTTTTATAGTCCATATGAACCTGTCAAAGTCAGATGTGGTAACCAAAGTGAGGCAAGAAGGATAATCCTTCCTTGGAAATTAAAACTTTATCATATACTTTTTAAAATTTTCTAAAGAAATTTTTAAACTTTATTCCCTTTATGATTTGTTTTTTATAAGTTTTTTTAATTTTGTCCCTTCATAAAAAAATTTATAATATCAACTCTCTCTAACTAATAATATAATCTAAACATTTTTTGATAAAGCTATTAAAGGGTTATTTGAACACATCAGATGAGTTTCTACCCATTTGACTTGTAGAACCCGTTTGAAAAATATGATCCCATATCAAGTTTGATAGTAAACCAGTTGAAATTGCCACAATTATTCATACTCGGTAACATCTTCATTTTTTAGGTATTCACCGGTTAACTTCGAAAGTATGTTTAGCAAATACGGCAAAACAGTGCCGGATAAACTAACCTTGAGAGAGCTATGGAACATGACAGAAGGAAACCGGGTGGCGTTCGACCTTGTGGGATGGTTTGTGCTTTGATCACTACAATCAAATTGCAAAATGTTAGACTTACAAAACTTTTTCAAACGTCTTATAAAAAACGAAGTGTCATGTAACGTGGACGACCAATCACATTATACTTGTTTTTTCCCCTAAATATGATTGGTTTCGTATCATTTTGTAAAAGTTTGTAAGTCTAACATTCTCCTTTATTAGTAGTGTAAATATAGATTATATAACTGATTGTCATCTAATTACAGGATACTGAATAAAGTGGAGTGGGGCGCCGTATACATTATTGCTAAAGATGATGAAGGTTTTCTATCAAAAGAAGCCATGAGAGGTGTCTTTGATGGCAGTCTATTTGAAAATCTTGCCAAAAAGAAGGCATCCAAAAATGAAGAAAAGAAGATGTCGTAGAAGCAAGTAGTTGTACATATATAGACAAATGTTAATGTGGACATCTTGTGAAAAAAACATGCATAATATCGAAGATACGATACTTACGCAAACCCATATATATATGCATATATAGACAAATGTATCATTTGCATACTTTGACAATAAAAATAACACCTGTAATTATGTTGGGTTTAATTAATAAAAAGGCATGCTATTTTAGTAAGAGTCGTGTAAGTGAAAGAATTTAGATCGAAATACACAAATCGAATGATTATTATTATTATTAAGAGTTTATGAGTTTGATTACAATAGAATAGGATATCAAGATCGATATCCAGAAATATAGTCTTAATCTGAACAACAACCCAGAAAAATATATCTATATATATATATCAAAGTGATATATATATATACAGAGAGAAAATAAGTCGAAAACTGAATGAACAAATGGAAAGGGTTCTGAACCCTAATCGAAGTGGAAGAAGGCTTATATAGCCTCCAGAATTTGAGTAAAACACCCTTGAACTTCTATCTTCTTCCTCTTCCAGTCCCTTGACTTCTTCATCTTCTAAATGCCCAAGTTTAGTCCTCAAACTTTGTTTCCTTGCAAAACAATCACAACAACAAAAAAAACATTTCAAGTTAAATAAGACTTAACTTATAATTCAACATCCCCCCTTCAGTTAAGTCTTAAACAGATTTTTTAATTTCAGTTTAGAACATAAGAATTGATGTTGAGATGTACTTAAACTTTTGGTAAAGATATCTGCCATGTTTTCTTGGGACAGAATCTTAACAGTTTTAATGACCCCTGAACAAATTTTTTCTCTTATAAAGTGCAAGTCAATCTCAAAGTGTTTAGTCTTTTCATGAAAGACAGGATTTGCAGCTATTTGAATAGCTGCTTTACTATCACAATGCAAATGTACTGGAAGAGAAGAAGTAATACCAAAATCTTTCAACAAGTTTAACATCCATATAATTTCACAAGTTACTGCAGCCATAGCCCTATATTCTGCTTCTGCAGAGGACTTGGCTACAGTATTTTGTTTCTTACTTTTCCAAGAAACAAGATTATTACCAAGTAAGACAGTGTAGCCAGTGACTGACCTTCTTGTGCTCAAACACCTTGCCCAATCAGAATCAACATAAGCAGAAAGGTTAAGATTGTTACCTTTAGTAATATGTAGTCCACATCCAGGTGAACCTTTCAAGTATCTAAGAATTCTCAAACCAAAATTAAAATGTTCTTGGGTTGGTGCATGCATAAATTGAGATAAACATTGAACAGAATAGCTAATGTCAGGCCTGGTCAAAGTTAGATAAATCAATTTTCCAATAAGCTTTTGATAAACAGTTATATTATCAAGAAGTTTAGAAGTAGCAGTTTTAGTTTGCATGGTCAAATTCATCTCTAAAGGTGTTTTAATAGGTTTGCAACCAAGTAAACCAAAGTCATTCAATAATTCAAGACAATACTTCCTTTGATTCAAACATATACCTTGATCAGTATCAACAACCTCAATACCAAGGAAGTATTTTAGTTTTCCTAAGTCTTTTATCTTAAACTTAGAATTCAAGAACCTTTTCACATTATCAATTTCACTTTGGCTGTTGCCAGTAACAACAATGTCATCAACATAGACAAGTAAGGCAGTAAAGACATCTTTATTATTCTTTGTAAACAAGGAATAATCACACTTACTTTGAACAAAACCAAACTCAAGTAAAGCTTTACACAATTTAGAATTCCATTGCCTAGGAGCTTGCTTTAAACCATAAAGAGATTTATTTAACTTGCAAACCAAGTTCTTATTACCATTATCATACCCTTGAGGTATGTCCATATAAATATCCTCATCCAAATCACCATAGAGAAAGGCATTATTGACATCCATTTGATATAAAGGCCATTCATTATTCACAGCAATGGTTAATAAGCACCTTACAGTAACCATTTTTACCACAGGTGAGAAAGTCTCATCAAAATCAATGCCAAACATTTGACTAAATCCTTTAGCAACTAATCTTGCCTTATACCTTTCTATCTCACCATTAGCTTTGTATTTTATCTTAAAAATCCACTTACAACCTATAGGTTTCCTATCACTAGGTAGATCAGTAATAGACCAAGTATTGTTTCTATTTAAAGCCTCCATTTCCTCATTCATAGCATTAACCCAATGTTCATGTTTAGCAGCCTCAAAATAAGAATTAGGTTCAACACTCTTGTTAAGACTACTCACAAAAGCATAAGCATCACAAGACAAATTTGCATAATTGACAACTTTATTTAAACCATATTTAACTTTGCCATTAAGTTCAAAATTTTCAAGTCTAATAGGAAGACTAGCATTTCTATTAGACCTTCTTAATCCTTCTTCATTTACAAAAAAATTTTGATCATTAAGATTGATGGTTCCCTCAGAATTGTCATTCATCACTTCTAAATTGATAGCTGTCTCCTGAACATTACTAGTAGTATCATATGTACTGCCATCATTGGTAGTCACTATTGGGCTATCATTGACAACCTCTATTGGACTGCCAAATGAGGTAGACTCAAATGTACCATTAGTATTATGTTGAAGACTACTTCCAGCTTTAGAAACAGTTTTACCAATAGCTACCTCATCATCATTGGGATTAATGGCATTATCCTCATAGTTATCAAAGAAATTAAGTTGAGTAATTTTTGAAATAACTTTTGAATTGTTTTCAGAAAGCATGTTAAAAGGAAAAATATTCTCATAAAATCTAACATCTCTTGAAAAAAGAAAAGATTTGCTTTCAAGACTGAAAAGTTTATAACCTTTTTTAGAATTAGAATACCCTAAGAAAACACATTTTTCAGCTCTAGTACTGAATTTATCATGATTATTAAGCTTAGTAGCAAAACATAAACACCCAAAGACTTTTAAATGACTTAAATCAGGTTCACAACCAAAAACTAACTCATAAGGAGTTTTGCCATTTAACACAGAGGTAGGAGTTCTATTAATCAAGTAAGTTGCAGTCAAAACACATTCACTCCATAAGTAAAGAGGAATTCCCCCCTGAAACATAAGAGACCTAGCAACATTAAGAAGGTGTCTATGTTTCCTTTCAACTACTCCATTTTGTTGTGGAGTATAAGGAATAGAAGTCTGATGAATAATTCCCTCATTAATGAACAAAAAAGAAGTTTTAGCATTTACAAACTCAGACCCATTGTCACTTCTAACAATTTTTACTTTTACATTAAACTGAGTTTTTATCATATGAACAAACATATGTAAATTATCAAACACTTCAGTTTTAGATTTCATTAGAAAACACCAAACAGCTCTAGTAAAATCATCCACAATGGTTAGAAAATATCTAAATCCTTCTTTACTTGTGATTTTATAAGGTCCCCAAACATCTATATGAATTAAATCACCCAATCCAGTTGACTTGTGTTCACTAAGAGGAAAAGGTTTTCTGGTCTGTTTAGCCTTGTGACAAACATCACAAGGTGAAACATTGACTTTGGTCAAATTAAGCTTCTTAGAAAACACAGAAAGAGCTTGATCAGCAGGATGACCAAGCCTCATATGCCATAATAAATCAGACTCACAAGGAACAGAAGCAGAATTGCACATAACAGAAGAATGAGAAGAAACAGGAAGATCATCATAAACATATAAACCACCTTGTTCACTACCAGTCCCCAGCACAGTCTTTTGATGTAAGTCCTGAATATAACAGGTACTAGGATCAAACCCAATAAACAAGTTGTTATCTCTAGCAAGTTTATGGACAGACATAAGATTCACATTATAATCAGGAACAACAAGCACATCAAACAAAACAATGCCATTTTTAAGATGAAGATTTCCAATTTGTTTGACAATAGCACATGTACCATTAGGGTGACCAATCTTTAACTTTAAATCAGAAATATCAACAACATTAGTAAGATTCTTTGCAGACATAGTCATGTGTTGATTAGCACCACTATCAATTATCCATTTAATCAAGGCATTAAACAAGAAACTGTTACAACTTAAAAACCAAGAATTACTACACATAGGCATACCTGCCATATTAGCTTGCAGACTAGAAGAAGATCCAGATTTGATATCTAACAAACTAAGCAATTGAGCCACTTGATCAGAAGTAAGAGAATTAGAAGATGATGAAGAAGTAGACAAAGAACCAGATTCAGACTTATCCATGTTAACATTGTTATTAGAAAATCTGCCATTATTAAAAGAATTTGAAGAATTCTTATTTTTCAAACTAAAACATCTATCAATGGTATGACCAATTCTGTTACAATGAGTGCAGTGAAGATTAGGATTTGGAGGTCTTAAAACTCTTTGAGTTTGATCAAAAGTTTTTCTTGATTCAAAGTTGTTATCAAAAGTTCTTTTACTGTCAAAGTTATTTTTATTTCCTTTAGAACCAGTATTCCTATTGAAATTAGATTTAGCAATGAAAGCAGAAGAAGAGGGTATAGACTTATCACCCATCCCTCCCCTATGAGACTCTTCTCTTGAAACAATGTTATAAGCAGTTTTAACAGTAGGCAGAGGGTCTCTCATAAGAATATTAGATCTAACAGAAACATACACATCATCCAAGCCCATTAAGAATTGCATTAATTTCATAAGATCAGCATGTTTTTGTATTTCACTTGCAGCAGCACAAGTACAAGCAGGTAAATGAATCATAGCATCAAATTGTTTCCATAAAGCAGATAGTTTATGATAATAATCAGACAAAGGAGAACCATTTTGAGCTAAACTATTAATTTTATGATACAAATTAAATGTAACAGAACCATCAACTTTGTCATATGTATCCTTAAGTTCCTGCCACACAATACATGCATTTTTTGAATAGATTTGGCCTAGATATAACTCTTGAGAAACACATCCTAATATCCAATTAAGAACCACAGCATTGCATCTATCCCATTGTTTAGCTAAAACAGGATTATCAAAATTTTTCAAACAAGTTCCATCAATAAATCCAGTTTTATTTTTAGTCTCCAAAGCCAATTCAATTGCACATGCCCAAACTTTATAATTCTCAGTTCCAAGAAGTTTAAAACCAATTAAAGGAGTACTAGTTGTGTCACTAGCATGCAGATACAAAGGATCACCAAAATCAAGTTTACTTATCTTTGTGATTTCAAAATCAATCTCATGATCAGAATCTTCATTATGCACAGAATTAGGAGGAGTATTACCATGAACAGAACCAGGAGGAGTATTCACCATTTTTAATTAAAAATAATCACAGAAATAGACAGATAGTAAATATAACAAAATTAACCAAGATAACAATCAAGAAGCAGATAAACACACAAACAGAGTAACAAGTAAACTAAGATAAACAGATAGAGAGAAACTAATTAGAAGCAAAACACACAATAACAGACAAGAAATCTACAAATATTAACTTCTCAAATAAAAAATTTTGCAGAAAATAACTCTTAATCTCACAAGAATGTCAGTGACAGGATTCCTAACCTCTCGTATGAAGGCAGGTCAAGTATTAACATAATTGTTTTTATGAGAAAAAGAGAGAAAAATTTAATATATATATATATAAAACATTAATTTGAGAAGAAAATATAAGCAGATAAAAGCAATTAATACGAGATAAAGAGAAAGAGATACAATACAGTGCTATAAGCAGACGGTAGAGGAACCCTAATCCCTCTCTTGATTCACTTAGTCAAGAGAAGCAATCAGGATCTGAAATCAAAGACAGAAAAACCTAATTTTTTCTTTGATTCACTTAGTCAAAGAAAAAATAGGTAAAAAACCACCAGAAATACAGCGGAAGAACTTAGATCGAGGTTTCCAGATGAAACCCTAATTTTTACCAGATGAACAAACCCTAAAATAACAGATCTAGGGTTCCGAAGAGAATACGCCCTAGATCTGAATAAAACTGACCAATAATCGAATCAATAACCACCGATTAGGGAACCTGTCTCTGATACCAAAATGAATCAATAACCACCGATTAGGGAACCTGTCTCTGATACCATGAAAGAATTTAGATCGAAATACACAAATCGAATGATTATTATTATTATTAAGAGTTTATGAGTTTGATTACAATAGAATAGGATATCAAGATCGATATCCAGAAATATAGTCTTAATCTGAACAACAACCCAGAAAAATATATCTATATATATATATCAAAGTGATATATATATATACAGAGAGAAAATAAGTCGAAAACTGAATGAACAAATGGAAAGGGTTCTGAACCCTAATCGAAGTGGAAGAAGGCTTATATAGCCTCCAGAATTTGAGTAAAACACCCTTGAACTTCTATCTTCTTCCTCTTCCAGTCCCTTGACTTCTTCATCTTCTAAATGCCCAAGTTTAGTCCTCAAACTTTGTTTCCTTGCAAAACAATCACAACAACAAAAAAAACATTTCAAGTTAAATAAGACTTAACTTATAATTCAACAGTAAGGGAGCCCGGTTTCGACGTGAGGCCTCCCGCCACCACACAAGTTTTTTTCATGGTCGTTTTCACTTTTCAGGGTAGCCTGTGTTGGGTTAATCGGTTTATTTAACGGGTCACACGGGTTACGGGTTAGCACGTTATCGGGTCAAGTGTAATGGGTCGGTTTTGGATATGGTTTTAATAGTAATTAATCCAGAAAATAAGAATGATTGAAGACTCCATGCACGTGTGGGATTATGGGATTAAGTCAAGTTAGAAAGCTATTTGATTTGGTCCTAAGTTGACCGAGTAAAATGGAGAATACGTGGGATCATGGACTAAGTTTTCACATGTGTAGTTTAGTTTTTTATTTGCTATAAATAGAATTAGTTGTTTTTGTAACAACTCGTAATTTATTAACAACGGGTTAGTCCTAATCTCGATCATTATTTATAATTTTGTCTAATTTAGAGATTATGACGTGGAAATTATTAGTTAATTGAACATTTGATATGGTTCAATTGGGCGTATCCTTGTGACGTAGACTATTAGCTATTTAGACGAATGCCGAGTCTTAAAATAACGTTAAATTAAGATTTAAATGTTAAAAATTTAACACAGTAAACAGACTGTCTAAACTAAAGGCTTCTAAAAGTTTAGTTTATTTAATTTTATTGGCTTGTCTTAACAAAAATGAGACGAGGGAAAATATCTTTACTTTACATTTTGACTTTTAGGTCAAACGGTATTTAATCGTAAGCATCTTACCAAATTTGGGGTATTTAAATGACTAAAAAGGAGCCACATAGGCCGGCCCCTTTTGTTTGTGGTGGGAATTAAAACAACAAACTTTTCCCTCCTCCTTTCTCTCTTTCTCTGCTTTCTTTGTGATCAACACACACACACACCACACAAACCCAAAATACACCACACATATCACCAACACTCTCAAAGATCAAGTTCTCTCAATCTCTTAGCATATCAAAATCTGATTTTTGGGAAAAAGAAGAAATCATTTAGCAAGTATTCAAGGCATTACCATCTTCATCCTTTTAATTCAAGAACAAATTTTGGTAAGTCTAAATCATCCCTTTTACGCCTATTTATGTTTACTTACTCTTTTCTAGTCATTTCGAGCTTTTACATGGCCTAAAACAATTTAAATTGTATTTAGGGTTAAATAGGGTTTTGGGTTTGATTTGGTCGTTTCGGAAGATTAAATGATGTTATGGATGAAATTATGGGTTGGGTTATGTGTGATTATGGTTAGTGATGTTTAGTTTTGCTTCAAATTGAGTTACAAACTCCTACAAATCGATTCGGGTTGAATTGGGTCGAGTTAAAGGGGTTTTGGGTTGGTTTTCTGCACTTAGAACTGCTGGTGCTGGCTGCAGAACCTGGCCACTGCGGCGCAGTGGTATGGGTTAGCCCCACTGCGGCGCAGTGTCCATAATCTGGTCTGGTCTCGACTTAGGCCACTGCGGCGCAGTGAGCTTGGATATAGCTCACTGCGGCGCAGTGTAAACCCTCGGCCATGGTTGGCTTAGCCACTGCGGCGCAGTGGGGTGAAACTTTTCCCACTGCGGCGCAGTGTTAGGTTGCTGGAATGTTTGACATTTCTAGTTTTTGGCAACTTGAACGTTGGGACTTGGTGAATATCGAATGGTACTTTAGACTACCTTAAAATGAAAATTTCATTGATTTTGCCAACAAAAAGTTAAATAAAATGAAAGTTTAAATCACACTTGGTCGTGGCATTCTAGGGTCTATAGCTAAGTAGTGGTACGTAGGATACTCGTCGTCAAGGATTTGATCCTCATTATTGGTAATGATATCATAGGTTTTGGATAACAGGAGAATTGACTGTGGATCTTCTCGAGCTACATTATACCTTTTAGCATTTAGATCGCTAAGGTGAGTTTATGGCGCCCTTTTCCTTTTACTTTGGGCCTGAAAAGCATGCACTGTTGTATACACTATTTGTTAAATAAATGATTGTTTTGTGAGTATGCCATGTGACTTGGATACTTAGATCATTTGACTTAAATTTTGCCATGTTGACGGCTGTCGAAAATGTGTATACGTGTCATTTATTAAATGTTGGATAAAATGACGTTAAATTGCCGTGTGATGGCTGACTAAGATGTTTCTTTGTGTTTGACAAACTAAAATGTTTTCCCCTATTGGTTAAATTGTCGGATGTTGTATTCTGACTGTCTTGGTTAAATTGTCGGATGTTGTATTCTGACTGTCTTGGTTAAATTGTCGGATGTTGTATTCTGACTGTCTTGGTTAAATTGTCGGATGTTGTATTCTGACTGTCTTGGTTAAGGTCCGCACCCATGTAGAACGGAAACCTGTGCGAGGCATATTGACTGATACTGTCGGATGTTGTATTCTGACTGTCATATGCTGTCAGATGTGGTATTCTGACTATCTTGAAATAAAAGTATTGTTAGATGTTGTATTCTAACTGCCTGGTCTTTTATAACTATAGGTCATTGTGTTGTATCAATGACGAATAAACATTTGGTCAAACATACTGTAAACTCACCAACTATTTCGATAGTTGATCCTCTCAAATTTCATGCTTTTCAGGGAACCAACAGTAAGTATTTGGAAGCGTATATGGCATTTTGAAGCCATCTTTTGAACATTGGACGTACAATTAGCGTCAGACCTCTGAGGACTATAGCTTTATTAGTCATAATTGTACTTAGCTGTCCATATGTTATATTTGTATTTAGTGGGCCCATTTCCAATTGAGGATAGTTTGTATCCGTGTATTGGGGTCCACTTCCGAACGATTATACTTGTAATAAACTCGTATTTGGATTAATGGATGTAATCTCTATTTACCTTCTGATTAGTACGCAATTACTTGTTAACCCTGTATTTCCGCTACAACGGGGTGTGACAAAAATTGGTATCAGAGACAAGGTTATAGTGAATACGGAGTTATTCCTCGTGAATAACTCAATCTATAGCCATGGTCGCTTCATATAAGAAATCTAAGTCATTAAGGTTTAGGATACTTATCTCGAGAGTTATACTATTTGTCAATAATTAGACCTAACCCGATCAACTACGTCCCGATTATGTAAAATAGTATAAGGCTCGAAATAAATATCTAAAATTTTGTATATACGTGTTAGTTGAATTATATTCACAGCATGCTGTACATGTGGTGGGAAGGCTGCGGGTGACCCTATACATAAGCATTTAAGGCATGTTAGGAATAGAAACTCGACTCGTATGTGTATGCATAAGGTTTATATACGTGATAGTTTGGATTATATTGACAACATATTTAAATGTGGTGGGAAGGCTGCGGGTGACCCTATATATAAGCATTTTAAATATGTTGGTAATAGAAACCCAAACCGAATGTGTGTAATCTAGACAAAGATTTCTTTAAACCTCAATGTTGCGTACTGTCACCTTCAATTGATTCGTGCTGTCTTATCCAGTAGACTTATATGGATTATTTGACTATCTTTTCAGACTAGTCATGTCGGATGGAGTTAGCTCTAATGCTGTTGTACCTTGTACACCTCCAGTTCCTGTCTTGGCAAACTCCATTCCATATGTTCCTGACTCTTATGAAGAGGAACCAATGGAGGAATCGGGCAATGAATCTCGCCCTATCAACCTTGTATCGTCATCCAGTGAATCTGGAAGTGAACATGTATCTATCCATGTTCAATCATCTGTAACACCGGTATCTCCATATCAGAGGAGGACTACCGAGGGAGCTCATATGCTTTATGCTCCTAGAGACCCTTATGCTCCTGGTCCTTCTGCACCAGTTCAGGGCAACAGTGGACCTGGTCTTTCATTCTTTCAGGGAGATCCGTATGCTGCGGGTCCCTCAAGAGTGCCTGTTTACAATCCACATGCCGTTATGCCAGTTGCATCTGCAGCTGATAGGATGGAATATTATCGCCGGCAGCTGTCGAGGATGAACAATTCCCTCATCTGCACCAGAAAGAAAACAAAAAAAAAATAATAAAGAAAAAAGTGAAAAATTGAAAAAACAGAAAAAAATAAAAAAAAAAAGAAAAGAAAAAAAAAAAAAAAAAAAAACAAAAACAAAAAAAACTTGAAACAAACTTAAAAAAAAAAAAAAAAAAAAAAAAAAAACAAAAAAACAAAAAAACAAAAAAAAAAAAACAAAAAAGAAAAAAAAAAAAAAAAAAACAAAAAAAAAAAAAAAAAAAAAAAAAAAAAAAGAAAGAGTATGGAGAATCAAGCTCAGGAGTTGACTGGAGCTTATCAGCAGGCGGCTGAGGCTATGACTGTGGCTAGGGAAGGGAGAGAAGCTATTGGTAGAATGATCTGGATACTATCAGTCGTGGTGGTCTTGGTGGTGGCGTTGCTAGTTGTAGTTCTTTTCAGGATGTAATTAATAGTTGTAGTAGTAACGTATTGTAAGCCTTAGAACAATTGACAACTCATACTTCTGTATTTGAGTTGTAATCTTTTTGGTGGATGTATTTCCCACGTATGTCAGATAGTATCATTCTGACGGTGTAATATATCATCGTGGATGTAGTTCCCACATGAATTGTATTGTGGATGTAGTTTTCCCACAAGATTTTGGAAACGTACAAGTCAGATTATGTAAAAAGTTTTCGGTATAAATGAAATATGATAGTTCTTCGGCTTACCTACTTGTTCAAAACTACGTCACTTGCTCATTTCAATTCTAGAAGTATAGTGTTCTATATTTCTTTTCTTGTTTAGTTCATGAGTTCAAGTAAGTCGATAAATTGTGACTTGTGTTTGGCATCCTCTTATATCTAAAACAACTTGAAAAGCTACAATCTTTGTTGTTCCTACGAGGAAACCCTCTAAATGACATTTTTGGTTTATGTCTTAGACTTATGGCTCCCAAGACACGAGGCAAGGTCCAGAAGAAGGCTGCTCCCAAAAGAGTTACTAGATCAACTCCTCAACCCAATACAACTGAACAGGAAGAACCTGTGATCCAGCAAGAACCAGAAACTGCTACTGCAAATATGAACACTGGTCTTGGATCTACCCCACGTGCTGACGGGGAAAATAATATGGCAGCGTTTGTGACACAACAACTGTTGGCCGCCATGCCTACTTTAGTTGCTCAGATCACGGCGAGCATGAACGCCAATAATAATCATCATACTGATAATAGTAACAACGTTGAACCTACTGCTGAACGAGTTATTCCTAGGGTTCATCTGCACGGGACAGACTACAAGACCTTCACATATTGTAAACCAAAAGAATTTAATGGTACCGAGGGTCCGGTAGGTCTAATAAACTGGTTAGAGAGTATAGAGGCGGTGCTTCATATCAGCCGTTGTGCTGAAGAGAACAAAGTGGAGTATGCAGCTTCTCAGTTTCAAAAGCACGCTTTGTCATGGTGGAACGAACAGATTAGGACTCGTGGACGAGAGCCGGCATATAGCATACCTTGGATGAACTTTAAAAGGATGCTAATGGAGAAGTACTGTCCTAGGGAGGAAGTACAGAGGATGGAAAACGAATTTTGGAACCATGCTATGGTTGGATTAGATAACGAGAAATACACTACTCGTTTTCATGAGCTGACAAGGCTAGTTCCTCGTATGGTGGATACGGAGGAGAAGTTAGTGGAAAGGTACTGCTATGGATTGTCACCTGACATCCGAAGATTGGTGGCCGCTTTTAACCCCATGACCTTACAGGCGGCAGTTAGTGCGACCAATCGGATGGTGATAGATTTAAAAAGAACCGTTGGTTCTTCTGTTGGAACTGAGGTGGTCAAGCGAAGAAATGATCAAGCCTCTGGTAGTGGTTTTGGAAATGGTGGAAATGGCAAGAGGTTTAAGGCTGCCAGAAACTTTGCAGTGGTCCCCCAGAATATTAATAGAAACCCTGGCACAAACACAAGATGCAACAAGTGTGGTCTCCATCACTTGGGAAATTGTCCTACTTGCCACCGTTGTAAAAGGACGGGACATCAGGCAAAGTTCTGTAGGGAAAGGATACCAAATCAGTGCTACGAGTGTGGAAGCAAGAATCATATGCGACCCGCGTGTCCAAGACTTAATCTGAACCCGAACAACAATGCTATAGTTCCAGTGAGGAACAATGCGGGGAACAATCAAGCTAGGAATCAACGAGGACAAGGCAGAGGTCGAGTTTTTGCTTTGGATGCTGCTGATGCACGACATGATCCCAATGTTGTGATAGGTACATTCATACTCAATGATCATTATGTTTTTATATTATTCGACTCCGGTGCTGATAAAAGTTTCATATCCTTAGAATTTAAGTCTCGTTTTGGTATAGTAGCTACCCCCATGAAAGATACTTATGTTGTCGAATATGCAAACGGTCAAAAATATATTGCTAAAGATCATTTAGTAGATTGTAGTTTGGTATTAGCCGGTAAGACTTTTAAAATTGACCTGATCCCCATAGAACTAAGCAGTTTTGATGTGATTGTGGGTATGGACTGGTTATCTAAGGTTAGAGCTAATATAAGTTGTTATGAGAAGATTGTTAGAATACCTCTGCAGAATAACGAAACCCTAGAAGTACAAGGAGACAAGGCAGGAAAGAAATTAATCTTAGTATCGGCAATAAAGGCCAATAAATATTTACAAAAAGAACACCCTGCCTTCTTAGCATTTGTAGTAGAAAGGAAACCAGAGGTTAAAGAAATGAAAGATATTCCAGTAGTTAGGGATTTTCCAGAAGTATTTCCTGAAGATTTGACGGGACTTCCACCTCACAGACCAGTAGAGTTTGGAATAGATTTGATTCCTGGAGCTGCACCCGTGGCCAAGGCACCCTATCGTCTTGCGCCATCAGAAATGCAAGAATTGTCCGAACAACTTCAAGAGTTGTTAGCTAAAGGACTAATTCGTCCAAGTTCATCACCTTGGGGAGCTCCAATCCTATTTGTGAAGAAGAAAGACGGCTCTATGCGGATGTGTATTGATTACAGAGAATTGAACAAGTTGACTGTCAAGAACAGGTACCCTTTGCCTCGTATTGACGACTTGTTTGACCAATTGGAAGGTGCATCACACTTTTCCAAGATTGATCTCAGATCTGGGTATCATCAACTCAGAGTCAGAGAGACGGACATTCCTAAAACAGCTTTCAGAACTCGTTATGGGCATTATGAGTTTTTGGTTATGCCATTTGGCTTAACCAATGCACCTGCTGTGTTTATGGACCTAATGAATCGAGTATGTCGACCGTATCTTGACAAGTTTGTCATTGTATTTATTGACGACATACTGATATACTCAAGGAATAAAGATGAACATGAAGGTCATCTGAGAACAATTCTGCAACTGCTCAAGGATCAGAAGTTGTACGCGAAATTCTCAAAATGTGAATTCTGGATTAGGGAAGTACACTTCTTGGGTCATGTAGTGAACAAGGATGGGATCCACGTAGATCCATCTAAGATTGAAGCAATAAAGAAGTGGGAAGCCCCAAAGACTCCGACGGAGATCCGTCAATTTCTTGGACTGGCTGGCTATTACAGGAGATTTATTGAGAATTTCTCTAAGGTTGCTCAACCTTTGACTCTATTAACTCAAAAGACTAAGGAGTTTATTTGGCAGGATGCCCAGGAAGAAGCATTTCAAACGTTAAAAGACAAGCTCTGTAATGCTCCTATTTTAGCATTACCGAATGGAATTGAAAACTTCGTAGTATACTGTGACGCATCACATCAGGGAATGGGATGTGTGCTTATGCAGGAAGGTAAGGTCATTGCTTACGCCTCTAGACAGCTCAAGATCCATGAAAAGAACTATACAACCCACGATCTTGAACTCGGAGCGGTTGTTTTTGCCTTAAAGATTTGGAGGCACTATTTGTATGGTACAAAGTGTACGGTATTCACAGATCACAAAAGTCTTCAGCATATCTTCGATCAGAAAATGCTGAATATGAGACAAAGGCGATGGGTAGAATTACTCAGTGACTATGATTGTGAACTCAAATATCATCCCGGTAAAGCAAATGTTGTTGCTGACGCGCTGAGTAGAAAAGATAGAATTTCACTATCTGTCATAACAAGAGCAAGTTCTTACCTTGGCTCATCATTAAGGGATAGAGTTGTAGATGATCAGAATGAGGCCTTACAACCAGGGCGTATTGAGAAGGAAGCATTGTGGAATGCCGAACGGTTATTTGAATTGGATGGCGATGGGATCCGACATGTCAAGGGCAGAGTGTGGATTCCCAAGTATAATGGACTTAGAGAACTTTTGATGAGCGAAAGTCATCAATCTAAGTATTCAATCCATCCTGGTGCTGACAAAATGTACCATGGGTTAAAGGATTTTTATTGGTGGCCTGGTATGAAAAGAGATATCGCCACGTATGTGTCAAAGTGTTTAAATTGTTCAATGGTTAAGGCAGAGCACCAAAAGCCTTCTGGACTGCTCCAGCAACCCCAGATTCCTGACTGGAAATGGGAACAGATTACTATGGACTTCATTACAAAGTTGCCTCGAACCTTGAAGGGTTACGATACTATTTGGGTCATTGTTGACCGATTGACGAAGTCTGCACACTTCATTCCCATACGGGAGAATTAGAAAATAAAGAAATTGTCTCAATTATATATCGAGAAGATCGTGTCACTTCATGGCGTTCCTGTGTCTATTATCTCGGATCGTGATGGTCGTTTTACTTCACAATCATGGAGATATTTTCAAGACGCCTTAGGCACTCAGTTGAATTTGAGTACGGCTTACCATCCACAGACGGACGGGCAAAGTGAGCGTACCATTCAGACGTTAGAAGACATGCTTCGGGCATGTGTTATCGATTTCAAAGGTAGTTGGGATACCTTTTTGCCGTTAGCTGAGTTTTCATATAATAACAGCTATCACACAAGCATAAAGTGTGCCCCTTTTGAGGCTTTGTACGGACGAAAATGTAGATCGCCTGTTTGTTGGCTAGATGCTGGTGAGCGTCGTTTGTACAAGTATGGGCTGGTTCAGAAGACTACTGACCAGATTGTTGAAATTAGGGCACGGCTAAAGGCGGCTCAAGATCGCCAGAAGAGCTATGCAGATCGTAGAAGGAAACCCCTTGAGTTTCAAGTGGGTGATAAAGTTATGTTGAAAGTGTCACCTTGGAAGGGCACTGCACGCTTTGGCGTGAGAGGAAAACTTAGTCCTCGTTATATCGGACCATTCGAAATTGTTCGAAGGATTGGTTCCGTGGCATATAAGCTCGATTTACCCCAGGAGCTTGAACATGTTCATCCCACATTTCATATATCGAATCTTAAGAAATGTTTGACTGATGAAACATTGGTTGTACCTGTCGAAGAGTTGCAAGTGAATGATTCTCTTCAATTTGTAGAGGAGCCTGTTGAAATTATAGACCAACAGCTCAAACAGCTTAGACGAAGTCGTATCAAGTTGGTCAAAGTTCGTTGGAACTCAAAGCACGGACCAGACTCGACTTGGGAACGTGAGGATTATATGAGGAATAAGTATCCCCATCTCTTTACTAAGCAAGACTTGATTTCGGGACGAAATCCTTAGAAGTCGGGGATGCTGTGACAACTCGTAATTTATTAACAACGGGTTAGTCCTAATCTCGATCATTATTTATAATTTCGTCTAATTTAGAGATTATGACGTGGAAATTATTAGTTAATTGAACATTTGATATGGTTCAATTGGGCGTATCCTTGTGACGTAGACTATTAGCTATTTAGACGAATGCCGAGTCTTAAAATAACGTTAAATTAAGATTTAAATGTTAAAATTTAACACAGTAAACAGACTGTCTAAACTAAAGGCTTCTAAAAGTTTAGTTTATTTAATTTTATTGGCTTGTCTTAACAAAAATGAGACGAGGGAAAATATCTTTACTTTACATTTTGACTTTTAGGTCAAACGGTATTTAATCGTAAGCATCTTACCAAATTTGGGGTATTTAAATGACTAAAAAGGAGCCACATAGGCCGGCCCCTTTTGTTTGTGGTGGGAATTAAAACAACAAACTTTTCCCTCCTCCTTTCTCTCTTTCTCTGCTTTCTTTGTGATCAACACACACACACACCACACAAACACAAAATACACCACACATATCACCAACACTCTCAAAGATCAAGTTCTCTCAATCTCTTAGCATATCAAAATCTGATTTTTGGGAAAAAGAAGAAATCATTTAGCAAGTATTCAAGGCATTACCATCTTCATCCTTTTAATTCAAGAACAAATTTTGGTAAGTCTAAATCATCCCTTTTACGCCTATTTATGTTTACTTACTCTTTTCTAGTCATTTCGAGCTTTTACATGGCCTAAAACAATTTAAATTGTATTAGGGTTTAAATAGGGTTTTGGGTTTGATTTGGTCGTTTCGGAAGATTAAATGATGTTATGGATGAAATTATGGGTTGGGTTATGTGTGATTATGGTTAGTGATGTTTAGTTTTGCTTCAAATTGAGTTACAAACTCCTACAAATCGATTCGGGTTGAATTGGGTCGAGTTAAAGGGGTTTTGGGTTGGTTTTCTGCACTTAGAACTGCTGGTGCTGGCTGCAGAACCTGGCCACTGCGGCGCAGTGGTATGGGTTAGCCCCACTGCGGCGCAGTGTCCATAATCTGGTCTGGTCTCGACTTAGGCCACTGCGGCGCAGTGAGCTTGGATATAGCTCACTGCGGCGCAGTGTAAACCCTCGGAAAAATATTGTTGTTGGCTGACTGCGGCGCAGTGGGGTGAAACTTTTCCCATTGCGGCGCAGTGTTAGGTTGCTGGAATGTTTGACATTTCTAGTTTTTGGCAACTTGAACGTTGGGACTTGGTGAATATCGAATGGTACTTTAGACTACCTTAAAATGAAAATTTCATTGATTTTGCCAACAAAAAGTTAAATAAAATGAAAGTTTAAATCACACTTGGTCGTGGCATTCTAGGGTCTATAGCTAAGTAGTGGTACGTAGGATACTCGTCGTCAAGGATTTGATCCTCATTATTGGTAATGATATCATAGGTTTTGGATAACCAGGAGAATTGACTGTGGATCTTCTCGAGCTACATTATACCTTTAGCATTTAGATCGCTA
Organism: Erigeron breviscapus; assembly: GCA_034093135.1. NCBI lineage: Eukaryota > Viridiplantae > Streptophyta > Magnoliopsida > Asterales > Asteraceae > Erigeron > Erigeron breviscapus. Next base: position 96,864,323 of record CM067171.1, on the reverse strand, counting down.
AGGTGAGTTTATGGCGCCCTTTTCCTTTTACTTTGGGCCTGAAAAGCATGCACTGTTGTATACACTATTTGTTAAATAAATGATTGTTTTGTGAGTATGCCATGTGACTTGGATACTTAGATCATTTGACTTAAATTTTGCCATGTTGACGGCTGTCGAAAATGTGTATACGTGTCATTTATTAAATGTTGGATAAAATGACGTTAAATTGCCGTGTGATGGCTGACTAAGATGTTTCTTTGTGTTTGACAAACTAAAATGTTTTCCCCTATTGGTTAAATTGTCGGATGTTGTATTCTGACTGTCTTGGTTAAATTGTCGGATGTTGTATTCTGACTGTCTTGGTTAAATTGTCGGATGTTGTATTCTGACTGTCTTGGTTAAATTGTCGGATGTTGTATTCTGACTGTCTTGGTTAAATTGTCGGATGTTGTATTCTGACTGTCTTGGTTAAGGTCCGCACCCATGTAGAACGGAAACCTGTGCGAGGCATATTGACTGATACTGTCGGATGTTGTATTCTGACTGTCTTGGTTAAATTGTCGGATGTTGTATTCTGACTATCTTGGTTAAATTGTCGGATGTTGTATTCTGACTGTCTTGGTTAAATTGTCGGATGTTGTATTCTAACTGCCTGGTCTTTTATAACTATAGGTCATTGTGTTGTATCAATGACGAATAAACATTTGGTCAAACATACTGTAAACTCACCAACTATTTCGATAGTTGATCCTCTCAAATTTCATGCTTTTCAGGGAACCAACAGTAAGTATTTGGAAGCGTATATGGCATTTTGAAGCCATCTTTTGAACATTGGACGTACAATTAGCGTCAGACCTCTGAGGACTATAGCTTTATTAGTCCTAATTGTACTTAGCTGTCCATATGTTATATTTGTATTTAGTGGGCCCATTTCCAATTGAGGATAGTTTGTATCCGTGTATTGGGGTCCACTTCCGAACGATTATACTTGTAATAAACTCGTATTTGGATTAATGGATGTAATCTCTATTTACCTTCTGATTAGTACGCAATTACTTGTTAACCCTGTATTTCCGCTACAACGGGGTGTGACAGTTTTGAACTTTTCATTATTTAATATACAGTAGCTTTCAATCCCATACTCTTCTTTTATATACTCACATACATATACGTATATATATAGTGTTATTGTGTGAGTTTGAGGGCCTGTGAATCCAACAATTGGTATCAGAGCCTAGGGCTCGTGAAGGTTAAAAGAGGGCGGTTTTGAGAGTCGGTTTCAAGAAAGGGCCGCCTTGACTGCCGGGCAAATGGAGCAGCATAAAGAACCGTGTTTCGGGTTCAGAGAAGGAAAAATACTGTGATGTTTTCATCACAGGTCTGAAAACAGCAAATCGACGAAGACAGCAAGGTTGTTCGGGTCGAGTGTTGTCGTGGGAGAGACGGTGTGTAATGTCCAAGATAACATAGGTGACCATGATGAACAAAGTAGGCTGTTCAGGGACTGTTTTGGAGCCGTTTGTTGGCTGTTCAGGACTGTTTTACAGCAGAAAAACGGAGGCCAGATGGGTGTTTGTGTCAGTCGTTGTCGCGGGTGAAGTACGGGTTAGGATGACGGGGGTGACGGGTGAACACCGGTGTGTCTCGTGGGCTGCTAGTCGTGATCAAAAGGGGAAGTAAAGGGCTGTTTTTCAAGACGTTTTCAGTAGGGGGCTGCTGTGTTTTGAAGTCCTTGATCGAGTTGTTCGTGAGAAGAGGAGACCGGCGTTTGTGCGTGAAAAACGAGCGTAGAAGATCCGTCAAAGCAGGTGGCTTTGGATTTGGTTCGTTTGGCAAGTTGAAGGAAGACATTATAAGCCGGTTGCTTTGTTTTCTTGTCGGTGGAGAGCCTCTTGAGCAAGGATGATCAGAAAAGAACGATTGGAGAACTACACGGGTTAGTAACATTATGGTGTTGGAGTTCAAATCGTATGACTTTTGATGTGACCGGGGAGAGGTCGTTGATCCGTGATAAGTCAAGATTGTTAGTGAACGTTTTCAACGTGATGCCATGTGACGTGTTGCAAGTGTGGTAGAATTGTTTCGGTTTGAATTAAGAAGACTTAGACGTGATCAAGGTTGAGATCGGGTGTCCAGTAGAAGTCGAGATGGTTCAAGATCTTGAAGATGGTGATTCGGTGCTGCTGCAAAGAAAGGTGTGAACAAACCGATTAAGGGGGTGAATGTTGGGTTAATCGGTTTATTTAACGGGTCACACGGGTTACGGGTTAGCACGTTATCGGGTCAAGTGTAATGGGTCGGTTTTGGATATGGTTTTAATAGTAATTAATCCAGAAAATAAGAATGATTGAAGACTCCATGCACGTGTGGGATTATGGGATTAAGTTTTCACATGTGTAGTTTAGTTTTTTATTTGCTATAAATAGGATTAGTTGTTTTTACTCTTGATGTACCCTTTCAATTTTACTTGGTAATATACAGTAGCTTTCAATCCCATACTCTTCTTTTATATACTCACATACATATACGTATATATATAGTGTTATTGTGTGAGTTTGAGGGCCTGTGAATCCAACAGCCTGGTGGTCTTGGCGTAGAGATTATCACGCAGTGAAACTTGGCAAGTTTTTGTTTACTCTCAAAATATTTTTCATAATAACAAGTTAATTTTAAAAGAATTACATAATCAAATAATCATAGCTAGCTGATATCTTAAGGGCTAAGTGTGCCGGAATGCAGTTAACTAATCCCAAAAAGTTATTGTGTGCACGAACTCTAGGTTTGTTTTATTGTATTCAAGAAACTTGAAATTATGTTTATTGTAACGACCTGGCTGGATTTTGCTTATGTGGCACCGGTTGCCCTCCACGTCGGATATGTATATACAGTTAAGTATGTTTATTCTAAATTTCACCCAAACCCAGGTCTAGCATCATCATCATCAAAATAGAATACATAATCATCATTCATGAACAAATCTTTCATTCCATCCTCTTTAAACATAATCCACAAATCGAAGACAAAAATTTATACACAAAAGTTAAAGATTACTTACATAACAATTTGAATTACATGAGGGACACCAAATTTATTGTAATGAAGTCTCATATACTCATTCAGATTTGGAACATCCTTACGACAAAAAATGTCCCAAATTGCCCCTGAAACATCCTCACAAACTCCATTAAAATCTTTCCATTTAAGAGCTATCACATTATTGGTAGTACTGACCTCTGGTCTTTTAGTTTTATCATCTTCAACTGTATCTATATCTACTTCCATATCATTTTCGATCTTGAAGAAGAAAATGGTAGCAAAGATCTGACCATCATCCTTACCAACAAGATCTGATCGTAGATCTGCTACTGCCACCACGACGTTGTATTCAACCACACCATCCTAGATCCGCTACAACCAACACCTTACACACCGTGCATAGTGATGCCGATGTATCACCACCCTTTGACGGAAAAATGGTTTGCCAAGGTGTGCCGGGAAAACAAGTGGTACATCGTGCGTAGTATATGTATTAATGTATGTATATAAACTTGTTGTTTTCATTTATTTTGGTTTTTGGGATTCAATTTTGTGATGTGTATATAGATTTGTATAGAAAAACTGATTGATACATAGAAGTTTTTTTAATTATATAAAATCCAGCCAAACATGTCACGTAAGCAGTCAACGGGTCAAACTGAAAGTGGTGACCGGCTAACTTCTTACCCGGTAACTTTTGTTTACTATGGGACTCTTGAACAAGTTTCCTGAATACAATAAAACAAACCTAGAGTTCGTGCACACAATAACTTTTTGGGATTAGTTAACTGCATTCCGTCACACTTAACAGCAAAAGCTACACTCTAGAAAGTCCATGACTGACTCATACAGGATATGATTAGAAAATCACTTGTAAAATGAATTTCACCTTCAATTCTAGTAAAGCTCAAATTATCAGGCATATGATCATTGAGTTTTTGAAATTTCAAGAAAGCTCAAATTACTAAAATAGAATTTTGGTCAATCGTTTTTAAAAGAAAAAAAACAATCAAATTCTCATTAAACAAATACAACCAGTTTATTAGAAAAGTCATCACACCAACTTTTAACCATACACACTACACCATCAACCAGCAATGTAAGCCGGCAAAGCCATAACACTAACAATCTAACATAACCAGACACTACCACCATCAACCACAAAATGTAAGCCGGCAAAGCCAAACACTAGCATCCTGTCAAATTGTTAGAAATTAATATTTCACTTTAAACATCTTGTAAATTAATTAGCAAACATAATCCCTGTGAATCAGGAAGTCACTTTAATGGCCTCAAACACATTTGAGTATTTGACTCAGAAATAGAAACCCAAAGCTAACAAGTTGTAAATAAACGAGTCGAAACAATATCTGCAAATGGCTACCAAAGCAAGTACTAAAACTGAACACACAAGCCAAAATCATATAATCTGCATAGTTTAAAATAAAATATCTCAAAGATGTTGATTATCTAACAAGATCTAAACTCCACTAGTTTGCACAAGTAAAATGATACCCAATAAAATAGAGACAAAACACATCTGTCATTCCATAGCAGTAATTCAAACGATAGCATTTGCAGCACTTGCAATCCTTGGCCAAAGATCAGCACACTCTTTCCCAATTGGTCCAGTAATGGCAGAACCTACATTGGTAAGAAATGTGTATTGGGTAAATAACGATGGCATAAAACGCACATAAACTATAAACAAGATACAGTAGGATTAAAGTAAATACCTTTCATTTCTCCTTTAGGGTTTACAATTACACCAGCATTATCTGCTCAAACAACAAAAAGGTTATGTTAGGTTCATAATCATGAGAAAACACTGATTCAAAATTGCACAGATATTACACAAAACAAAGGATAATCAAATGTAGAAACCAGATGTAGCAGCTGTAAGGAACAGAATATCACCAAAGCTGTAACGAATGGTCGCAAATTGTTTTTCCAGACGTGTAACAGCATCAAACAATTAAGATGAAAGATACTTGACTAGTCTGGTTGAAACAGTATATGAAGCCAAACACAAATAAACTTAAAAAAAATATACATATAGGAGTGAAAATGGGGTATGTGTAGAGCCTAAATGGAACAAATATGAGCATGGTAAGCAACACATCTGTAACGATAGGTACAATTAATTTTCCAAACAAGTAACGGTATCAAACCGTCGAATCTAGGTAGATACCTGACTAATGTCTGGTTATACCAACTCAAATAGACATAACAAAATCAAGTTTTAGCTCACTATGTAAAATTGGTTAGCAGGTCTTTTTTTAAGCTAGAATAGCCATATACATTCACAACATTTTTAAGAGTGATAGAACAAGAATTAACCCCAACATATAATTGACCAAAAATTAAAACAAAGATTGTAAATTTAATACATTTGAGCATCATACTTTTAAAGTTAATGTCAAAATTAGCAATTCAAGCAATTTCTTAGCTTGGCTTAATTCGGCTCAACTTAAATAATCTACATTTTTTAAACTATGAGCTTTTCATCATTAGTAATCCCAAAATAAAAACACAAGTCCAAAAACAAGTAAACAATGGGGCTTTTTCCAAACTTAAATAGCAAATACTATTAAAAAAAACAAGCAAAACACAAAGTAATAACAATAACTGGGTATTGTTGTCAGGCCGAAAAGGAAACTACAAGCTAAACAAACAACATCTATTCTTACAGAGCTATTTGATTATTCAAAAAACACATAATATGGTAAATGTAGAACCTAAATGGAGCAAATGTGTGCATAAAAACATATAAACACATCTGTAACGATAGGTTCAAATAATTAATATTCCAAACAAGTAACGGTATCAAACTGTAGATTCTAAGTAGATACCTGACTAATGTCTGGTTTCTATAACACTATACATTTACATACATATATACATATACACATAGATATATAGATACAGAAAAATATAAATATAGATACAGATATAGAATGAAAATGAGGAATAAAATTAAACTACCTTCAAAGTACATGAAAACACCGTCCTTTCGGCGCCAGGGTTTGCGTTGGCGAACAATGACAGCAGGCATGACTTTCTTCCTGAGATCAGGTTTTCCTTTCTTAACAGTAGCCATAACCATATCGCCAACACATGCTTGCGGCAACCTGTTCAGCCGTCCTCCAATACCTTTCACTGATATGATGTACAGATTCTTAGCTCCCGTGTTATCAGCGCAGTTCACCGTTGCTGCCACCGGTAAACCTAGTGACATCCGGAACTTGTTTCCGGCCGATCCTCCTCTTCCTGTATATATACATATATACATACAAGATTTGAGTATATAATTTATTTGAAAGAAAAACGAATGTGAAGTATGAATGTGTTACCTCGCTTAGACATTGTTGAGTGTAGCTGCTGCTGCTGAGGAAATTAGGGTTTGGATTGGGGATGTATACTTATAGTGGTTTAAGTAGGGTTTGTAGATTTGGATATATGGGCTTTTCTCGTTTGTTGGACTTGGGCCTGAGGAAAAGTTCTAAACAAAATCATAGAGGCTCTTTTGGATTTGCTTACTATTTGTCTATTTTAGTTAGGAGTGTTCGTAGACCGGTTTGATCCGGTTTTGACTAAATCTCGAATCAAACCGGTAATTCCGGTTTTAACATATATCAAACTAAACCGAACCAAGTATATTGTCTGACCGAACCAGACCAAACCACGTAAGTCGGTCCGGATTGGGCGGTTTGACGGTTTTTCAAGTTTTTTTTTTCATTCTTTTATTTTCATATAATTCTGTTATATAAATGTCAAGATTTGTGTTAAGATCCATAACAAACACTTAAAGTTAGAAGTATACATTAAAAGAATTACTAACGGGTCAAACTATTTGTTTTAATGTATTCGAACTTTAAGTAAAAACTTTATCTATATGTTAATAACAGGTATACCACCCACGTATCGAAAAAGTTTTTGTTTATATTAGAAATGTATAACTAATTATATATTTGAAATATAAGTTTGTTCTTTATAATGAAACTTTAAGGAATTTGGAGCATAAAAGTGTTTATTTTCGTAAAATGTTTAAGCTTTATGACTTTAGATTAAGTTATTTTCTTCTCGAGTTTTGAAAGTATGAAGTACGGTCCGGTCCAGTTTTTCGCGGTTTTTTCTTTGCTCAAACCGTAACCGAACCAAATAACCCGGTTTTCCAAAACTTAAACCACCGGACCAGACTTTAACAATTCAATCCGCCCAAACCAATCCAAATACCGCGGTTTGGTCCGGATTAAGCGGTTTGACGGTTCGATGAACACCCCTAATTTTAGTATTGTTATTTTTAGGTATTTTAACTTAATTCCTTGTTTTGTAGGGTTTAAAGTATACTAGACTCATCCTCGCGCGATGCAAAGATATTGGTGATGTAGACAACGACGAGTAGTATACGTTATTGATATAAACGTAACTGATTTTAAAATGTTAGTTTAGTTTTTTCAAAGTTGATGAATAGAAGTTGTAAATTATTTAATTAAAGATATCTCTACTACATTATAAAGCATTTGTTCCCGCTTAATTTTTTTAATTTTTCAACTTTTCAACCACTCATTTTCATCCCTCTCCTCAAATCTCAAACATTCATTTTATTCTCTCTCCTCCATAAATAATTTTATTCATCTAATTCATTCAAAAATCTTTTATCTTAAAAACCGTACATCGATAAATTATGGGTGCTACTACTTACACACCGGCAACTGTTCATTTACACACCGGTCATACGGCCCGTTTTATGTAGCACTCCCCGTTTTGGTGATGAAAACGGCCCGTATGAAGTAAAACGGGGTAAAAAACGGTGTGTAAATACGACGCAATGATTGCACTGACATGTCAGAGAATGACACGTCATAATCAACAAAATGGTGTATATGATTTAAAACGGGGAGTTTATATAAAAACAAGAGATAAGTAATTTTTTATATATAAATGAGTCAAATACATAAAGTTCCCCTGTATTTTCAGGGAATTATCACTTACCATCCCTCTTTGTTAAGATTTTGTATTATCCATCCTTACTATACTAAAAGTGTAACACAACCGTCACCCCTTTTAACTCCGTTTAATTCTCCATCAATAGGTGTCTTGTATTATCCATATGCTGTAAAACGGGGTATTTTAATTAGTTGAAACCCTTATTATAATTTTTTATAACGGTGAAATTTAGTTTTTCCCCTCTAATCTTCTTAATAATGTACGAAATCGTTGATATGAGCGTGTAGATGATACAAAGCTTATTATAAGTTTTTTTAAAAAATTTTAATAATTGTAAAATACTTGATATGTTAACATAAAAATCTCTTTGTATTAACTGATACGTTTATTATATAAGTTTATTATAAGTTTTTTTAAAAAATTTAATAATTGTAAAGTACTTGATATGTTAACATAAAAAACTCTTTCTAATCTCACGGTATAAGGTATTCACCTCCTGATAATCCCCTGTATTAACTGATACGTTTGACATTATGAATGTATACCTTAAATGAATTTTGTCGCATTTCACATTTTCACCTATGGGAAATAACTTGTTAACACAATTATTTTCCAAACACAAAAACACAACCATAAATAATAAACCAAACACAGATTAGACGGGCCATTAAAACACAAAATATTACATAATACACACATCATTATAGTTCCTAGCCATTAAAACATAAAATATTACATAATACACACATCGTCATAGTTCCTAGCCATTAAAACACAAAATATTACATAATACACACATCGTCATAGTTCCTAAAAAGTACGCATAACACATCATAATATATCACAATGATAGTCCTAAAAAGTACGCATAACATCAAATACATCGCAGTCCATCATCAGGGCTCTCTGGTGGGGGTAGTAAAATCAGGACTCAGTGGAACAATAGGCTCAAAACCCGCAGGTGAAGCAACAGGCTCAAAAACCCACACTCACTTTACGTATATACGTATGAAAACAATAGATAAGTAGTAAATACGTATTTAGTATGCAACTTGCCTGGTTGACATCTGGTGGATACGGTTGTTCGTCGCCAAAGAGACTGTCATACAACCACATTTTTAGGTGTGGAATATTTGTAACATCCCAAACTTTTCTTTAAGATTTGACTAACGCCGTTAAGTCAACTTTGTGTGTGTCGATAAGTCTAGTGTGAATATATGCATATACGTAGTTAAAGTGTGTTATGTGTGAGGCTTGGAAGCCTAAATATTAATGTGGTATAAATGTGTGAAATATGAAGGTTTATGTCTATGTAGTGACATCTAATGAAGGACTAACGTTGTATATGGTCAATAATGCAGTTTGTGACCAATAATGAAGGGTTTAGAAGTCCAGGGCTGATTTTGACATAGGTTGAAATCAAAAAACGGGATTAAGGGTTAGGGCTGCCATTAGATGTGATTAAGCAGCCATTAGTAATTAACAAAGCAATTAAATCCTTTCTTTAATCCTAAAGCAGTTATTAGAGCTTTTGATCAACGAATTGGTGTTGTAATTGATCGATCGTCCAAACAAGCAGGTAATTATTGAATCATTGAATGTATTTTCGAGATCTAAGGTCGAATTATATTGATTCAAATCTGATTAAAAAGGAATTAACAAGTAATTAAGGTTTATGTGGTGTTTTGGGTTAATTAACATTCAAAATGGTGTCAATCGAGTCCTTAGCCGATTTGGTTGATTAAAGGGTGTTTACTGGTGTCAAATACATGTTTTGGAAGAAGTTTTGATGAGTCATTTATTGGAAAATCGAAGATTTTGGTCTGTTTATGAAAAACTGTCGAGCAGGGATGAAACGAAGATAACCTTCGTTTCTATCTTCGTTTTCACTAAGTTCGTAAGAAGGAGTGTTATCAAATTCGTTGGCTAAATTCGTAAACTAGAAAGCAGAACGAAAATGAAGTTTAAATTCGTTTAATAGCCTATCTTCGTAAAGTGTGAATTAAGTTCGTAAGAACAATGTTTGAAGTTATCTTCGTAAGATCAAATATATTCGTAAAGTAGATCGAACGAAGATGAGGTTTAAGTTCGTACGAAGAATAACTTCGTAAGTTAAGTTCGTACGAAGTTTAAATTCGTTAGGTGTAATTCTGGAATTTTACGTAGTCAGTCTTAAATTCGTACGAGGGTCTATTTAAGGTCCTAAATGACTTATACTTTTATGTTAATGTACGATAGGTGTCGGGAAGTACTGATAAGCATTATTAGCTACTTGTTTGTGCGCGTACGCTACTATCAGGTAAGATACACTACTTTGTCACGCTGGGGGATCAACTAAAAGCTGGTTTCAAATCATAAATACTTCCATTCGGTACCTTATTATTGCATGTGGGCTTAAGGGTTACTTGGGAGGTATTATGGGTTATGCAGTTGACCATGAGACCTGAGATGCAGTCCCTATTGTAGTGTAATGTAGTATTGTTTAATGTAGTATGTAGCTATGCAGTTGATGTAGTTTAATGAAGTATCTTTATATGCATGATGTATAGAAATGAAGTTGATGTGTGATATGCATGCTTGACTTGTACGCCTAGTTCACTAGACTTGCTAGGTTGCTATGTCACTTGCACGTTTAAGGATCCAAACGTAATGAAGTTAAAGTGTGGTGATTGTCTAGGAATGTGTGTTACCTAGACTATATGTGTGTGAATGTTTGGGAATGCAGGGACCCAATCTATATGTGTGAAATTGAGCTCATAAACAGATGCAGTGAAAAGTGTTAAGCTTAACCCGTACTAGCCTTAGCCGGGCGAGTGCGTAGATGCAGTTGTTGCTTGGGTGGCTCCTCGCAACATGGTCTTTATAATGCAGGGCGAGTAATACGAGGGGTTTGACCAACCTCCACGTACGGATTACTCAAGGATTGGCTTGCCATTCCTTAACGACGTAAGATGAGTAGTCTTTGACTAACCATCCAGTCGGGTGTGATGCAGGGCACACTTATATGCAGTTAACGAAGATACGTGTGACAATGTGTGAACTAATAATGCAGATAACGAAGTTATGTGTGATAATGTGGGAACTAATGCAGGATAGGCACATTTAGGATGATTATCCTAACGAAGTTGAAATGCAGTATATGTGTGAACGTGTGATGTGTGTGGTGCCTAATAAAACTTGTCTAATAATGAAGATTGTTTTAATTGGACAATTGCTTTTAAATTAGTGTTATCTTACTTAGCTATTCTTATAGCTAACACTTTTTCTTAATGTGGTTGTTCCCTCAGGTTTAGCTTGATGGAATCTATATGCAGGACGTGTGAGCTTGGGTAGATGCAATGCAGGAGCCTTAGCTACCCTTAGACGATGCTTACTTTAGACATTCGTTACATTTCGTATTTAATGTCGAATTTATGTAGTGATGTGTGAACGGTTGTTTTATGTTGGGCAACCGTTGGGTTTTCATTTGAACTATCGTTGATATGGCATGTAACACCAAATAAATGCAGAAACCGAAATGTTTTTATCGGTTTTGACTTTTACAGTCTTTACTTCCGCAATTTAACACCGTTAGGTGAAAAGTTTTTGAAAACCCATATTTTAAACGACGGGTGTTACAATACAAATACCGAATACATGTGTATGAAACCAAAAGGTGATATATATAAGCTTAATTTGTATGATTCTCTCATCATCCGCTAATAGTCCATCATGATAATGGTGGAAATTAAAAAATGCTCAACATTACATAAAACAACTGTTTTGTACATTTTTAGGTGTGAGAAAAAAATCCAAGTATCGAATAGATGTGTATGATAACAAAAGTTGAGTTATATAGAAGTAATTTGTGTGAAGGCCCACTAACTTATATACATAAAACACCCCGTTTTATGTAAAACGAGCACATACAACCCATTTGGCCCATCAGATATCAAACGATGTGGATCTTTTGAATTTACATACATATATCCATATATACATACACACGACTCACATGAGATATGAAACGAGTATGTAGGCCCAATAGGCCCATTCGATTGAAAGACGAGCACATACAACCCATTTGGCCCATCAGATATCAAACGATGTGGATCTTTTGGATTTACATACATATATCCATATATACATACACACGACTCACATGAGATATGAAACGAGTATGTAGGCCCAATAGGCCCATTCGATTGAAAGACGAGCACATATAATCCATATCAAACGAGTGTAAAGGCCCACTAGGCCCATTCGAGTGAAAGACGAGCACATACAACCCATTTGGCCCATGAGATATCAAACGATATGGATCTTTTGGAAATTACATACATATATCCATATATACATACACACGACTCACATGAGATATGAAACGAGTATGTAGGCCCAATAGGCCCATTCGAGTGAAAGACGAGCACATACAACCCATTTGGCCCATCAGATATCAAACGATGTGGATCTTTTGGATTTACATACATATATCCATATATACATACACACGACTCACATGAGATATGAAACGAGTATGTAGGCCCAATAGGCCCATTCGATTGAAAGACGAGCACATACAACCCATTTGGCCCATCAGATATCAAACGATGTGGATCTTTTGAATTTACATACATATATCCATATATACATACACACGACTCACATGAGATATGAAACGAGTATGTAGGCCCAATAGGCCCATTCGATTGAAAGACGAGCACATACAACCCATTTGGCCCATCATATATCAAACGATATGGATCTTTTGGAAATTACATACATATATCCATATATACATACACACGACTCACATGAGATATGAAACGAGTATGTAGGCCCAATAGGCCCATTCGATTGAAAGAGGGGCACATATAATCCATTTGACCCGTTTATACAAATGATGAACATAATTTGGCCCACTAGGCCCATTCGAGTGAAAGACGAGCACATACAACCCATTTGGCCCATCATATATCAAATGATGTGGATCTTTTGGAAATTACATACATATATCCATATATACATACACACGACTCACATGAGATATGAAACGAGTATGTAGGCCCAATAGGCCCATTCGATTGAAAGATGGGCACATATAATCCATTTGACCCGTTTATACAAATGATGAACATAATTTGGCCCACTAGGCCCATTCGAGTGAAAGACGAGCACATACAACCCATTTGGCCCATCAGATATCAAACGATGTGGATCTTTTGGATTTACATACATATATCCATATATACATACACACGACTCACATGAGATATGAAACGAATATGTAGGCCCAATAGGCCCATTCGATTAAAATACGAGCACATATAATCCATTTGACCCGTTTATACAATTGATGAACATAATTTGGCCCACTAGGCCCTATCGAGTGAAAGACGAGCACATACAACCCATTTGGCCCATGAGATATCAAACGATGTGGATCTTTTGGAAATTACATACATATATCCATATATACATACACACGACTCACATGAGATATGAAACGAGTATGTAGGCCCAATAGGCCCATTCGATTGAAAGATGGGCACATATAATCCATTTGACCCGTTTATACAAATGATGAACATAATTTGGCCCACTAGGCCCATTCGAGTGAAAGACGAGCACATACAACCCATTTGGCCCATCATATATCAAACGATGTGGATCTTTTGGAAATTACATACATATATCCATATATACATACACACGACTCACATGAGATATGAAACGAGTATGTAGGCCCAATAGGCCCATTCGATTGAAAGATGGGCACATATAATCCATTTGACCCGTTTATACAAATGATGAACATAATTTGGCCCACTAGGCCCATTCGAGTGAAAGACGAGCACATACAACCCATTTGGCCCATCAGATATCAAACGATGTGGATCTTTTGGATTTACATACATATATCCATATATACATACACACGACTCACATGAGATATGAAACGAATATGTAGGCCCAATAGGCCCATTCGATTAAAATACGAGCACATATAATCCATTTGACCCGTTTATACAATTGATGAACATAATTTGGCCCACTAGGCCCATTCGATTAAAATATGAGCACATATAATCCATTTGACCCGTTTATACAATTGATGAACATAATTTGGCCCACTAGGCCCATTCGAGTGAAAGACAGCACATACAACCCATTTGGCCCATCAGATATCAAACGATGTGGATCTTTTGGATTTACATACATATATCCATATATACATACACACGACTCACATGAGATATGAAACGAATATGTAGGCCCAATAGGCCCATTCGATTAAAATACGAGCACATATAATCCATTTGACCCGTTTATACAAATGATGAACATAATTTGGCCCACTAGGCCCATTCGAGTGAAAGACGAGCACATACAACCCATTTGGCCCATGAGATATCAAACGATGTGGATCTTTTGGAAATTACATACATATATCCATATATACATACACACGACTCACATGAGATATGAAACGAGTATGTAGGCCCAATAGGCCCATTCGATTGAAAGATGGGCACATATAATCCATTTGACCCGTTTATACAAATGATGAACATAATTTGGCCCACTAGGCCCATTCGAGTGAAAGACGAGCACATACAACCCATTTGGCCCATCAGATATCAAACGATGTGGATCTTTTGGATTTACATACATATATCCATATATACATACACACGACTCACATGAGATATGAAACGAATATGTAGGCCCAATAGGCCCATTCGATTAAAATACGAGCACATATAATCCATTTGACCCGTTTATACAATTGATGAACATAATTTGGCCCACTAGGCCCATTCGAGTGAAAGACAGCACATACAACCCATTTGGCCCATCAGATATCAAACGATGTGGATCTTTTGGATTTACATACATATATCCATATATACATACACACGACTCACATGAGATATGAAACGAATATGTAGGCCCAATAGGCCCATTCGATTAAAATACGAGCACATATAATCCATTTGACCCGTTTATACAAATGATGAACATAATTTGGCCCACTAGGCCCATTCGAGTGAAAGACGAGCACATACAACCCATTTGGCCCATCATATATCAAACGATGTGGATCTTTTGGATTTACATACATATATCCATATATACATACACACGACTCACATGAGATATGAAACGAATATGTAGGCCCAATAGGCCCATTCGATTAAAATACGAGCACATATAATCCATTTGACCCGTTTATACAAATGATGAACATAATTTGGCCCACTAGGCCCATTCGAGTGAAAGACGAGCACATACAACCCATTTGGCCCATCAGATATCAAACGATGTGGATCTTTTGGATTTACATACATATATCCATATATACATACACACGACTCACATGAGATATGAAACGAATATGTAGGCCCAATAGGCCCATTCGATTAAAATACGAGCACATATAATCCATTTGACCCGTTTATACAATTGATGAACATAATTTGGCCCACTAGGCCCATTCGAGTGAAAGACGAGCACATACAACCCATTTGGCCCATCATATATCAAACGATGTGGATCTTTTGGATTTACATACATATATCCATATATACATACACACGACTCACATGAGATATGAAACGAATATGTAGGCCCAATAGGCCCATTCGATTAAAATACGAGCACATATAATCCATTTGACCCGTTTATACAATTGATGAACATAATTTGGCCCACTAGGCCCATTCGAGTGAAAGACGAGCACATACAACCCATTTGGCCCATCAGATATCAAACGATGTGGATCTTTTGGATTTACATACATATATCCATATATACATACACACGACTCACATGAGATATGAAACGAATATGTAGGCCCAATAGGCCCATTCGATTAAAATACGAGCACATATAATCCATTTGACCCGTTTATACAATTGATGAACATAATTTGGCCCACTAGGCCCATTCGAGTGAAAGACGAGCACATACAACCCATTTGGCCCATCAGATATCAAACGATGTGGATCTTTTGGATTTACATACATATATCCATATATACATACACACGACTCACATGAGATATGAAACGAATATGTAGGCCCAATAGGCCCATTCGATTGAAAGACGAGCACATACAACCCATTTGGCCCATCAGATATCAAACGATGTGGATCTTTTGGATTTACATACATATATCCATATATACATACACACGACTCACATGAGATATGAAACGAATATGTAGGCCCAATAGGCCCATTCGATTAAAATACGAGCACATATAATCCATTTGACCCGTTTATACAATTGATGAACATAATTTGGCCCACTAGGCCCATTCGATTAAAATACGAGCACATATAATCCATTTGACCCGTTTATACAATTGATGAACATAATTTGGCCCACTAGGCCCATTCGATTAAAATACGAGCACATATAATCCATTTGACCCGTTTATACAATTGATGAACATAATTTGGCCCACTAGGCCCATTCGAGTGAAAGACGAGCACATACAACCCATTTGGCCCATCATATATCAAACGATGTGGATCTTTTGGATTTACATACATATATCCATATATACATACACACGACTCACATGAGATATGAAACGAATATGTAGGCCCAATAGGCCCATTCGATTAAAATACGAGCACATATAATCCATTTGACCCGTTTATACAATTGATGAACATAATTTGGCCCACTAGGCCCATTCGATTAAAATACGAGCACATATAATCCATTTGACCCGTTTATACAATTGATGAACATAATTTGGCCCACTAGGCCCATTCGAGTGAAAGACGAGCACATACAACCCATTTGGCCCATCAGATATCAAACGATGTGGATCTTTTGGATTTACATACATATATCCATATATACATACACACGACTCACATGAGATATGAAACGAATATGTAGGCCCAATAGGCCCATTCGATTGAAAGACGAGCACATACAACCCATTTGGCCCATCAGATATCAAACGATGTGGATCTTTTGGATTTACATACATATATCCATATATACATACACACGACTCACATGAGATATGAAACGAATATGTAGGCCCAATAGGCCCATTCGATTAAAATACGAGCACATATAATCCATTTGACCCGTTTATACAAATGATGAACATAATTTGGCCCACTAGGCCCATTCGAGTGAAAGATGCAGAGTTATTTACACACCGTTTTTTTCCCCGTTTTACTTTATACGGGGCGTTTTCGACACTAAAACGGGGAGTTCTACATGAAACGGGCGTATGAGCGGTGTGTAGATGAACAGTAAATGATGTGTAAATAGGCACTCCCTAAATTATAAATATTATATGAGTGTTCTTAAAATTTCATGCTCTTTCATTAGAGAGGTAATTCGATATACTTTCGACGAATTTTTAAATCCGAGGGCAGAGTCCGTACGGCTAAGGCATTTGGCTATCACACTCTATGAACTATCACCTCCTATGACCTATCACACTCTATGACCTATCACCCCCACCATCTCACCGCCGTAACGCGCGGCTCGTTTTTGATAAACCAAATTTGTTAGGTAGTATGTGTGTTGAATGTCAGAACAGTTTTAGTAGATCAAACTTGTAATTTAAGAAAGGGGATGAGCGTTATGCTTTATACAGTAGTTGAATACAATGATTGTGATAAACCTTTTGTATTTTAGAAGAAAGTTTCTTGCTATTTTACAAAAATGTTACTAACACATATGCCCTTACGAAGTTAATTAATTTATACATGTAAAAAGTTTGATTTAAACTTAAACTTAAAGACACTTTAGAAGCTATCAACCGTCATGCTGATGCTTGTACAGTCTAGTTACATTTAGCAAGTGTTATCATCATTCAAATCACTATTCCAATTGAGCAAACGATAACATAACTAAAGTTCTAGTTAAAATTAAGAAGTATTAGAAATATCATCATCTTCACTACTCCAATTGAGCAAAAAATTTAACATACTAAAAGAATTAAAATAAAAGAAAAAAAACACTATAATTACATATTTGCAAGATATGGTATGGTTTGATTTTTTTAAATAAAAAAAATCAAATTCTTTTTATATCAAATTTAAAAGTTTTAAAAACAAACTCATAGAATTTGGTTACTCTACGCGATAAGGGATGATAGTAGTCGGTGGTGACTGGTGAGCTTCGCCGACTACCATCTGTGGCATATGCTAAATAGGGATTTGGGTTTATATATGATTTAATTACAATTACAATAGGTGAGCTAGAGTTTTAACACTAATTAAGTTTCACTTTACCTGTAAAATAATTTCATAGTAAATATTGTCATGTCTATGAACATGTTATGCGTAATATGCTGTTTATTGCATTTATTTGATACGACAAGTTTTACTATTTCCTTACACCATCATTGATAACCACCATGTCATCATCTTGTATCTTTATCATTGGTTGGCGTGACATATAACCACCACTTTTTCTAAAGTACGTCGCAAGTATTTTACTAGCTATAAGAAATCTAAATTACTAATGATAATACATGGCTGAATTATGTTTCTACGATCAATGTATATCCCAGTTACAAAAAAATTAGAACTATTGCTTGTGCTTTACATTCTATATTAAGCATCACTTCACCCTTCCAAAATAGACAAAACACATATACAGTCTTGTGACTTGTAAAGATTCAAGTCATGAAAACAAAATGTTCACAAAAACACATATGTATCCGTAAAGGCGATGGAATTCTGAACAAGAGTTGTTGTGTGCACTTCAATTTGTATACGCTCCGCATCTGAGAGTTGGGCTACGACTATGGATTGCTGCCACGGCAACTGTAAGCGATTGCAGAGGAGATAGATTTGATTTGTAACAAATACTATACAAACCATCACGGAGATCCACCATTTTAAAAACTGGTTCACTTTGTTTACGACCCTATAAACATATATAGAAAACTATCAATAAATATGACAAGTAGAACTGATTTTTTTGACCCATTTGCTTATCAATTTGTCGATTTGGTTTACAACTTGTCAAATAAGAACTATTTATATATAAAACATGTCAAATCAATCGAAAGAATTCAAAGAAGTAACTGGCTCAAAGAATATGATAAAAATGTTACAGATATATGATAAAAAAGGTGCTTTCATTATTTGTTAAAAGATATATGATAAAAAGGTGCTCTTTGGTCAACACAACCCAACCCGTCTCAGTCAGTACTAATTTTGACAAAGAAAGTCATTATCCAAACCACCCATATTGCCAACTCTGACAAGATTTCGTTTAAAACAGTATATTGACAGCCTTGAGTCGATAATTCGATATGTTACCTGTACATATAAATCAAATGAACCGTTCTCCCCAAAACTGTGACCTTGGTGATTCAGCCCAGCATGAAATACAGTGAGTGGACAACCAACATCCCAACCACCACAATCGCAAGACCCATCATTCCTCCACCTCTCAATGAGGGTAGACGGTCCGCCACCCTTTCCTGTTCTAGGCCCACTATGAAAACCAGCAGGGACAAGAACATTCATGCTAGCATTTCGTTTGCATTCACAATGTCTATCTTTTTTAAGAAATTTCAAGCCCCAACCACCAACTTCAACCTCTTTTTGACTTTCAAGGATATAATCTTTCACAACAATGGCGGCTAGCTCAAGTTTTGGCTCTAACATGTTTTCTTGAACAACAGAGAACCTCTGTTTATAAGAGCGATTCTTAGAAATAGTAGACTTTTTTGACAACCCGTTATTCTTCTCTTGTTTTTTATCTAAAGTATGCATATATCCTTCGATATCATCACCATTGACAGACAAAACAAACTTTGTCTCCATGATTTGTGTTCCATGTGGACAGAGTTCAAAAGAGGTACATACACTCATTTTGCCAAGAAGATGCAACTCTCTAAAATAAAACATGTAAAAATAATCCATACCCTTACCGCTTCCTGACTCAGTTTTTATAAGCTCTGTTGTTATAGAGACTTGTCTCTTTCCTGCTATATTGAAAACATAGTATGGAAATCCATTTTTCCACGAGCAGTGCAGCGTCCCTTGAGAGTATTCCATGAATTTCCGCATAATGCACTTGTATGAATTCAACTCAAAGCAGTAACGTATAAACTTTTCTTCAAGATTCTTGATTTGCTTTGGAAGTTTCTTGTTTAGACCATATATAAGGCGAATACACAATTTTGGTATGCAAAAATAACTTATTGAAAGCAATAGAACTTCAAGCTGTAACTCCACACGCAATCGAGAGAAACAATGATTTTCGGATGATTTCTTATTATTGTAGTCAACTTCTTTGACAAGCACAAATGCACAATCCATCCTTTCTAATTCTCATGAAGTTGGGTTGCAAAGGTGGAAAACTGATTTACATATTTCTAGTCAATTGTGATTCAATGTTGTGTCACTAAATATCAAAAGAAGGCTGCAAACAAACAATAAAAGAGAACACAATATAAGAATAATGCATTCAAACTTGTTACATGACTTCCTTTTCATGAGAACAAAATACATTTATCGAATGAATTTCGCAACTAGGTTGTACCTGTTCATATCTACTAACATCAAGGTTCAAAAGACATGAAGTAGCATAGATGACCCAAAATGTATCCAGCTTTCATATACATATGTATGATTTTATACAAGAACATGTTGCCATCATATAAATCATAATGAGGTGAATTCTTACGAAATTTTTTTTGTAAGTATGTAAGCACAAAATTCTGTCAATCTTTGACAACTAAAACTAGGACTAGAATAAAAGCCCCTTAGAGGATGTTTGGCTTAGCTTATTTTAAAGCTTATTGGCTTATTGAAATTTCAAAAAATCAATATGCTCATTTTCCCCAGCTTACAAGCTTAATTATTAATGGGAGCTTATGTACTTGAATAAACAATAAGCTCAAGGTTGGTTTTTTGATTGACTCATTGAGTCATTGTATATTCGACCACATAAGCTCAAACAAGCTCATACGCTGGAGGGAATGAGCTTATTGGTTTTTTGTAATTTCAGTAAACGGGTTAGACTCAGAAAATAAACTTTTTATAGAAAGACAGGTATCTCACACACGTCCACGCATATTTGCAATTTATTCACTACACGACTAGAACCCACAACCTCTATGATTGATATGGGTCACATCGTATACAATTAGGCCAAGACTATTTAGAAGAAGAATCTAAGCCAAACACCCTCCTAAGAAAATTGCTTACTATAGTAATTACTTTCAAAACACACACCATGACACCTTCTAACACAATAATAAACTATCTTAGCAAACATATTCACAAAAATTCGTTACAATCAAAATCATATAATTCAAATAAGCAATAATTGTATCATAACATCAAAATTCAAGCCAAAAAAAAACAAGAATGCATACCAAGTAGATGGAAACTTAGTCAACCCGATAAAAGCCAAGACAAAAGTGGTATGATCACTAGTTTTTTCTTCTTTTTTGTTGTGTGTGTGTGTTTATTCCACAAACAAGAATTTGAGTGAAAGAATATGTATAAATATTGAATATAGCATAAACAACCAACGAAAAAACTACATACAAATAAATATAAAAAATGATACAAAGTATTATTTTAACAATAAAAAAATAGGCAGGACTATACCAACTTTCAGAATTTGAGTTGTAAGCCACGTTAATGGAGGGAAAACTGGGAAGCTATAGAAAAATAATAATATTCGATCAGCTGGTTTATGGAGGTGGGTCCAGGTTGATTGAAATAATGTTACGAGTATATATTTGCAGAAGAATTATATATATGATGATGATAGATACAGAAAGTTTTATATATGTGTATATATGGATAGTTGAGGAAGGGAAGAAAAGGCAGCTCATGAAAGGGTAGATAATGGTGGGGCCGACGGTTCCGACATGACAAGTTCGGACTTTAGATTGGGAGAATAAGTCAATCATTCATGTAAATGAGTCAATGTTAGTTTGGTAAATTTGTTTTTTTCTTCTGTTTTTTTTAATGTTATTGATTAATGATTGATTTTCTTTATTTATGTATAGTAAATTAATAATTAATAATGATTCTTTTGAGATTTTAAAATTTGATTTGGGTTATCTATACTCCCTTATAATACAAACTGGGAGTTCTTAATTCAACAATTTTTTTCTACCCAAAATACCCCTATACACGAACAAAACCCTACACACTCCTTATTTCACCCTTTCTTCTCCGAACACACACACAAACACACATATCTCAACATAATCACTCACCGTCGTTAATCACCGCAGTCCATTACCACCGCAACCATAAATCCTCAAAACCATCACCGTTTTGCCGTCGCCACAACGCGCGAGCATCCATCTAGTACACATGAAGCCATCTCCAAATGGCATATACTACTCAAACAAATAGCTATTTTAACAACACGTTATCTGTACAGCAGATTAAATCAACACACTTAACTAACTAATTTATTTATGTCACATCATGTTAATATAAAACTAAAATTATATTTGTTAAGTATACATATATACACATACATTTAATTGAAAATTTAAAAATTGAACTTGGTCCCACAAACTCAATTTATCCTCGGTGTATTTGAGAGTAAATTAATATGGTTAACTAGCAAACAAGTGGAAGTGCAATATAAGCAAACTGATATTCAGTTTGTCCAGTTAAATAAACGGTAAAAATATTGTCTATTGGAGATGACCTTATGGTGGAATTGAATTATATGATATTATAATGTGACGACAACGTGTAAAAGTAGATGGTCTCAAATTATCGAGTGCAGAAAAATACAAACATGATGGTATTTTTAGTTGGACCTAAACAAAAAACTTTGACTAGTATTTTATATTGTTAGTTATTAAGCGGGTAAATTTTTTCAGAAAATAAATGGTTAGATGTTGCATTATTTATACTCTTATTTCTAAGCTATCACAAACATAATTATAAGTTATGCTTAGTATGGATTTCTTATCAAAAGACATAAACCTCTACCAAGTTTGCCAACCCTACATTAATAACGAACAAACCTAAATAACTCAATCCCATATGCTTTATATTGAGCTGGTATTCGGAAGTTTCTATTTGAATTCAAACCGGATAACTCGATTAAGTGGAATTTGAGTAATCAGTAATTACTAATTAGTAACCTATAGTCAGTGGCAGATCTAGGAATCCGTCATTGGGTATGCACTTTCCGATAAAAAATTTGGTTCTTATATGTATAAATCTCAACTCGGATATTTCGGTCGGGTCTTTAGTAGGGTTTGAATTAATCGAACAAACACAAACGAAAGCTTGTTCATATTCGTACGTTAAATTTAACAAATTGTTCACGAACAAATAACTAAACACGTAACTGTGTTCATGTCGTTCATTTGTGTGTACAAAGTAAAGCAAGCAAGGTTGAACACAAAAGAACATAAAAAGTTAACCAATTTATAGTTTTAAAATTTACAATGTAAACTAATCATTACAATATTTAAAAAAAATTAGAAAAATGTCTATGCGTAGTTTTGAAAATATGTCTAAATTCCATATGAATATATAAATGACTAAATAATTTTACGAATATAAATGAGTAACAGAAGATTACTAACAAAAATGTTTAAAAGAAAGTCTAAATGCTGACTAAAGTTTCATTCACCATAATCAAAATAGATCCATAATCAAAACAAATCATAAAAAAGTTTAATATATATCGTTATTTATATGTCTTTCACCATAAATAAATAATAGATTAACTAATAATAATAAGAGATATATATAAATTAAGTGAAGTGATTAGAATGAAAGAAAAAGAATAACAACTTAATTAGTTGGTGTAAAAGTGTAAAACTAAGACTCACCCACTCCGCTTTCTATTGGCTACTAATAACAAGAGGAAGAATCAAAGAGAGCAAATAGGGTATGCATTGACTTTTTCCAGGCTGTGCACTCTGTATCCTCCGTCCCATTTTAATTGTCTTATTTTGACTGGTCAAATCTTTTTCTTCCAACTTTGACCGTAGATATCTTTGTTTGTGTTATATATTACTTCATGAAAGTTATATCAATGAAAAGTACATTTAAAATTCAATCAATTCATATATGATATATCAAATGTTAGGGTAACACTCCAGTGAGAACACCCTTAAAATAAGAACACGGTAAGAACACTTAAAAACATCATTTTGATGCATTAAAAGTCAATAAAACTAACATAGTGTATAACTAATTATCATTATTTAAGTGTTTAACAACATATTGGTTCGTCAAAATCGAAATAATCACGTTTTTTGTTGGATGCATCCATTTTGATGAATATGCATCCAAGATGGATGCACAAAACAAAAAACATGATTTTCTTGATTTTGACAAATCAATGTGTTGTTAAACACTTAAATAATGATAATTAGTTATACACTATGTTAGTTTTATGGACTTTTAAAGCATCAAAATGTAGTTTTTAAGTGTTCTCACCGTGTTCTTATTTTAAGGCTGTTCTTATTTGATTGACCTATAACACAAACACAAATATTTACGGTCAATGTTGAAAGAAAAAGATCCAAAAAGTCAAAGTAGAACACTTAACATGGGACGGAGGGAACATCTAGTATTTTCAATTTTCTACACTTTTAACAATGATAATAATCCTCATAGGCCATAGGGTATGCAAGTGCATACCCTAATATGCATGTAAGTCTGTTGTCCTAACTGAGGTTGATACAAAATATTCCAATTGAAAAATCATTCAAACACCGTAGATCGTGAGGGTACGATTATAGTTTAAATTAATAGATATGATGATGGGTAGTTCGAATATTGTTAATGGGTTGCTGATGGGCTCATATCAGACTGCTGTATTGATGGGCCAAAAGCATAAGATAGATTGTTGATCGGCATTATGGTCTCAACTAATTTGTATCGAATCACAAAAAGAATAACATGTACCTATCAATCGGTTTCCGTTTTCTTATTTCGGAAAGTTTTGCACATTTTCTTTTGACAAAGTCTACAAAAATGACATTGCATCAAGTTGGTAAAGAAGGTAAGATAGATAATAAGAACTTGGCCAAATTCCATTCCGGCTACTTTTCCATCATTATCTTCAATTTGATTCTTCATTCAAAAGACTCCAATGCACACTTCCGTTTTGTATAACTTCACTATCACTTTCGATATGTGTCAATCGTATTATAGAGAACCGGGTCGGGAACTCTTTCAACGAGTTCAAGAATATATAAACGCCGCGTGATGCTTAGGTAGTCTTGTAACCTCTTTGATTCCTTGAGATTGAGATGGAGCATTTGATTTTGAGTGGCAATTAGTTATCTAGTGGTCCTTTAATTTAGTCTATTTTTGCATGGTACAAGGTTCAAATGCTCTAAAATGTGTTATCTATGAGACTATGACAATATTAGTATATTACCACATACACATATCCTTACTATGGAGTATTATTATTCAAGATAATATACAAATATATCAACAGAATCCTATACATATATATTAGAGTTAATTACAGAAATCGTTCCTGTCGTGTGTCACACCCCGTTGTAGCGGAAATACAGGGTTAACAAAAATATTGCGTACTAATCAGAAGGTAAATAGTGATTACATCCATTAATCCAAATACGAGTTTATTACAAGTATAATCGTTCAGATGTGGACCCCAATACACGGATACAAACTATCCTCAATTGGAAATGGGCCCACTTAATACAATAATAACATCTGGACAGCTAAGTACAATTAGGACTAATAAAATGATAGTCCTCAGAGGTCTGACGCTAATTGTACGTCCAATGTTCAAAAGATGGCTTCAAAATGCCAAATACGCTTCCAATACTTACTGTTGGTTCCCTGAAAAGCATGAAATTTGAGAGGATCAACTATCGAAATAGTTGGTGAGTTTACAGAATGTTTGACCAAGTTTATTCGTCATTGTGAGCACACAATGACTTGTAGTTATTTTCAACAAGACCATCAGAATCCAAAAACCTGATAATATTTCATAACAAGACAGTCGGGATCTAAGTCCGACTAAAGCATATGACAGCCGGGAGCCAAGTCCGACAGTATCAGTCACTATGCTACATTGCTTCACACAGGATTTCCCTCTAAAATGGGGTGCGCACCACAACAATGTTTATGACTAGCATGTGACAGCCGGGAAACAACATCCGACAGTATCAGTCAACATGCCTCGCACAGGATTTCCTTCTACTAGTGGGTGCGGACCCTAAAACAAGACAGTCAAGAACTAAGTCTGACCATACAACCACTAGGGTTCCATAACAATGATAACTACAGGGACAACATTTTAGTTCGTCAAACACAAAGAAACATTTTAATCAGCCATCACACGACAATTCAACGTCATTTTATCCAACATTTAATAAATGACACGTATACACATTTTCGACAACCATCAACATGGCAAATTTAAGTCAAGTGATCCAAGTATCCAAATCACATGGCATACTCACAAAACAATCATTTATTTAACAAATAGTGTATACAACAGTACATGCTTTTCAGGCCCAAAGTAAAAGGAAAAGGGCGCCATAAACTCACCTTAGCGATCTAGTGCTAAAAGGTGCAAAGTAGCTCGAGAAGATTCAACAATCAGTTCTCCACGTTATCCAAAACCTATGATATCATTACCAATAATGAGGATCAAATTTCTTGACGACGAGTATCCTACGTACAACTACTTAGCTTTAGAACCTAGAATGCCTTGACCGAGAATGTGATTCAATGTTCAATATTATTTAACTTTAGTTGGTAACATCAATGACATGGTCATTATAAAGTAGTATAAAATACCATAATGTCAACCCTACAACCTCAAACAAGTTGATTTAGCACGATTAAGTCAAGTCATAAGTCCCTAAACACATTTACAACTTAAATGAGTGCGAACAAGACGCATTCGACTTGACCCTTTTAGAAATGAGAGAAGTTTCATACTAGAAGAGTGTTATTACTAGAAACTAGACTCTCTTACGATTCCAACGATAGGTCATACAACTTATTTGGACTTACGGATCAAAAGTTACGACCTTTTAAAATAAATCAGGTTTTGCTGTACTGGAGAAAAGGTGCGGCGCACCATTGAGGAGGTGCGGCGCACCAAGGCAGGTGCGGCGCACCAAGGAGAAGGTGCGGCGCACAAGTTGATCAGGGAGCCCAGTCCAGACTTTGGTGCGGCGCACCAAGGAGGAGGTGCGGCGCACCTTTGCCCAGATCAGTTCCAAATCAACCCAAACACGAACCAAAACCCCTAAAACTCGACCCAAACCAATCCAAAACGATTTGTAGGAACGTGTAGCTTGTTTTGAAGCATAACTAAGCATCATAGACCATAAATACACATAACCCAACCCATAATTTCATCCATAACATCATCGAATCTTCCGAAACGATCAAATCAAACCAAAACCCTATTTAAACCCTAATTCCATTTTAAGTCGTTTTAGGCCATGTAAAAACTCGAAATGACTAGAAACGAGTAAGTAAACATAAATAGACGCAAAAGGGATGATTTAGACTTACCAAAAAAAATTGATGTTCTTGAAGATAATTTAAGATGGTGAAGATGATGATGATGCCTTGAATACTTGTTAAATGATTACTTCTTTTTCCCAAAATCAAATTTGATTATGCTAAGAGATTGAGAGAGTTTGATCCTTGAGGGTGTTGGTGATATGTGTGGTGTGTTTTGTGTTTGTGTGTGGTGTTTGGGTCGATCAAAAAGAAAGAAAGGAGGGAAGGGGGGGGTGTTTTACTCCCTGCCTCTCATTTCATTTTCCAGCCCATGTGGCTCATTTGGGATATTTTGTATCCCTAAATTTAGTAAAATGCTTACGATTAAATACCGTTTGACCAAAAGGTTAAAATGTAAAGTAAAGGTATTTTCCTTCGTCTTATTTTAGTTAAGACAAGTAAATAAAACTTTATCAAACTAACTTTAGAAATATTAAGTTTAGACAGCCTAATTACTGTGCAAAAATTCATAACCTTTAAATATCTCATTTAAAGTTATTTTAAGACTCGGCATTCCGTCTAAATAGCTAATAGTCTACGTCATAAGGATACGTCTAATTGAACCATATCAAATGTTCAATTAACTAATAATTTCTACGTCATAATCTCTAAATTAGACGAAATTATATTAATGATCGAGATTAGGACTAATCCGTTGTTAATAAATTACGAGTTGTCACAGCATCCCCGACTTCTAAGGATTTCGTCCCGAAATCAAGTCTTGCTTAGTAAAAAGATGAGGATACTTATCCCTCATATAGTCCTCACGTTCCCAAGTCGAGTCTGGTCCGTGTTTTGAGTTCCAACGAACTCTGACCAACTTGATACGACTTCGTCTAAGCTGTTTGAGCTGTTGGTCTAAAATTTCAACAGGCTCCTCTACAAATTGAAGAGAGTCATTCACTTGCAACTCTTCCACAGGCACAACCAATGTTTCATCAGTTAAACATTTCTTTAGATTCGATATATGAAATGTGGGATGAACATGTTCAAGCTCCTGGGGTAAATTGAGCTTATAAGCCACGGAACCAATCCTTCGAACAATTTCGAATGGTCCGATATAACGGGGACTAAGTTTTCCTCTCACTCCAAAGCGTGCAGTGCCTTTCCAAGGTGACACTTTCAACATAACTTTATCACCCACTTGAAACTCAAGGGGTTTCCTTCTACGATCTGCATAGCTCTTCTGGCGATCCTGAGCCGCCTTCAGCCGTGCCCTAATTTCAACAATCTGGTCAGTAGTCTTCTGAACCAGTCCATACTTGTACAAACGATGCTCACCAGCATCAAGCCAACAAACAGGCGATCTACATTTCCGCCCATACAAAGCTTCAAAAGGCGCACACTTTATGCTTGTGTGATAGCTGTTATTATATGAAAATTCAGCTAACGGCAAAAAAGGTATCCCAGCTACCTTTGAAATCGATAACACATGCCCGAAGCATGTCTTCTAACGTCTGAATGGTACGCTCACTTTGCCCGTCCGTTTGTGGATGGTAAGCCGTACTCAATTTCAACTGAGTGCCTAAGGCATCTTGAAAATATCTCCATGATTGAGAAGTAAAACGACCATCACGATCCGAGATAATAGACACAGGAACACCATGAAGTGACACGATCTTCTCAATATATGATTGAGACAATTTCTTTATTTTCCAATTCTCCCGTATGGGAATAAAGTGTGCAGACTTCGTCAATCGGTCAACAATGACCCAAATAGTATCATAACCCTTCAAGGTTCGAGGTAACTTCGTAATGAAGTCCATAGTAATCTGTTCCCATTTCCAGTCAGGAATTAGGGGTTGCTGGAGCAGCCCAGAAGGCTTTTGGTGCTCTGCCTTCACCATTGAACAATTTAAACACTTTGAAACATACGTGGCGATATCTCTTTTCATACCAGGCCACCAATAAAAATCCTTTAACCCATGGTACATTTTGTCAGCACCAGGATGGATTGAATACTTAGATCGATGACTCTCGTTCATCAAGAGTTCCCTAAGTCCATTATACTTGGGAATCCACACTCTGCCCTTGACATGTCGGATCCCATCGCCATCCAATTCAAATAACCGTTCGGCATTCCACAATGCTTCCTTCTCGATACGCCCTAGGTGTAAGGCCTCATTCTGATCATCTAAAACTCTATCCTTTAATGATGAGCCAAGGTAAGAACTTGCTCTTGTTATGACAGATAGTGAAATTCTATCTTTTCGACTTAGCGCGTCAGCAACAACATTTGCTTTACCGGGATGATATTTGAGTTCACAATCATAATCACTGAGTAATTCTACCCATCGCCTTTGTCTCATATTCAGCATTTTCTGATCGAAGATATGCTGAAGACTTTTGTGATCTGTGAATACCGTACACTTTGTACCATACAAGTAGTGCCTCCAAATATTTAAGGCAAAAACAACCGCTCCGAGTTCAAGATCGTGGGTTGTGTAATTCTTTTCGTGGGTTTTGAGTTGTCTGGAAGCGTAAGCAATGACCTTACCCTCCTGCATAAGTACACATCCCATTCCCTGATGTGATGCGTCACAATATACCACGAAGTTTTCAATTCCATTCGGTAACGCTAAAATAGGAGCATTACATAGCTTATCTTTCAACGTTTGAAATGCTTCTTCCTGGGCATCCTGCCAAATAAATTCCTTGCCCTTTTGAGTTAACAACGTCAAAGGTTGAGCAACCTTTGAGAAGTTCTCAATAAATCTCCTATAATATCCAGCCAATCCAAGGAACTGGTGGATTTCTGTCGGAGTCTTAGGGGCTTCCCACTTCTTTATTGCTTCAATCTTAGATGGATCTACGTGGATCCCATCCCTGTTCACTACATGACCCAAGAAGTGTACTTCCCTAATCCAGAATTCACATTTTTAAGAATTTCGCGTACAACTTTTGATCCTTGAGCAGTTGCAGAATGGTTCTCAGATGACCTTCATGTTCGTCTTTATTCCTTGAGTATATCAGTATGTCGTCAATGAATACAATGACAAACTTGTCAAGATACGGTCGACATACTCGATTCATTAAGTCCATAAACACAGCAGGTGCATTGGTTAAGCCAAACGGCATAACCAAAAACTCATAATGTCCGTAACGAGTTCTGAAGGCTGTTTTAGGAATGTCCGTCTCTCTGACTCTGAGTTTATGATACCCAGATCTGAGATCAATCTTGGAAAAGTGTGATGCACCTTCCAATTGGTCAAACAAGTCGTCAATACGAGGTAAAGGGTACCTGTTCTTGACAGTCAACTTGTTCAGTTCTCTGTAATCAATACACATACGCATAGAGCCGTCTTTCTTCTTCACAAATAGGATCGGAGCTCCCCAAGGTGATGAGCTTGGACGAATTAGTCCTTTAGCTAACAACTCTTGAAGTTGTTCGGACAATTCTTGCATTTCTGATGGCGCAAGACGATAGGGTGCCTTGGCCACGGGTGCAGCTCCAGGGACCAAATCTATTCCAAACTCAACTGGCCTGTGAGGTGGAAGTCCCATCAAATCTTCAGGAAACACCTCTGGAAAATCCCTAACTACTGGAATATCTTTCATGTCTTTATCCTTTGGTTTTCTTTCTACTACTAATGCTAAGAAAGCAGGGTGTTCTTTTTGTAAATATTTATTTGCTTTTATCGCCGATACTAAGATCAATTTCTTTCCCGATTTGTCTCCTTGCACTACTAGGGTTTCGCCTTTCGATAGGGGTATTCTAACAATCTTCTCATAACAACTTATATCAGCTCTAACTTTAGATAACCAGTCCATACCAATGATTACATCAAAACTACTTAGTTCTATAGGAATTAGGTCAATTTTAAAAGTTTCACCGGCCAATATCAAATTGCAATTTACTAAATGATCTTTAGCAATATACTTCTGACCGTTTGCATATTCAACAATATAAGTGTCTTTCATGGGGGTAGCTATTATGTCAAAACGAGACTTAAATTCTAAGGATATGAAACTTTTATCAGCACCAGAGTCGAATAGCACAAATACGTAATGATTATTGAGTATGAATGTACCTATCACAACGTTGGGATCACGTCGTGCATCAGCAGCATCCAAAGCAAACACTCGACCTCTGCCTTGTCCTCCTTGATTCCT
Source organism: Erigeron breviscapus (assembly GCA_034093135.1). Classification (NCBI taxonomy): domain Eukaryota; kingdom Viridiplantae; phylum Streptophyta; class Magnoliopsida; order Asterales; family Asteraceae; genus Erigeron; species Erigeron breviscapus. The sequence goes on along the minus strand of CM067171.1, from coordinate 96,832,749 downwards.
AGCTTGATTGTTCCCCGCATTGTTCCTCACGGGAACTATAGCATTGTTGTTCGGGGCTTGATTAAGTCTTGGACACGCTGGTCGAAAATGAGTTTCACTCCCACACTCGTAGCATTGATTTGATACTTTCTCCCTACAATTCTTTGCCAAATGTCCCGCCCTTTTACAACGGTGGCAAGTAGGACAATTTCCTATATGACGCATGCCACACCTGTTACATCCTTTGTCTGCGCCAGAGTTTCTATTAATATTCTGGGGGACACTGCAAAGTTTCTGGCAGCCTTAAACCTCTTGCCATTTCCACCATTTCCAAAACCACTACCAGAGGCTTGATCACTCCTTCTCTTGATCACCTCAGTCCCAACAGAAGAACCGGTGGTTCTTTTCAAATCTATCACCATCCGATTGGTTGCACTAACTGCCGCTTGGAGAGTCAAGGGATTAAAAGCGGCTACTAACCTTCGGATATCAGGTGACAATCCATAACAGTATCTTTCAACTAACTTCTCCTCCGTATCTACCATACGAGGAACTAGCCTTGTCAGTTCATGAAAACGAGTAGTGTATTTCTCGTTGTCCATTCCAATCATAGTATGATTCCAGAATTCACCCTCCATTTTCTGTACTTCCTCCCGCGGACAGTACTTTTCCATGAGCATCCTTTTAAAGTTCAACCAAGGTATGCTATATGCCGGCTCTCGGCCACGAGTCCTAATCTGCTCGTTCCACCATGACAGAGCGTGCTTTTGAAATTGAGTGGAAGCATATTCCACTTTTTTCTTCAGCACAACTGCTGATATGAAGCACCGCCTCTATACTCTCTAACCAGTTGATTAGACCTACCGGACCCTCGGTACCATTAAATTCTTTTGGTTTACAATAAGTGAAGGTCTTGTAGTCAGTCCCGTGCAGATGCACTCGAGGAATAACTTGTTCAGCAGTAGGCTCGACATTGTTACTGTTGTCAGCATGATGGTTATTATTGGCGTTCATGCTTGCCATAATCTGTGCGACTAAAGTAGGCATAGCAGCCAACAGTTGTTGTGTCACAAATGCTGCCATGTTATTTTCCCCACCAGTATTTGGGGTAGGTCCAGGGCCAGTGTTCACCTGGACAGCAGCAGCCTCCGGCCTTTGCTGAATCACAGGTTCTTCCTGTTCAGCATCAGTATTCAAAGGAGTTGATCGAGTAACTCTCCTTGGAGCAGCTTTCTTAACTGGAGCCTTTTTCGGGATCTTACTTTTCGTCTTGGGAGCCATCTATCCTTGATATGAACAAGATGTAATTTAGAGGTTTTCTCGTAAGAATAACACAGAATGTAGCTTTTCAAGATATAAGAGGGCATTAAACACACGTCACAAATTACCGACTTACTTGAACTCATTAACTAAACAAGACAAGAAATATAGATCACTACATTTCTAGAATTGAAATGAGTAAGTAACGTAGCCTGAACAAGTAAGTAAGCCAAAGAACGATCATATTTCATTTATACTAAAACTTTTTACATAATCTGACTTGTACATTTCCAAAATCTTGTGGGAAACTACATCCACAATCCAAATCATGTGGGAACAACATCCACGATGATACATTACACAGTCAGAACGATACTATCCGAAATACGTGGGAAATACATCCACCAAAAAGATTACAACTCAAATACAGAAGTATGAGTTGTCAAATGTTCAAAGGCTTACAATACGTTACCACTACAACTACTGATTACATCCTGAAAAGAACTACCACAAGCAACGCCACCACCAAGACCACCACGACTGACAGTATCCAGATCATCCTCCCAATAGCTTCCTTCCTTCCCTAGCAACAGTCATAGCCTCAGCCGCCTGATGATAAGCTTCAGTCAACGCCTGAGCTTGATTCTCTATATTCTCTCTAGTGCAGATGAGGGAATTGTTCATCCTTGACAATTGTCGGCGATAATATTCCGACCTATCAGCTGTAGATGCAACTGGCATAACGGCACTTGGATTGTAGACAGGCACTCTGGAGGGACCCGCAGCATACGGATCTCCCTGAAAGAATGAAAGACCAAGTCCACAGTTGCCCTGAACTTGTGCAGAAGGACCAGGAGCATAAGGGTCTCTAGGAGCATAGGGTATACGAGCTACCTCGGTAGTCCTCCTCTGATATGGAGATACCGGTGTTACAGATGATTGAACATGGATAGACACATGTTCACCTCCAGATTCGCTGGATGTTGATATCAAATTGATAGGGCAAGATTCATTACCCGATTCCTCCATAGGTTCCTCTTCATATGAGTCAGGAACACAAGGAATGGAGTTTGCCACAACTGGAACTCGAGGTGTACTAGGTACAACAGCATTAGAGCTAACTCCGTCCGACATGACTATTCTGAAAGGATAGTCAAAGAATCCATATAAGTCTGATGGATAAGACAATTCGAATCAATTGAATAAGACAGTACGCAACAAGAGTTTCAAAGAGATCCTTGTCTAGATTATACACATTCGATTTGGGTTTCTATTAGCAACATATCTCCAATGCTTATATATAGGGTCACCCGCAGCCTTCCCACCACATTTTCAATATGTTGTTAATATAATCCAAACTATCACGTATATAAACCTTATGTATACACATACGAGTTGAGTTTCTATTCCTAACATACCTTCAATGCTTATGTATAGGGTCACCCGCAGCCTTCCCACCACATTTACGGTATGTTGTGAATATAATTCAACTAACACGTATATACACAATTTAAGATATTTATTTAGAGCCTTATACTATTTTACATAATCGGGACGTAGTTGATCGGGTTAGGTCTAATTATAGACAAATAGTATAATTCTCGAAATAGGTATCCTAAACCTTAAAGACTTAGATTTCTTATTTGAAGCGACCATGGCTATAGATTGAGTTATTCACGAGGAATAACCCCGTATTCACTATAACCTTGTCTCTGATACCAATTTTTGTCACACCCCGTTGTAGCGGAAATACAGGGTTAACAAAAATATTGCGTACTAATCAGAAGGTAAATAGTGATTACATCCATTAATCCAAATACGAGTTTATTACAAGTATAATCGTTCAGATGTGGACCCCAATACACGGATACAAACTATCCTCAATTGGAAATGGGCCCACTTAATACAATAATAACATCTGGACAGCTAAGTACAATTAGGACTAATAAAATGATAGTCCTCAGAGGTCTGACGCTAATTGTACGTCCAATGTTCAAAAGATGGCTTCAAAATGCCAAATACGCTTCCAATACTTACTGTTGGTTCCCTGAAAAGCATGAAATTTGAGAGGATCAACTATCGAAATAGTTGGTGAGTTTACAGAATATTTGACCAAGTTTATTCGTCATTGTGAGCACACAATGACTTGTAGTTATTTTCAACAAGACCATCAGAATCCAAAAACCTGATAATATTTCATAACAAGACAGTCGGGATCTAAGTCCGACTAAAGCATATGACAGCCGGGAGCCAAGTCCGACAGTATCAGTCACTAAGCTACATTGCTTCACACGGGATTTCCCTCTAAAATGGGGTGCGCACCACAACAATGTTTATGACTAGCATGTGACAGCCGGGAAACAACATCCGACAGTATCAGTCAACATGCCTCGCACAGGATTTCCTTCTACTAGTGGGTGCGGACCCTAAAACAAGACAGTCAAGAACTAAGTCTGACCATACAACCACTAGGGTTCCATAACAATGATAACTACAGGGACAACATTTTAGTTCGTCAAACACAAAGAAACATTTTAATCAGCCATCACACGACAATTCAACGTCATTTTATCCAACATTTAATAAATGACACGTATACACATTTTCGACAACCATCAACATGGCAAATTTAAGTCAAGTGATCCAAGTATCCAAATCACATGGCATACTCACAAAACAATCATTTATTTAACAAATAGTGTATACAACAGTACATGATTTTCAGGCCCAAAGTAAAAGGAAAAGGGCGCCATAAACTCACCTTAGCGATCTAGTGCTAAAAGGTGCAAAGTAGCTCGAGAAGATTCAACAATCAGTTCTCCACGTTATCCAAAACCTATGATATCATTACCAATAATGAGGATCAAATCTCTTGACGACGAGTATCCTACGTACAACTACTTAGCTTTAGACCCTAGAATGCCTTGACCGAGAATGTGATTCAATGTTCAATATTATTTAAACTTTAGTTGGTAACATCAATGACATGGTCATTATAAAGTAGTATAAAATACCATAATGTCAACCCTACAACCTCAAACAAGTTGATTTAGCACGATTAAGTCAAGTCATAAGTCCCTAAACACATTTACAACTTAAATGAGTGCGAACAAGACGCATTCGACTTGACCCTTTTAGAAATGAGAGAAGTTTCATACTAGAAGAGTGTTATTACTAGAAACTAGACTCTCTTACGATTCCAACGATAGGTCATACGACTTATTTGGACTTACGGATCAAAAGTTACGACCTTTTAAAATAAATCAGGTTTTGCTGTACTGGAGAAAAGGTGCGGCGCACCATTGAGGAGGTGCGGCGCACCAAAGGCAGGTGCGGCGCACCAAGGAGAAGGTGCGGCGCACCAAGGAGGAGGTGCGGCGCACCAAGAGGAAGGTGCGGCGCACCAGGAGGAGGTGCGGCGCACCAAGGAGGAGGTGCGGCGCACCAAGGAGGAGGTGCGGCGCACCAAGGAGGAGGTGCGGCGCACCAAGGAGGAGGTGCGGCGCACCAAGAAGGTGCGGCGCACCAAGTGAGAGGTGCGGCGCACCAAGGAGGAGGTGCGGCGCACCAAGGAGGAGGTGCGGCGCACCAAGGAGGAGGTGCGGCGCACCAAGGAGGAGGTGCGGCGCACCAAGGAGGAGGTGCGGCGCACCAAGGAGGAGGTGCGGCGCACCAAGGAGGAGGTGCGGCGCACCAAGGAGGAGGTGCGGCGCACCAAGAGAGGTGCGGCGCACCAAGTGAAGGTGCGGCGCACCAAGAAGGTGCGGCGCACCAAGGAGGAGGTGCGGCGCACCAAGAGGAGGTGCGGCGCACCAAGGAGGAGGTGCGGCGCACCAAGGAGGAGGTGCGGCGCACCAAGGAGGAGGTGCGGCGCACCAAGGAGGAGGTGCGGCGCACCAAGGAGGAGGTGCGGCGCACCAAGAAGGTGCGGCGCACCAATGAGAGGTGCGGCGCACCAAGGAGGAGGTGCGGCGCACCAAGGAGGAGGTGCGGCGCACCAAGGAGGAGGTGCGGCGCACCAAGAGGAGGTGCGGCGCACCAAGTGAGAGGTGCGGCGCACCAAGAGGAGGTGCGGCGCACCAAAGGAGGTGCGGCGCACCAAGAGGAGGTGCGGCGCACCAAGAGGAGGTGCGGCGCACCAAGAGGAGGTGCGGCGCACCAAGAGGAGGTGCGGCGCACCAAGAGGAGGTGCGGCGCACCAAGAGGAGGTGCGGCGCACCAAGAGGAGGTGCGGCGCACCAAGAGGAGGTGCGGCGCACCAAGAGGAGGTGCGGCGCACCAAGAGGAGGTGCGGCGCACCAAGAGGAGGTGCGGCGCACCAAGAGGAGGTGCGGCGCACCAAGAGGAGGTGCGGCGCACCAAGAGGAGGTGCGGCGCACCAAGAGGAGGTGCGGCGCACCAAGAGGAGGTGCGGCGCACCAAGAGGAGGTGCGGCGCACCAAGAGGAGGTGCGGCGCACCAAGAGGAGGTGCGGCGCACCAAGAGGAGGTGCGGCGCACCAAGAGGAGGTGCGGCGCACCAAGAGGAGGTGCGGCGCACCAAGAGGAGGTGCGGCGCACCAAGAGGAGGTGCGGCGCACCAAGAGGAGGTGCGGCGCACCAAGAGGAGGTGCGGCGCACCAAGAGGAGGTGCGGCGCACCAAGAGGAGGTGCGGCGCACCAAGAGGAGGTGCGGCGCACCAAGAGGAGGTGCGGCGCACCAAGAGGAGGTGCGGCGCACCAAGAGGAGGTGCGGCGCACCAAGGAGGAGGTGCGGCGCACCAAGGAGGAGGTGCGGCGCACCAAGGAGGAGGTGCGGCGCACCAAGGAGGAGGTGCGGCGCACCAAGGAGGAGGTGCGGCGCACCAAGGAGGAGGTGCGGCGCACCAAGAGGAGGTGCGGCGCACCAAGAGGAGGTGCGGCGCACCAAGAGGAGGTGCGGCGCACCAAAGGAGGTGCGGCGCACCAAGAGGAGGTGCGGCGCACCAAGGAGGAGGTGCGGCGCACCAAGGAGGAGGTGCGGCGCACCAAGGAGGAGGTGCGGCGCACCAAGGAGGAGGTGCGGCGCACCAAGGAGGAGGTGCGGCGCACCAAGGAGGAGGTGCGGCGCACCAAGAGGAGGTGCGGCGCACCAAGAGGAGGTGCGGCGCACCAAGAGGAGGTGCGGCGCACCAAGGAGGAGGTGCGGCGCACCAAGAGGAGGTGCGGCGCACCAAGGAGGAGGTGCGGCGATCCTTGAGAGTGTTGGTGATATGTGTGGTGTGTTTTGTGTTTGTGTGTGGTGTTTGGGTCGATCAAAAGAAAGAAAGGAGGGAAGGGGGGGTGTTTTACTCCCTGCCTCTCATTTCATTTTCCAGCCCATGTGGCTCATTTGGGATATTTTGTATCCCTAAATTTAGTAAAATGCTTACGATTAAATACCGTTTGACCAAAAGGTTAAAATGTAAAGTAAAGGTATTTTCCTTCGTCTTATTTTAGTTAAGACAAGTAAATAAAACTTTATCAAACTAACTTTAGAAATATTAAGTTTAGACAGCCTAATTACTGTGCAAAAATTCATAACCTTTAAATATCTCATTTAAAGTTATTTTAAGACTCGGCATTCCGTCTAAATAGCTAATAGTCTACGTCATAAGGATACGTCTAATTGAACCATATCAAATGTTCAATTAACTAATAATTTCTACGTCATAATCTCTAAATTAGACGAAATTATATTAATGATCGAGATTAGGACTAACCCGTTGTTAATAAATTACGAGTTGTCACAGCATCCCCGACTTCTAAGGATTTCGTCCCGAAATCAAGTCTTGCTTAGTAAAAAGATGAGGATACTTATCCCTCATATAGTCCTCACGTTCCCAAGTCGAGTCTGGTCCGTGTTTTGAGTTCCAACGAACTCTGACCAACTTGATACGACTTCGTCTAAGCTGTTTGTGCTGTTGGTCTAAAATTTCAACAGGCTCCTCTACAAATTGAAGAGAGTCATTCACTTGCAACTCTTCCACAGGTACAACCAATGTTTCATCAGTTAAACATTTCTTTAGATTCGATATATGAAATGTGGGATGAACATGTTCAAGCTCCTGGGGTAAATTGAGCTTATAAGCCACAGAACCAATCCTTCGAACAATTTCGAATGGTCCGATATAACGGGGACTAAGTTTTCCTCTCACTCCAAAGCGTGCAGTGCCTTTCCAAGGTGACACTTTCAACATAACTTTATCACCCACTTGAAACTCAAGGGGTTTCCTTCTACGATCTGCATAGCTCTTTTGGCGATCCTGAGCCGCCTTCAGCCGTGCCCTAATTTCAACAATCTGGTCAGTAGTCTTCTGAACCAGTCCATACTTGTACAAACGACGCTCACCAGCATCTAACTTTCAAAAATTACAGTTTTGAATCGTCACTTACAGAAATCGTCCCTGTTGTGAATCGTCACTTACAGCTTTCATCCCTAACTTTCAAAAATTACAGTTTTGGTCCAACATTCTTCAACCTTTATCATCATCATCAACAATAAATTAACCTAAAAGTTAAAATTCATAAAAAACCCAGAAATCAAAAGCAAATATTTAACACAGATCCTAAAATAGATGTATAACAAAACCCAATTAATAGTACTGTAATGGTTGATAAGTGTTTTTTCTCCATATATCACTATATATATATGGCTGATAATAATAAATAATACCTAACCATCTCTCTATTTTTCTCTTTGAACAAGATATGTTCTTAACCATCATCACTTCCGGTCACCACCACTTGCACCACCCCATATATACATAGATGTAGATGGATATGTGTAGGGATGGGCATGGGACTGGTACCGTCCCGTACCGGTCCCGGTACCGACGGTACTGATCCCGAAAATGGTCAAAACATAGTACCGATCCCGGTCCCTGTTGTGAATCGTCACTTACAGCTTTCATCCCTAACTTTCAAAAATTACAGTTTTGGTCCAACATTCTTCAACCTTTATCATCATCATCAACAATAAATTAACCTAAAAGTTAAAATTCATAAAAAACCCAGAAATCAAAAGCAAATATTTAACACAGATCCTAAAATAGATGTATAACAAAACCCAATTAATAGTACTGTAATGGTTGATAAGTGTTTTTTCTCCATATATCACTATATATATATGGCTGATAATAATAAATAATACCTAACCATCTCTCTATTTTTCTCTTTGAACAAGATATGTTCTTAACCATCATCACTTCCGGTCACCACCACTTGCACCACCCCATATATACATAGATGTAGATGGATATGTGTAGGGATGGGCATGGGACTGGTACCGTCCCGTACCGGTCCCGGTACCGACGGTACTGATCCCGAAAATGGTCAAAACATAGTACCGATCCCGGTCCCTGTTGTGAATCGTCACTTACAGCTTTCATCCCTAACTTTCAAAAATTACAGTTTTGGTCCAACATTCTTCAACCTTTATCATCATCATCAACAATAAATTAACCTAAAAGTTAAAATTCATAAAAAACCCAGAAATCAAAAGCAAATATTTAACACAGATCCTAAAATAGATGTATAACAAAACCCAATTAATAGTCCCGATTAGTATCGGTACCGGGACTGGTACCGTATCGGGACGGGACCGGGATATCGGTACTAAATCCCGATTAGTCCCGATTCCTATCTCCAATTTTCCGTTTTTCCTATTTCTTCCCCTGTTAATGACAATTTCTATATTCACACTAAATTAAATGCAACTAACGATACACATTACATTATATTATATAGTGAAAAATAATACTACATATTTCTTCTTTAAACATGATTCAACAGAAGGTACTTTGACGACAAGTCTATGATAAAAGTCATCATAAAACTTATACCCTGATGCACCATAATTATGATCTGATCTAAATGACAATAACATTATACATTATTGTCATTACATCTTGATTTATATATACTTGATGCATCATGATTATGTAAAAATATAGCAAAAATAACGTTCCACCTCACACATAAATGTAAGGTACCTCATTTATGTCAAACTAAAAATGTTACCTACAGCTGCCATATAAATTAGTATGGGAAGTTATAAACTAATAAAAATGGCTGATAATGTTAGGACTTAGGAGTAGTAGATTACGTAGAAAACAATATGGGTTGAGCTTTAATTGGGCCATAGAAAAGTAGAGAATTGAAGTGGGCTGTATTATGGGACTAAACGGGACTTTAGTGGGATTTCGGGAATTTCCCGGTACTGGTCCCACGAACTCGGAAAAACGAATACCGGTACCAATCCCGAGTGGGACTCGGTACCACTTCCCGGTACCGGGACGGGATCGGGATTTTGGGACTTCTGCTCATCCCTAGATATGTGTATATATATAGATCTTGAAGAAAAGGTAGATCGATCGGTTCCTAACCACCACCACTTTCGGCCACCACCAGTCCCATCCACTGTCGGATCTGCGCTGCCCACAGTCACCACCACCCTAGCACCACTCAGATTCGGTTCCCTTCCACCACTGCCACTTCCTTCTTTATTTTTCTTTATGAAAATTCTGGATGCTTTTTTTTTCTCCATCATCATCAATGTCTATATGTATAGGTAAAATAGTATTAAAAAAGTTCAAATATTGTTAGGATATGTCCAGTTGTACCTTTTCTTTTTAATCGATGAATGCGTGAAATATGATGTCCATATTTCAAAATCACATCCACATGCCTTTTTATCCACTTGTACTTTTTTTCTTTGATGTATAATACTGTACGTGTATATTACAATTAGATGAAATCAATTTTGTATATATAAATGTGTAGTCATCAGATCTCAAGAAATCTAAAGAGATTTGCTACATATAGATGGGATATATATATAAATCTGATTTATGTATAAATTTATATATAGATGTATGTATGTAAATTTTTTTTGATATATAGATGTATGTATGTGTAAATTTTTGAATGGAAATAGATTTGGTTGTTAGGAGATGTATGAATATAGATACAGATTTAGATATACAAATATGTAGATGGTGATATTGTTGTTGTTGATGATGATGATGATAGTTGAACAAGTTAGAGTTAATTACACTTTTGGTCCATATATTAATGAAATGACTAAATTACCCATCACGTGCGAATCACGTGACCTGGTTTTAAACGGACGTTTATGGCCAGGACTAAAACTGTTGACGGAGCAAAGTTTTTTGGACTAAAACTGTAATTTTTGAAAGTTAGGGATGAAACCTGCAAGCTGGGTACCACGACAGAGACGATTTCTGTAATTAACTCTGTATATTATCATGGGTAGGCTTGTATCACTTGATAAACAGAAAAGTTATTCTTTCTTTTGTGCCATCGAATTTGGGTTTAATCGGGTTGGTGCACTTAGCTTTCATATGGTGCACCATTTGACTAAAACTTAAGACCATTTATCTCATTCTATTCCATTGCTGAGTACAAAAGGAGTACTAAAGTTGGACCTTAAACATGAGTCCATTCTTTGGAACAACGAATGAAGAACAATCGTACACGATTTATGAAAATGTTTCAATTTGTTGAGGTTTATATTATATGTTATTTACACATGTGTTTCAAGTTTCAACTATATATATCAACATGTCATGATCTAAATATCATATATTATTTTTTTCAGGAACAATTGTTGAGCCCATTGAGTGCTTTTGAGTTTTGTGACTCTGATTTGTTCCAAGAAACCATACAAAGCTCTGAAGTTGCTTCTACCGCAAATTATTGCCACGGAGAACAGTCTTTTTACACTACGGACCTTTCATTTCCGCCCAATATAACCAAATGCCCGTCTTTTTTTGATGATGTCACCACAACGACTGCTACCACCACCACCACCACTACCACCAATGACTTACCTTTGATATTGGAAGAAAAATTCACTGAAGATGGCCTTTCTACCCCTCTTGACCTCACAAAAACTTCGGTTTTCACTAACCATCAATATCCTCATTGTAACCAAGTCCAATTTGATCTCTCTTTGCTACAAAACCAAATCCCTCCAATAACAAATAATAACACCACATCTGATGATCCTATCTTTTCTTTCCATCATGGATTTTCAAATGATCATGATTTCCCCATTATCTGGTCAAACACATTGCAAACTGTATGTGAAGAAGACAATCTATCATCTATGCATCCTTCATCTTCCAACTATTCGTTCATTGACTCGTCCATAAATTCATACTTTCCAAGATTAGAGGGTTCAGAAATTTGCAACGAAAACTTTCTTTTTGGAAACGACATTCAAACTCATGAACTTGAATTTCAAGGAGACAACGTTGTAAACTTTTGCACGGATCCTCTACCACATTCTTTCAACTCCAGTGAACTTAAGGTACAAATATAAATGGTGCTTTGATTTATATCCAGAAGGTGAACTATACACCACCTGTTTCATGTTATTGTACTGTACAACGCCTTAAAATATGTTTGGTGATATACGACTTAAAAATAGTAGTGTATAGATCATTAGATCATCACCCTTTATATCGTGGTTCATTATATATCTTTTATCGTCTCTGACAATGCTCTTATTGTCTTTTCATTTTGTATTAATGTTATATCATTTTTCAAAGATTAAGGCACTTAGCAATGAAGATCAACATCTTATACATGGGGTTGGGAGTTCTACATCTCAATTGGCAGCGGAAATCAAAAGCTTGGAATCAGAAACCTTCAGAGTAGCCAACAAACTCACAACTGAAGAAAGAAAACAAAAGATCCATAAATACATGAAGAAAAGAAACCAAAGGAATTTCAGCAAGAAAATCAAGGTAAACAAAAAATTATCTAAAGTTCAATTACTTAACCACATTCATTTGGGGTCTTCATATACATTTTAATTTCTTAGATAAGCGCTATTGTTAAACACTCAAATGCCAAGTGTATCTACATTTTATGGTTACAAAGTTTGCTGGTCAATAAGATACTTAAGATAATATAAGTGAAATGAATTTAATCAAACTCCTTTTGCAGTATGCATGCCGAAAAACTTTGGCAGATAGCCGGCCACGAGTAAGAGGAAGATTTGCAAGGAACGACGAGTTTGGGGAGAACGATAGAACCAACGACAACCATGAAGAAGATATGGACCATGAAGTGAGATTTTTCCATGTAAAGTACTTTTCATAAACTTATTAGAAGCATATTTTGATCAATCAACATCGATTACTTTACTTATATACGCCAAACCACATTTTATTATATGGGAGGAGATTCCCTCAAGTTAACCCTAACATGGTAATCTTGGCCCTTTGATGAAAATCAAGGGTCAAGATTCAAATTAGCCATTGATTTTCATTTAAGGGTCAAGATCTCTCCAACTTGACTCAAGTTGGGGACTCAACTTGTATACTAAAAGTTATACACTTTTTGTAAATAAGCAGGGTGTCGTGAAAGAAGAAGAGGAAGAGAAATTTGAATCGTCAGATATTTTTGCACATTTTAGAGGACTCAATTCATTTACATACAACAACTACACAATGAAACAACTGATTTGAATCCAATGTGATGATGTTGCCTTGCTAGAATCCTTGTGAAATATGATATATATAAATTTTTACGTATAATAAATGGAGTAGACAAATTTACCATCAAGTTCATCATCTTTATAAATTACGAGTATGTTTTTTGTATAAGGCTGGCATCAATATGCTATGTATATGGCTAGCAAATGGACTCTTAAGGTCCTATATATTGAAAACATGGGTTTAAAATTTGTAACACGATACCTATTAAACCATAGAAAAAGTCTGTTGCTATATTAAAAATGGTTATAAGCATAACAAAAATGAGAAATTCTATGTTTCAAAGTCAAAAGTTGTCATAAGAATATTATCCTTATCTTACAACTCGAAAACAATACTCTTTACATTCTTAACAAGATCGTATCATTCTCCGATATTTTTTAAGAACAAATGGTTGATCAAACACTTTAGGGGTGATGATACAGATAAGATTAATATACCATAATGATAATGATGCATTGCTATTTTTATTTTTTTTGTTGGGAATCAAAGTTCGTTAAATAAATCATGTATTTTTTAAAGATATTATTATATTTCTACTCCTACATTACATAAATACCTAAGATGGAACGTGAAACTCTTGAAAAACCCCTAATATCCCACCCTCATAAATGTGAGAAATGAGACTCGAACTCATATAAATCCTCCTAAGGTCAAGGATTTTATCAATGAACCACCAACCTACTTCCCAATATGTTAAATCAATATTGATATACTCGATCTACTAATTTATTAGATTTTGACTCGTGCAAACACACAACATTATACGGTAGCGATTTATAGATGGTGAAATGACTAAGTATTATTGAAGAATTTATTTACTTAAGTTATCGAATTATTAATTGTGTGTGACATATAATGATTATTTATATAGTTATTTTGACCCTTTTTAAGAAAATAAAATCAAAGATGTTCTTGAGATAAATTTAAACGACCACATATATATATATATATATATATATATATATATATATATATATATATATATATATATATATATATATATATATATATATATATATATATATATATATATATATATATATATATATATATATATATATATATATATATATATATATATATATATATATATATATATATATATATATATATATATATATATATATATATATATATATATATATATATATATATATATATATATATATATATATATATATATATATATATATATATATATATATATATATATATATATATATATATATATATATATATATATATATATATATATATATATATATATATATATATATATATATATATATATATATATATATATATATATATATATATATATATATATATATATATATATATATATATATATATATATATATATATATATATATATATATATATATATATATATATATATATATATATATATATATATATATATATATATATATATATATATATATATATATATATATATATATATATATATATATATATATATATATATATATATATATATATATATATATATATATATATATATATATATATATATATATATATATATATATATATATATATATATATATATATATATATATATATATATATATATATATATATATATATATATATATATATATATATATATATATATATATATATATATATATATATATATATATATATATATATATATATATATATATATATATATATATATATATATATATATATATATATATATATATATATATATATATATATATATATATATATATATATATATATATATATATATATATATATATATATATATATATATATATATATATATATATATATATATATATATATATATATATATATATATATATATATATATATATATATATATATATATATATATATATATATATATATATATATATATATATATATATATATATATATATATATATATATATATATATATATATATATATATATATATATATATATATATATATATATATATATATATATATATATATATATATATATATATATATATATATATATATATATATATATATATATATATATATATATATATATATATATATATATATATATATATATATATATATATATATATATATATATATATATATATATATATATATATATATATATATATATATATATATATATATATATATATATATATATATATATATATATATATATATATATATATATATATATATATATATATATATATATATATATATATATATATATATATATATATATATATATATATATATATATATATATATATATATATATATATATATATATATATATATATATATATATATATATATATATATATATATATATATATATATATATATATATATATATATATATATATATATATATATATATATATATATATATATATATATATATATATATATATATATATATATATATATATATATATATATATATATATATATATATATATATATATATATATATATATATATATATATATATATATATATATATATATATATCTCTATTTCACTAATGAAAATTCTCTTTCTTGATATATATATATATATAATATATATATATATATGATTTGATGGATAGATCTGTAACTATAACCTGATTATATATTATTAATAATAATAATAATATTAGTAATTAGTAATAAATAAGAATAATAGGGTGAAGTTGTTGAAGAAATGATGATGACGGTGGTGGTTTCAAGTAATAGAAGATGAGGGAGTATGGGGTTAAAGAAAGTGCACTAAAAAGAAATGACTGAATTCTTGTTGTTCACCTACTTCAGTAACATAAAAGAAAATAAATAAAGGGTATTTGTGTCATTGACTAGCATATAAAATAATGCATTCCTTTTGAATTTTACCAACCAAACATATTCTTTGAATCAAATTCCATTCCATTCCATCAAATTCCATTCCTTTCAAAAATATTCCGCGAACCAAACGCGCCTTTAGATTTTACACTGATATTAAATATTGACTTGTTAGATACGAGCTATCTAATTTGACCTACTAATCGAATGTGAATGTAGATGGGGATTCTACATAAATCCTTATGTCGAATTTGTGACTGAGAGTTGAATTAATAAATAGATGAAAAAAATCGAATAATTTAAAGAGCGATTATGGACAAAAAAAAAACATAAAATCAAAAGTTGTATGGATTCATAAAGACTTTCACAAGAGAAACTAAAAAAGAGATATCAAAATAGTTTTGATTATTCAAGAATGTTATTACTTGAATTCGAAGTTCGTAGTTACTTCGACTGGACGAATCGTAGCATGGAATAATTAATAGCTTTGTGTTAAGATCAAAATACTTAGAATGCTTTCCATAGTCTAGCATTTATTTCAAACTAAAGGGGCGTTTGGTTCGCAGAATGTTTTTAAAGGAATTGAAATCTGTCAAAGGATTAGAATTTGAGTGAATTGGAATCTGAAAGTTTTCAAAATATGTTTGTGTTTGGTTGACAGGATTCAATAGAATGAATTGAAATTTAAACATATCTAATAACAAAATTACCCTTTATTAAATTTACAAGTTTTTTTCCATCTTAACGGACCTAATAATAATAATAATACTAGATTTTAGACCCGTGTCCAACACTGGACACGGGTTTACGATATTATCAATATTAAATCTTCATACTTTTAAGTCATAAAAGTTTATGATTTTGAAGATATACGGTTCTAAATGTTATACTTTGCAAGTTGTA
>CM067171.1:96781223-96811223 GCA_034093135.1 Erigeron breviscapus | reverse complement strand
GAAATCGGATATCCGAAATCGGATATCCGAAATTTCGGATATCCGAAATTTCGGATATCCGAAATTTCGGATATCCGAAATTTCGGATATCCGAAATTTCGGATATCCGAAATTTCGGATATCCGAAATTTCGGATATCCGAAATTTCGGATATCCGAAATTTCGGATATCCGAAATTTCGGATATCCGATATTTCGGAAATCCGATTTCGGATATCCGAAAATTTCGGATATCCGAAATTTCGGATATCCGAAATTTCGGATATATGTTCGGATATTGAAATCCACTATCCGAAATTTCGGATATCCGAAATTCGGATATCCGAAATTTCGGATATCCGAAATTTCGGATATATGTTCGGATATTGAAATCCACTATCCGAAATTTCGGATATCCGAAATTTCGGATATCCGAAATTTCGGATATATGTTCGGATATTGAAATCCACTATCCGAAATTTCGGATATCCGAAATTCGGATATCCGAAAATTCGGATATCCGACTTTACTAACATTATCTATAGGTTGGACTCTAACACCTTGTAGAAAATAAATGCGAAAACAACCAATATTCATCGTTTAAAATGGTTGCTTGAATTACAAGAGTCTAAATAACTTTCACTATCAAAATGAATTATAATTAAGAAATTCAATCACTTAACTAGTTAAAATATCAAAATTTAGAGTTACATCGTGATTAATAAAAATTATAAATATTATTACATCCCATGCCTAGCATGCACTGTCAAAAATCATGAAATTTGCTTATATTTCTTTACGCTTATATAAAACAAATTGTCATTTTTATTTTTTAACGTTTCATCTTTAAAAGACCTAAAATGCCCCCATTGCAAAGAACATTATTTTCATAATCAACCCATATACCTAAAATACCCTTAATGAAATAAATTACAACATTCATCAACACTGAAAATAACTACACTACTCTCTTTTACATTAATTAACTTTACATAATAACCACGTTGCCGACACCGTCATCACCACCAGCCACCGCCCCGCCGCCACCTCAGCACTCTCACTTTTATCCCCATACTCGTCGTATCGCGTAAGCATTCATCTAGTAAATTAAATGATCACACACACAAATACTGTAAGTTGAAGTAAAAAGCTCTTATATATTTCCTTTCTTTATCAAAAGTTGAAAACCATTTTCACCGACCTTTTTCTTTTTCCTTCTTAAATAACACAAAAATTTCCCCAAAACAACTTTAAAAACTCACATTAGGGTTTTGTTTGTTTTTTTCTCATTCCTTTTTATTTTTATTTTTAACCATAATAAATCCTTCATTCATTCATTGGCGCTGCTGCGATATTTTCCAAATCCAATAAACCCGATCCCATTTTACTCCTCTCTGCGCCTCTAAAACCCTAAATAATTCTCTCCTCACACAATGATCTGTTCAAGTAAGCTCCCCTCTCTATCTATGTATCTATATATCTATATCTATATCTATAGCTATAGCTAATCACACATTCTCACTTTATTGTTACTGTATTTCCAGCTTAATCGATTCGTTTCACCTTTTTTTGTTACTCACAGTTTCCGGTGAGGTTCCGGAAGAACCTGTTGTTTCGAAAACCTCCGGATTGCTTTTCGAGAAGCGATTAATCCAACGACACATTTCGGTTAGTTCATATTCCTTTTGCTAGGGTTTATATATCTAGTTATTATGGTTTAGGTTTATATAATATATACTATATATATGTGTGTGTGTTTTCCTGTGCCCTAGAGTTAATTATAGTTATTACTGCTTAAATATGGAATTGTTAGAGTTAAATTTCGTCGAATTCCGATTTAGATAGTTTTAAGTGAATATGAATATAATAGTTACTTTTTGCTAGGGTTTATGTTATATTAAATATTGTTTAGTAGATTTAAAATTGTGGTTTCCATGCCATAGAGTTGATTATAACTATTGCCGCTCAAATATGTAATTGTTCTAAAACTGTCTGGTTCTCGAATTAGATGTTTAAATTTTATTGAATTTTTGATTTAGATGGCTTGAAGCAGATAGAATAGTTATGATGTTGTTATTAGCGGTTTTGATGTGATTTGATGGTCTTTGTGTGATTTTGACTAGGATTTTGGAAAATGCCCGGTAACTGGGGAACCTTTGACGATGGATGACCTTGTTTCGATAAAAACCGGCAAGGTTTGCTTCTGATATGCACTTTTTGTAGATTCATCTTTTACTTTCGAAATTTGTTTTGTAAGCTTATGGATGTAACTGAAACAAATGCAGGTGGTGAAGCCTAGACCGGTACAGGCTGCAAGTATTCCAGGGATGCTTGGAATGTTCCAGAATGTATGTGTTTCTTGTTAATGATTTTTATTCATCCTGGTTTTGTAGTGTATGCTATTTTGTATGGCGGCTGGTGTAGTATTTCTTATTTCCTCTAACTCGACATGATACGGAAACTTTTTTTTTTTTAAATATTGAAATGTTTTCTGTTGTTTTTGTATATTTGACGCCAGGAATGGGATGCGTTGGTGCTATCTGCTTTTGCATCAGAACAGCAGTTGCATACGACAAGGCAAGAGCTTAGTCATTGTTTATACCAGGTATCGACAATAACTAGTTTTTTTTTTGTATTGGTTTTTTTTATTAATTTTAAATCCGGGTTCTTCTCCTTGTTCCCTTATCATAACTATTCACATTGCTAGCTACTTTGTTTAGCAACCCTTGTGTTAATATTTTTCTTTGCTCTTAAAACTACTTCTTCCAGTAATTATAGTCTGTTATAATACATTCAATTCATACATGATACACCACCGTATACTTTGTAAGAAAGAGATATTTTGTATGTTATAGTATAATGGCCATATAGTTTCAAGTTTTCAGTATGGCTCATTTTCCTAGAAGTATCAGGTTAGTTCCAGATGCTTGTGATGTCCATCTTGAGATCCTAGGCTCCAAACGAATTAAGTTTTCTCTATGGATATGTGTTCCTTTATAGAAGAAGTTCAACTCAAGTAGTATGTATTGTTGCAGGTTTAATTAGAACTCATTCGTTAGCATGTTATTTGAGGCCCTTTAAGGAGATGATGTTCTAATACGTTCATAGTCTTGATCTTCTTCTGATGAAATCCCATTACTGTTACGATGCTTTGGGAACATCAGATTGTTGATGATTCTCATGTTATTTCCATAATAATGAGTTGCACCTTTCCATGAAAAGTCAACTTAAGCCATATTGAAGGAATGTAAGAGAATAGATTGTGTTAGGCAATGTTAAACAACACGATTATTTGCCCTGATTGTTGTTATGCTACTTTATAATTGAAGATGAAAGGTCTAACTTGTAAGTTGCTTTGGTCAAAATAACTAAAAACCTAATATGTAGCTCCTTTATACTTTGAGGTTCAAAATTTTTAACAGTTTTTGTATTCCACACATTCTTCTATCCTTTTATTTTTATTCATGACAGTCGGAACAAAATAATTTTTTTTAACCTGTAATTATTTTTGTCAGCTGGTTATCGAATCGAAGACTTTGATAACTAAATTAAACTAAACATATTGAAAAGAGCACAATCGAAATTTTGTACCTTCATCTTGCAGCAAATATGACTTATGTGTAGAGCTTATAGGACACCCATTTGCCAGGAGTTTGGTTTGTTTTGGACTTTGGTTTTTCTTAGGACTTCCAAACAATGTCATTACTATACAATTTACTTTACTTCATACAAAACCAATGAAACTGAATTGATACCAAGTTCAAGCCAAAGGTTTTGATGCAGTTTATAATTTTGTTTTGACAGCATGATTCAGCTTGCCGTGTAATTGCGAGATTAAAGAAAGAACTTGACGAAGCCAGGACTATGCTGGCACATTTAGAAAGGCAAGCACCAATGCCAGCATCAACCATGACAGCAAATACGTCTGCTTTAAGCAATGGGAAAAGAGGTCTTTCTTTACGTTGCTTCTGACTTTCTGGTCTCCCCTATGTACTTGTCTTTGTTCTTTGATGACTTATTTATTGAACTATCTAATTTAATCGTACAGCTGCCGAGGATGATGAGTTGGGTCCTGATGGAAAGAAAATCCGGCCAGGAATATCAGCAACTATAATTACTGAACTAGCAGACTGCAACGCTGCACTTTCCCAGCAAAGAAAGAAAAGACAGGTATCCATTCCATAACGAAAATTGATACTGCTTTTTGGATTTTGGCGGGTGGTTAGTTACTTAGTTACTAACATGCAATGTAGACTCTTGAGGCTCATTTGGCATTTTAACTTTTTTCTTTTCTTCAGGTTCCTCCCACATTGGCTCCATTGGATGATGTTAAGGGATATACCCAACTTAATAGTTATCCTCTCCATAAAACAAACAAAGCTGGCATTTTATCTATTGACATTCATCAATCTAAGGTACACATTTTTATTCCTACTGCATTTATTCACAAGTACTTTATCTTTTCGGTGTTGAAGCACTCGCATTGTTTTTTGGGCATAACCCAGTTTGCATAAAATCAAGTATCTATAGCTTCTCTTGTTCTTTAGACTCTTGATTTGATTTTGGGTTTTCTGTTATTATGCTTTAATGTATGCATGTTCTGCGTTTTTGTGTGGCCTTAATGCCTTATAGTTTAGTAATTCACGAAACGGATTTCGTTTTAAGGATTAGTTGTGTAGTACATAGGGCTCTTCACCTGGCGAATGCCAAACCAATTATAAATTGCTATTTGGATACAATGTTCATAAAGTTTTCTAAGGTTAGTGCAGTTGGATATGCTGAGCAGATGTCAGTTCTAATTTGTTAATTCATTTGCTCTCGACAAAAGTTTGTTAATCCATCTTCTCTAGACAAGTGTCTTTTTGCTGAGTAGTCCTATTACGGTATTACCTAAATGATTGCCCTGAACTTCAATGCTAAGAAATACTTTTTTTAGACAAATATAATACTTTTAGAGTAAGTTTGGCTCTCTTAAACTAGTTCTTTTACATTAATTTAATATGTTAAGTTCTTATGGGAGAAGGTCTAGATTAACAGTATTATTGCTGTAGTGCTTAATTATATTATTGTAGTTTGAAAAGTCTGTATCAAACATGCTACTATTTATATTTGAAACTGTATATTTGCTGGATGAAGAACGATCTGTTTTGCATGTCAGGATATAATTGCTACTGGTGGGGTTGATACGAATGCTGTAGTCTTCAATCGATCTTCAGGGGAGATCTTATCTACACTTAGCGGCCACTCCAAGAAGGTGTTTACTATTTGGTAAACTGTTGCATTTGACGTCACTTTTAGATGTTGGTGACTCATTTCAAGTTCTATTTTCTCCTTGTTTTTAGGTCAACAGTGTCAAGTTTGTGGCTGATGCTGAGCTGGTTGTTACTGGTTCAGCTGATAAGGTAAGTTATCCTTCATTGTGTATTTTTTACATAGGAGTTTTTAATTGATTTTGCAACTTCAAAACAAAGTGTGATTTTTATATTTCTTTTTTCACATGCTTTGTTGATATGTTATCTTGTATTCATGGACTTCTTTTCTGGCTATAGTGCTATACACAAACTGTTGAATCAAGTTTTTACTGGAAGCGATCAAGCAAATGTTCTTGAGTCTGTTTGATATCTAAAATAAGATGCTTGGTGGAGTTTAAGGTTGTCTTTTTTGTGTTTAAGCTAATTGTATATGTGCAGACGGTTCGTGTGTGGCAAGGGTCTGAAAATGGAAATTATGATTGCAGACAAGTCTTAAAGGATCATACAGCTGAGGTAGTTTCTTCATCTTACTTATCATTTCTGTTAACAATAATGAACACTTTGTTACCAACGTTCGTCTACAATCTGTTTTGAGTTTCATTAAGAAATAGTATTCCAAAGCTTTAAAAATCTATCTTTTGTAGCTTAGTTTCCTTTTTGTATCTGTGGATATTTAATAATGTGTATGGATTGATTGTTAGGTGCAAGCTGTTACTGTCCATGCTACAAATAACTACTTTGTGACTGCCTCTCTCGACAATTCTTGGTGCTTCTATGACCTATCATCCGGCTTATGCCTTGCGCAGGTTTCTTTTCTACATGTAAACTTATAGCATTGATAGTTAATAATGATTTTTTGACCAAGAGATTATCCCTGTTAATTTGTAGGTTGAGGATTCATCTGCATCTGATGGATATACCTCTGCAGCTTTTCACCCCGATGGGCTCATTCTTGGAACAGGCACATCTGGGTCTGTCGTGAAAATCTGGGATGTCAAGAGTCAGGTATTCTATAACCCTTGATGTGGCATTACAGTTGCGTAATGGGTCATATAGGTTTGGTTCAAGGAAACATGTATCCGGGTTAAAACAAGTCATGCCTGACACGACAACACTCTCTCCTTCATGCTTTACATGTAGTAATTAGCTAATGTATCAAATATAATCACAAAAATTACTATTAAAGTGTTAAGATACAATATACAAGTAGATTGATTTAAGTCATTGTAAATATTTAATATTCTGAATACATGCTAGCCATCTTTGACTCGTCTAACTCATTCAACCTCATTTTTAGCTAATTCTATGGATTTTCTCTGTGGCACCTGAATTAATAAAATGCTATCTTAATTTTCAGTATGATTGGAAGTTCTTTATATTTCCTTCACTTAGTCTAGTGTTTTTCTGGGTATTTTCAGGCAAATGTGGCAAGGTTTGACGGGCATGTTGGGGCAGTGAATGCTGTATCCTTTTCAGAGAATGGTTACTTTCTTGCTGTAAGTGTCTATCGCCGAACCTTCATGAAAACTGTTAGCTAGCTTCAAATGTACCAACAGTTTTTTCAAATTTTCAGACTGCTGCTCAAGATGGTGTTAAGCTATGGGATCTTCGTAAACTGAGAAACTTCAGGACTATTTCACCGTATGACGAGAACACCCCAACACAATCTGGTAATTTTAAATCTTCTTTGATTTTTTATTTTCTTAGGATACCATTGGGAAGAACCCGAATTTTTTTTAGTTGTTTGACTATAGCTAGGAGGCGGATAGTCTGATCTATTTACTTAGGAAGGATTAAAACTTAAAAGGATTGATTTCTTTTATGTTATATCTATAAAAGGGTCGTTAGACAAAATATCAAAGTTTACTCAAAAAAATGGGTCAGGACTCGAGAATCTGACAAAGTGTTTTCAAATGCTTACATTTTCTAAATTGCTCTATTACAAAAAATAGGATATTATTATTTAATGATATATTTTATGTTAATATCTAATTTTTTGGAATAACTTTATAATCACATCTAATACATTAATTATATATAGTAATTAAGAAAATAGATTGAAACAGAACCAGTAGGTCGGCCAAGCCTGATTTATTTTGGACCGGTATTAAATTAAAAAGCTGCCTCATGTTATTTAATGCCAATCCTTTTGCCTATTATAATATGCTCTGATCTGAGCTTATGTTAAATATAAAGTGTACAACTATAACAGTGAAAATCTGCTAGTTTTGTTAAGATTATCTTTTATAAAATTGGAAATTGATATTGTTTTCCAGCTTTCTACTGGAGCTTATTTTTGCTTGACATGTGTGCTTTATAGTGTGAGCTTTAACAAAAGAGGTAATTATAATTTATCAGCTGTTATTGGTTTATCTGCAGTGGAATTTGATCACAGTGGAAGTTATCTTGCCATTGGAGGTTCAGATATAAGGTACATATCGGTTACAAGTATTGTCTCAATTTTGTTTGTGATAAAGGTGGCAATTCTAACTCGTGTGCTTATAAATGGGTTGAGTCGGGTTTAGTTCTATCTAGTTGGTTCAAATAAACAAAAGATCACTTCAAGCGGTTTGTAAGTCTTGCTAAAGTCTTTTGATTAGTATAGCCTTCTAAACTTGTTTAATTTAATTTTTTGTATTGTTTTTGCAGTTATAACACATAAATTAGCTCAACTTTTTAATGGTGGGCAGTAACTTTGCGTGTTTAAAGCAGACCTGCCCACTTCGACTCAACGTAAAAAATGACTTGTATCATGAACTATTTGGACCCATATTAGCCAACAAACCAACCCAGCTGTCTGACTCATCTTTCCACCATGTGGTGATTGACATCTGATCTAAAGCTTGTTTCCTGAATGTAGTTCTTTAGTGGGTTACATATTTAGGATCCTTGTTTAGCAACATTCTTTTGTTTAACGACTTTTAGTAAGAGAATGTGGTATACGACACTGATCGATTATTTCTATGATCTATGACTTTTCTTTTGTTCATGATAATTATATTTTACCTAACTGTACTGCAGAGTCTATCAAGTCGCTAGCGTGAAGAATGAATGGAACTTAATTAAAACGCTCCCTGATTTGTCTGGCACAGGTTTCATTCTCTCTTGATACCATCTCTTGTGAGAATGTCTGTTGTTATCATCTTGGTGACTTTTGATGTAAATTATCTAATTGCAGGTAAAATCAACTCCGTAAGATTTGGCCCTGATGCAAAATACATAGCAGTTGGGTCAATGGATCGAAACCTTCGGTTGTTTGGCTTGCCTGGAGAGGACGGTCCTATGGAATCTTGAAACATCTGATCATGTGTGATTAGGAGGTTTTAGCAAGTTCGGAGTTATTTTGGGGGTTAATTTGTAAGAATCGGGTGTAGCATTTTTATATCCTTCATGTTTCATGAGATTGGTCACTAGAATTTTACAATCATGCAAGAATTGAGTTTATGTAAAGACGATCCCTTTTTCTTGAGTTATCTTTATATTATAAATCCATTTCATTCTGTAAGGCTAACAAACTTATGCTAGCTATCTGACCAAAGTAATTATTTTCTTAATTATCACCACAAATTTCTCCACAACATACCACTTTTCATGCTAACTTATACAAAAACAA
The DNA here is from genome assembly GCA_034093135.1 of Erigeron breviscapus. Taxonomy (NCBI): domain Eukaryota; kingdom Viridiplantae; phylum Streptophyta; class Magnoliopsida; order Asterales; family Asteraceae; genus Erigeron; species Erigeron breviscapus. The sequence continues at coordinate 96,802,380 of CM067171.1, read as the reverse complement.
ATAACAAGTTAGGAGCTAAATCAAGATTATCCTTATACCATCATCGAACCAACAGGGTTATCTACTCCACCAAATCAAGCACTTGCAATGAATTTTATTTTCTAGCTATGCCCATACACTCGTCATGCATGTAATCATGATATACAAATCTCAAACCATATCGATACCAAAGATTCCCAAAACCAAAAATAGCTAAAACCTGCATCCTTAATAAAAAGTATGATCATAGCGTTTCCGTGGCCGAATCCGCTTTGCTCTAGACGAGGAGAAAGCAAAACACAATTGTGGATAAGTATACATCCTGCCTATAATTTAATACAAGGATGGTGGCATACTGGCATGTATAAAATACAATTAAATTAAAATGGGCCAATGAGCACTCTACTACACAAATTTCACAACCTAAAATATATTTCTTCTTGAGCAGCTTCGTCTCTCAAAGTCGCAAACCACAAAAGGACAATGAACCATATTTCTCTTCCACCGTGGCTTGCTTATAAATTTAAGGATACCGAGAAGAATGTGCAAAACTCCACAACTACAAGGACAAAAACGAAAATCAGTACATAATATGATGCATATAAACTAGTGTAAAATGCACAATTTCACTGGCAACAGAATAGAGAACATAAAAAGACCAACATATAGTGCACAGATGATATGTTATGAAACATGAAATTGTTTTCTTGAAAACAGCCTGAAAGATTATATCCCGTACAAACTATCGTTGGACTCTACCTTGTTAAATGTTAACAAAATACCAAACTAGAAAATCAACAGGGTTTAGGTTCAAGGTCAACATGAAGAGTATTCATTGTTAGCAATTTGGTAAATTATTTACAAATCACATATCAGGATCTATATACATTTGAGGATGCCAAGGAAAATAGCGTTTTTGAAAGAACAGAAAAAAATAATTCACTTTTGATGCTTTTAACTATTTTAAGTCCCAAAGGAAATGGTTTTGTCCGCAGAGGGTGAATGACGTGGAAGACAGAAAGTTGGAACCCCAAAACCCCATTGACCACACAATTTGCTAATCCTATATATGCAATAAAACAAGGCACGACACTTTTTGTAAGACGGAAAATCAATGTTCTAGAACTCCATGGATTGCACAAACATAAATGCAATATATAACAAAAGGGGGTATATTGTATTATCCGCCCATGACCCATCCACCAGACAGCCATTGAGTATTACCCCGACATTCTTTATCGTAAAGGATTCATCATGAGCCAAACATTGGTTTTCAATATATAAAGAAACGGGGTTACATTGTATTTTCCGCCCACCCACCAGACAGCCATCGAGTATTACCTCAACGTTCTTTATCGTAAATGATTCATCATGAGCCAAACATTGGTTTCCAAATGTATCACAGCGTCCACTTGTTCCAGTTAACCTTTTTTTACATGAAAATATAATTAGAATCACAAAAGACGACAATGTTATCTTAAATATAGAGAGAGTCTACTAAAGTAAACATTAGAACGAAAGTATATAAGAGAACTCACAAATCTTCATTCAAGCATAAGGCAAAATTTCCACCGCCTCCTAGTGCTAGCATGTCATTTAGACACATGTAAAAGTACCTGTTCGCACCTTCACATTACAAATAACGAAAATGATTAGCTTATGAGCATGATGATCCAATAAGCAATTAACATTTAGAGAGCAGATACATCTCTCATTATTTGAGTTTAAAAGGTTTACTGAATATCTCAAATTTTCAATGCAATAGTCTAACCTCCTCGATAAATCTACTTACCGGTTGGTCTAAACAGCCTGGGTGAACCATATAACGTTGTGAAAACGAAGGTTTCATATGTCCCCTGACAACATAATTGATTGATTACCATTCAGTGTTACAATAACTAGAAGAAAATTTACACAAAAAGCTTCAATGCCATTAACTTGACAGCTTACTTGATATTTCCTCTTGGGAGTAGGTATTAGCGGGCAATTTAGCAGCCCACCAAATACAGCACCTCGAGTATCTCCAGTTATCTAAAAGCAGTGTAAACCTTCCATCCATCAGATACATGAATGTTACAAGAAAGTGCAATTTTCAGGAAACTCTAAACACCATAAGTTTAAGAACCCAGATAAGCTTGTTGAGTTTGTAAACATAGCCATACCAGTAAACAAGGACCAGAAAGATCAGCGCTCTTCCGAATAAGTGTGCGAAGTGATATGCCATGTTTCAAAGTACTGCCCTTAATTTGAAAGAAAAAGTAAATACATGTATTCAAGTCGACACACAGCATTAAGAAGATTTTAAACATTGATTGTAACCATATGCAGAGAGAAATTACCTATACAACAAGACCCATCGACAACCTTTCACAATATTCGGAATTGAAGACTGAAGAAACTGGTATAGTTCAGGAGAAATGAAAAAGGAATCAAGATTGAAATCAATTACAGCTCTCATTGGAGTATTTGGTTCTGCAGCATCTTCAAACATTTCAGAGCTGCCACTGCTCTCTACAGAACCCTGGTCTCCATTCTCTTCTCTAGTATTCGAAACTTCCCCGTTATCACATTTCATGCTCTTTGAAGAACTTTGACTTCCATTTTGTTTGCAAGGATCAAACTCATTATCGCCCTCATCATAGGTATCCAAGGGTATCTGTTGCCATGAATAATCTTTACTTTTCCATCTTGTTGGAAGTGATTGAATTGGCTTCAGATGGTTATCATGCTTGTCTGAGCCAAACTCATTTGGGGATCGCATAAAAGTAAGTACTGAAGAGAAATAACCACCATCCTTCGTGTGTGACCTGGCCTACACGTTAAAAACCCATGTTATAAATCAAGCACTGTTCGGTACCTTAAAATTACCACCTATGGCTTTCAGAGATAAGAAAAATGTAAAGCAAACAACAACCAAGTCTTCAGACATAAAAACCATCTTATAAATTACATGAAATTGACCAAGAAATGTAGCCAGTCTTCTCTAAAGAGTTAAGTTGAGCTAGGAAGGCAAGTGAGTTTCTAGCAGCAGTGGATCATTCAAGCACATAAAATACGGCTCATGCATACAAAAATAAACTTTTTGATACTACATATACAACTGTTCTTCTAAATGCACGATCATATGCTCATATATGTTTGTTTGCCTGGATGCTTTACATGCTTAGCTTTTTATATGCTTTTCATTTTTGACTTATACTCCATAGCTACAATATTCATACTCACACTTAAGTGCAACGACACGCACACACACATTATTTACTCTCACAAGTTTCTGGCCGAAAGTCCTTCTAAAAGCAGTCTCTCTACCTTTGGGTAGGAGTAAGATTGTCTACATCATACCTTTGCTGCTTTGCATACCCGGCCCATGGCAGGATTGGGTACCATTGTTGTTGACATACAACTATTCTTCTAAACACCCATTTGCTACAATTACCTCAAAGTTACCTTCTTGTTCTAAAAAGTCACTTGATTTATCAAAGTATTTAATGCCACAAGAAGAGGTTTTCTTGTTCTTCCATTTCATGGGCGTTTAGATTACCTTATTTCTGGGGTTATCGGCTTATTGAAAATTTAAAAAGCCAATTAGCTCATTTTTACCGGATTACAAGTTAAATCTCATTGCTTATTAAACCCCATGAGCTCAATCTGATAAGCTTGTTAGCCGATAGAAATCGAGTTAATTGGTTTAACCAAAAAGATTCAAAACCTCGAAATTTTCAAACTTTTTCTTGTATGTCCATAGTACTAATTAACAAAACCTAACTACATGGATCTATAGCCTATTATCTTGAAGAAGAAAAAAAAGAAGCAATACCCACAAAATATTAACACTAAAAATTCCATAAAAATGATCAAATCAGATAAAATAATCAAAAATAGTAGATACCCAGATCAGATATTTCTAGAAACTATATATAAGAATGTACCTTATGAGGAGAGGAGGCAGGGGAAGAAGAGGAATCAGAGAAAAGATTTGTAAGCTTGTCTGTAACTCTGTCTTTCCATGAATACATTTCAAGATATATATATATATAGATAGATATTGAAACTCTAAATGAAATGAATTGAAAGGGAGAGATGATGATGAAAGAATGATTCAGGGGAAAAAGGAAAAATAAAAAATGCGTTTCGTCGGTGTGCAGCAAAAGGAGCCGTAATGCCCACCTGTTATTATTTTATTTATTTAATAAATAAAATATAAATAAATAAATAACAGGGGTCATGCATCGTGCGCGATCAACAGGGTTTCTCTTCTAATGGGATTGGGTGAAATTATGGTCATACATGAGAAGACATGTTTTGAATTTTTTTTTGGGGGTTTAATCACCGGAAGTCCGGAAGACCCTATTTTTTCTTTTGTACCTGGTTGCACAATAAACTAGAATATTGATGTGTATCCCCACAAACTTGTAAATTTTGTACATGGTTGGCCAAAACTACCTGTTATAGCCGGTTACGCTCTATTGAGCTGACGTGACACTTTAGCTGGTCATGACGTGACAGCTTACCTGTTAAATGTACTTTTTCTTTTGTACATGGTTGCCCAATTTACTTTTTTATTGATATGTATCACCCACAAACTTGAAAATTTTATAAATTTTGACCAAAAAACCCTGTTATAACCGGTAAAAATGGTGAAAATGTTTTCTTATTATTAACATTAACAATATGGATATTTAGTCTGTATTATACTGATGACATAGATTCTAATAAATCCAACATTTTTCACCAAATACACACGTGGTCTCATCTTTATTAACTCAACAACCACATGATGAAACATACGTGGTTGGCTATTTCATCCCGCCGTTTGTTTCATCACCGGGATAAAACAGTTAGCCACGTCTGTTTCATCTATTAGTTTTTTGATTTAAAAAAACACGAGACCACGTCTGTATTTGGTGAAAGAAGGTTAGTTTATTAGGATCCATGCATCAGTATAATATACACCTAATATCCATATTATTAATTTAAATAATAATAAAAAGTTTTGGTCAATCATGTATAATGCACACCTAGTATCCATATTATTAATTTAACGGCTATAACATGTGCTTTTGGTCAACTATGTACAAAATTTACAAGTTTGTGGGTGATACACATCAATAAAAAAAAGTAAATTGGGCAACCATGTACAAAAGAAAAAGTGCATTCAACATGTAAGCTGTCACGTCACGACCAACTATGTTGCCACGTCAGCTCAGTAAAGTGTAACCAGCTATAGCAGGCGTTTTGGTCAACCATGTACAAAATTTACAAGTTTGTGGGTGATACACATCAATAAAAAAAAGTAAATTGGGCAACCATGTACAAAAGAAAAATACATTGGTCTTCCAGTGATTAATCTTTTTTTTTTTTAAGTTGAACTTTGCTTGAAATTTCGTGTCATTATTCGACAACGGAGGATCTAGCATAAGTTGTTTTAACCGGGACCGCGCTAGAGAAGAATTGCCTATTTCAAATACTTGATGGGGGAAATCCCCCTACTAATCCCTCCGAAAGCACGACGATTATTAGAGTAAACCGAAGTCAAGCCCTCATAGACAACTATAATGTATGTATACCATTTGGATTGATATTTTTGGTTTTCTCTCATGCCATTGAACTACTTGGTAGTATTTAACTAGTCATGTATATTAATGCTATGATGCCAAGATCTATGATGTAGTTTCTAAACATCATAAGTAGAGGTGGCAAAGTTAACCCGGATACATCAATTTGGATCAACCTGGGTTGTTTTTAGAAAAGAATGGATCTCATTGGACTGCATACAAGTTTCATGTGGGTCTTTATGGACCAAAAAAATAATCCCTCGCCTGGTAACCGGGTTAATTTAGGTAGACTTAGAAATGATTACGGGTTAATTTGGGCAGATCTAGGAATGAATGAACGATTATGGATGTAGTGTTCTACCATTTTACCAACCGAAAACTCCATAGCTATTGTACAACTGTATATGCGTTATGTACGCATGGTTAAGCGGCAATATTTTTTCCCAATTTTCGTTTCATTTGAATTTATTAGACCATGTGGGACCCTCCACTCACTAGGTGTTTGATTTAATATACTTCGGTTACATCCAATTTCATTCGAAGTTTATGTATATACAATTTTTTATACTATAATATTCTTATTCTTCTTCGTATACGAGTAACTATTTTTATTTTCATTTTTATGTATCCCTTTGATGGATTGTAATTTGTAAAAATCCATAGCGCTCAGTCACTCATCGCATGCCAAGTTTTATTTATATATAATCTTTATTTTCTTTTTATAAAAGGTTATTCCATAGAATGCTTTACATTTATTTTCATATATTATAAATAATTTGAACTTTAATATTCATTTTTTCAATATCATATAAACAAGGTATATTAAACTTGATACATACCTTCCAATTTTTATATTTTGTTTTATTAATTCAATTCACATTAAAATTCACCTATTTTCTTATTAAGAAAAACAAATCTTTTCAACGTTTTATGAATGCATAATTTTTTTTTATTATTAATTAATTTACAAACCATCAACGAAAAAAACATATAATTAAGAAAATATTAACATTACTTTTAATAAACAATAACGATGATTAAGAAAAACATATAATTAAGCTCATTTTTGAAATGACCCGTTTTGACCCGGTTTTCAAAACTACCCGTATTGACCCGGACCCGTTTTGACCCGAACCCGTTTTATCCGTCACCCAACCCGATCCGACCCGTACATTTTGCCACCTCTAATCCTAAGTTTGCGATACACAAAAAATTAACGGCACAACTTGTTGCCATTTGTCTTTTATTTTCATATAAAATGTTATTTCCTACGTCACACTAGAAGTGTACACTTTAAATTTTCAAAGTCTTTCTTTACAATTATAATCTTAAATATTTTTTTTTGTGTTATTTAATAGTAGTTGATAAAAGTTATATGAAAAATTTTAGATGTGTTTTAATTAGTATAACTTTCATCGAAAATATTCTATAACACAATTAAAAATATTTAAGGTTAAAATTATAAAATAAAGACTTTGAAAATTTAAAATAAGACGGGACGGAGGAAGTATATGTTAAGATTAGTTATTAATTGTTAATTAATAATAAAGTTAAACAAAGTATACACGTAATCTCTATCTCTATCTCTACTACATCATAAAACATTTGTTCCCGTCAAATTTTTTCAACTTTTCAACTTTTCAGGTACTCAATTTCATCTCTCTCCTCAAATCTCAACCACTAACTTTTTTTCTCTCATCCATAAATCATTTTATTCATCTAATTCATTCAAAATCTTTTATCTCAAAAACCGTACATCGATAAATTATAAAAATTATATGGGTGTTCTTAAAATTTCATGCTCTTTCATTAGAGAGGTCATTCGATATACTTTCGACGAATTTTTAAATCCGATGGCGGAGCCCGTACGGCTAAGGCTATTACACTTTATGACCTATCACCCTCACCATCTCACCGTCGCAACGCGCGGGTACTTTCTCTTGTTACGTATAAAGAGATTGTTGAAGCTAATGTAATATTTCACTTGTTATGTACGTACATCGATCGGTACATAATATATTCTTTCATTTTAAAATTTATTGGTTGAGGTCCAAGAAACACACACCATTGTTTGTATGCGAATATGAAGAAAACAAAGTAAATTGCACAGAAGGAATCTCTAAGATGGGTTTGAAATGAGAAGCTTGCTATATATTAATCAATCATTAAACAAATTAAGTAGGCTATAAAGTATATTAATAATCATACATATGATGAACCCACGATAGAATATTAAAAAGAGAAACAATATAAACTACTAATAAACTGCTAATTAAAGACCTAACAAACATGAATAATAATTAACCCATTTCTGTTCTGTTTATACGAACCATGACCACCCTTTACCCAAAAAAAAATGTTGCCTTAGATTTAGAGTAAATTCCAAAAATGTGTCTCTTTTTAATTTGTTGGACACAAATGTGTTTGTTTTGAATTTGTTTTCCCAAACTATGCTTTTGAATTAAAAAAAAAATTCCAGATTTTTTTCTCTTTTCTCTCATCACTCTTCTTCCTTAAACCTTTCATCTATCTTTTTGCCTTTTCTCATTTCACTTCAACAAAACAACAATTATACTTCAACAGAAGATTAATTAATCAGTTTGCATGAAATTTTAAGTTTTAATTTAAAGTAAGTTAACTATTACTCGTATGATAATATTGGGTATCCTTTATTATATCTTATTCATTAACTATATAACACTAATAAATCTAGAGAATATACATGCATATATATGAGTCATCGATAAAACCTCTAACATTCATTTATGAGTTATCTTATTTTAGTCTCAAATGACATATATAAAAAAAAAGATGTATATGTATATATATCATAATTTTCTTTATTTTGAGAACCATTTTTTTTGTAAGAACCATAAGAACTCTTAAATTATATATTTGTTCACAAGTTTTTTTTGTTCATTCACATGTGAAATGATATAAAAATGTATGTTGTAGAAGAAACTTTTTTAAGAAACATTCAAAGTAGCCTTTTGTGAACTTGTGAATGAAATTGTTCACGTTTTTTGTTCACATGTGAGAAACGGCTATATATAAGGTTTTGAAAAAAAAATTCTGCAACATATGTTTTTATAACATTTCACAAGTGAATGAACAAAAAAAACATGTGTTCCAATATGAAATTTAGGAGTTCTCACGGTTCTTACAAAAAAATAGGTTCTCAAAATAAGGGTCCCTATATATATATATATATAACATACAAGCACCGCACCACACACCATTGTCATCGGCCTCATATCGAAACAGTTCTTTGGATTAACTATATGGAGTAAGTTGAAGCATGTTACCTAAAAATTCGTCTTAAATTTTATCCCTGACAAATCAAATGGATCAAAATTGTACAAATTTTCTTCTCTGGAATAATGAATTTGCTGTTTGACATTGAAGTGAAAAGGACAAAGGCAAAGAGATAGAGATCGAAGATGATTAGTGAAGAAGAGAGATAAGAAAAAAGATAAAAATATTTTCTGAATTTATTTTTAAATAAAAGCATAGTTTGGGAATACTAATACAAAACAAGCACATTTGTGCCCAACAAATAAAAAAGAAGCACATTATTGGAATTTACTCTTTTCCGTATTGATCATATGACCCGTAAGTTGTGACCATAGTGACCCATGACTCGTGAACAAAACCGATTAACCCCACACTTTATACATACAACTATGAATACAACAAGAAGAAGTGATCACTTATTAAATTTCATAAAATGGTCACCATTGTAACTAGGTGGACCTAAACACATGTCAAATTCAACCTCATCATCTTCATCTTCATCGTCTTCTTCAAAACTCTTAACAATACGATTAACATCTCCAACTGTTGGAATTTTTTCATTTTCATGTTGATAATTAGTCGAATTATTACTATATACAGATTTTCCTCTGTCACCAACCAAAGCTCCAAACGTAGGAGGCGCCACGTCTGTTAGTGGCACTCCTGCTGGCGCTGTCGCGTCTATAGTTGTCGGATGAGGGAGTTGGATGTCAGTATTAGAAACGGGCCGATGTCCAACGACATCTGACAACGACTTTGGATGTTCTTCTTCAGGGCGATCCTTTTTCGGGAATTTTTTGATGGAAGAAACGGCGGGTGGGCGTGTTGGTGAAATGGGTGAACGGGAATCCATTGAAAATGGTATAGAAGAAAGTTATAGAAATGGTGATTTGAGGAAGAGATTAGAGCTTAGTTTACTTGTATATATGGCTCTTAAATAACTAAAGTCGTTTGCTTTTCCTCCAAGGAAGAAAACGTGTGTCTATGTCTATATATATAAGATTGAATATAATTGATATAAAATTAATCTGATCAAATGGCTTCTTCTAATCTTAACTAAAGTTTTATAATTGTGTTATTCTTTACTATAAAAACGTAACTGAATTTAAGTTGTTTTTAAATAATAATAATCGGATTGAATGATCGATATATGAGAAAGAAACGCGTTGAAGAAAACCTTAGTTAAGGTTTTTTCCACTCATCGAAGATTCTATGATCCTTCTCTATGTTTCTAACCAACATATTTTGGTGTTTTTGATATGAATAAATAAAACATGTCGTATATAAGTTTTTTATTGAAAGACAGCACCGGATAAATAGCTAACACCCTTCACGTGGATGCGCCACGCCGGTTCGATTTCTGGTAATGCCTTAAAGGGTTGTTAATGGGTATAACATTGCTAAGAACTTCTTATCATATTTTCATGTGACATACTTTGAACCTAAAATGAAGAGTTATATAACTAACGAAATGCACAAAATAGATTATTTTGTAAGTTAACACAAAAGGGTGACTTAGACCAAGTCACTTGGTTATAACGTAAGGCAAAAGAAAAAGTTGTGCCATTGGTTACAAAGCGACATATTATTATAATTCGAATACACCTAGATTAATGAAAGGTCAGTCTCTTTAACTACATAATAACTTCTTTTTTTAATACGAGTAACTTATTAGTATATTTTTTTTCTCTCTTAATTCATAACTCTTTAGAAAGACCCTCCGGAATTAAACAAAGTCTCAAGTGGTTTTATATTATATTATATTACTATATATATAACATAATAGATAATGGGCTTTTTCACACGGTTAGGAAATGGTTGTTGATGATGACCAAAACCATCGCCTTCACACTTTTAATCTGTCTAGCCGAAACTTTATCATTGCCAAAGAAATTTACAAGACATCTCTTGGTAATTTCTGTGCATTGTTCTTTACTTTCCTAATAAAGTAAAGGCATCAACAATATGGAAGAAAAATTCGATCGTTATAAAGTCCACATGGACCCAAACAAAATTGGCGTTTGATACGAAGTTTCACATGATTTGCCTTCATGTGTAGCAGCGTAAGAAAATTTTTACTCTTGAATATACAATATACATACTAATGGCATAATGTACATGGAAGTACATAAACTGATGATTTTAAGAATGACTATGATTTATTTATTTAAACGGATATGGCAAACGACTTCGACAAGACATAGAAACTTGGAAAATTTAATTTAAATATATTTAAAAAGTAACCTATCCAATGTGAGAGCTTTACACTGTAGCTAAAAGTACTCATTTCTATACATAATGTACATCTCCAATGAAGGTAAGTCGGTAGATGGAAGATATTTTACTTAAAATTTTTACATGTATCATCCATTTCATTTTATGTTGATGTAAGTGTGGGTCCTACTATTATCACCTTTGCAATTAATTGTGATAGCCAAATACAATTTGCCACATGGCATCATTTCTCATCAAAAGTTTGTTAAAATATCTGAAAGTTTGTAAGAGTTGAAAAAATTGAATTATAATATGTTAGTTTTATTATACATCATTTTTGGCATTTCACCTTAATTATTTTTTCTACAAACTCTTACTAAAATTACTAAAAGTATATGACCTAAATATATGAAGTATAAGTTTTACATGTAAGTATTATCCATTTTTATTTCAAAATTATCATTATTAACAAAAAATTATATATCTTTCTTATTAACTCTTTTATTTTTATTGAAAAAATATTCTAAAGGTTTATAAGAGTTAAAAAGAATGAATTGTAATATTAACTTTTTATGCATCATTTTGAGACATCTAATCTTAGGTATTTTTTTTAACAGACTCTTACTAAAATTACTAAAATTGGATTGTGAGCCACATAAATAAAAGTATATAGCATAACTACATGAGATACAAGTTTTACATGTAAGTCTTATTCATTTTCATTTCACGATGTATCGATATTTATATATATTGCATATTTTTAAAAGTCCTAAAAAAGAAGTTTTATATCTTTCCAAATAACTTTAAGTTGATTTTTAAAATTGTTTCTTTTTAATATGAAAATATCTATATGAAGACTACCATATATTTTTCAAAATGCATCTTTTCATATTTCATATCAATAACTGAAAAAGATTTAGGTTAAAAACAAACCGTATTTATGAAGACCGTAGGCTATTTTTGTGTCAGAATAAAATAAAAATATGAAGTTTTGTCATAACCGCTGCGAAGCGCGGAATATTTGCTTGTTACAATAAAAAAATAAAGACTCATTAACCATAAAGGCCAAGAGATACTAGACTTCTTAAAACAACTAGATACTCAAAAAGAAAAAAGATAGAGATTCAATAGAATGAAAAATATTACGACATGTGTCCTAACTATCGCTATAGATAGTTCGGAGGCTTTCATAATGAGTAATGACCACCACCAAACAAATAACACTCTTCTAATACCCTTTTTTTAAATCTTATTCAGGTATTGTTTTTTTTTTTTTGTATCCAATTAAGAACCACCTATTGACCAATAGACATCAAGACGCAACCAACTTGCCACCTAGTAACTGAGTTCAAGTGCGATAAATCATGAACTAAAGATATGTGAAGAAGACTCCACCGTGGCCGAACAGATCGAGCATGTTATAGATTGATCTTCAGCACAAATTGATCCTAGTTGGGAGTCGATCACGTAAAATCCTCCACCTCCACATGAACACCTAAAAAGCCTCCACACGACAATGATATATTTAGACAACAATCGTTATTAATATGTTAACCTAACCACTTGGTCTTAGATCAAGTGGCCACCTGGGCCCTCTTTGGGGGTTATGGGGAAGGGAATGTTGACTTGGAGATCAATGATCGAATCTCAATTCCTCATGGTTTCGGACATTTACTTCTTCAGATGCGTGTGGACCGTGTTATCGCACCCTGTAGCATACTGTCCGCTTGGATGTCACTGTTAGGGTTCGAACCACTAACCAACTAACACACCGTTCTAAAATTAAAAAAATAAATAAAAATGTTAACCTTCTATAAAAAAAAATTCAAAGAATCAAAGAGCAAAACTTTGTGATGGATATACAATGAATGTACGTATGGTATGCAATCTAATCGATGTTTTCACTTTAACAAGAAAAAGCAAGAAAAGATCAGACAAAGGAATGTCTTGTCAATGTTGGGGGACCTCGATCTATTCCTTCTTCTTGTGTCTGTGATCCTTTAGAGGAAACCTGTAACAAGGGTTAGAAATAAATCACCGTGTAACACGGGTAAGAAACCAATGACCGGATATCTCTTTGTATCGTGATATCACTTTCCGAAAACAACAATTCGACCCTATCTGCCTGGGTTACACGAATTTTGTTTTGGGATAATACAAAAAGTAATGTTCAAGATTTTGGCAGAAATCAAGAACCCGTTCGCTAGAGAGCACTTCGTGTTTCGACTATCTTCTCATGTATCTTTTCTCTAGTATTTAGAGACACCCAATTATTGTTAAAGCTAAGAAAGCTCAATATTCAAGTATGAATATTCTTGCATGAAAGTATGGTTTTCTTTTATTCTCTATCTATCCATACATGCATATCTACGAGTATATATATAGCATCATAATAATTGATTTCATAGATATGCAATATAAAATTCATGATCAAGACAAATAACTTTTATGGTGACATACATGTAATATAAAATCATGAATCATGACAAATAACTTTTGCATTATGAATTCAACAGATGAAGTTGTCGGAAAGAAAGTTTGCTAAGAAAATTAGGTAGCTCATAAACAAAACTATAACTTTTGCTTTTTGAGTGTATCATGAGTCACCATTCAATTTTCTTATTCAATGTCATTTTCATGATACATTTTATAATATATATGTGATCTTTTAAGTATTAATAACAATCTTTTGGGTCCGGGATGTCATTCACTTAATGGGTGTACACTCCGTACCTTCAAACCCATTTCCAAGTATCATGACCAAATCCCTTAATTTCACTAAATTACTAACAGTCAACAGATAACATATCATGATTTCGGATCTCATTATACGGATAACAAATGTATTAGGTAGGTATAGTTGTTCAAGTTTAAGTTGAAATTAAAAGATACTAAATTTATAAAATAAACAAATTAAGAATTTTTCTTTTGGACAAAGTATAAAAGTTGACTATGGGCAAATAATTGCATTTGTATCATGTCTTTCTTACAAAGAACAGAAAGAAAAAAAAATGTATCAACAACCGAGTACTATGCATATGAAATGGTGGGACGGAGTTGACTCCAGCAGCTTGTAAAGTGTTTACGGTATTTTAATTACTAAGTCAAATGGCCATATACAATACAAGTATTCAAGCCATAAACACACATAGTTACCGATATTACCAATACTAAAAAAACAAGATAGAAAGTAAATTACAGTGATAGTTTGTATAAACTGTTGTTAATGGTTTTGGATCTAAATCCTTTTAGGATTCCTCTAAAAGAGATCTACCGAGCCACCAAAAACTTCAGTTTAGAGCATTTGATCGTTGAAGATGGTAGTCGAAAGTTCTACAAAGGACAACTTTCAGAACGCTGGGGAAACAGAACAGCAGCCATCAAACGCCATGATCGGAATAGTTACCAAGAAGCACAAGAATTCTTTAACCAGTTAACGTTGATGTCAGATTTCAAGCATGTAAACATTGTTCCTTTCATTGGTTTCTGTAATGAAGGCGATGAAATGATTATAGTTACCGAGTATTCTACGAATGGAAGCCTCTACAATCTACTAGAAAATGGCAGGCGCATGTCATGGGCACAACGCCTAAGGATTTGCAATGGGGCAGCTAGAGGACTCAAGTATCTTCATACAGCTATCGGTGGAAGGAGCCGAGTAATACATAGAAACTTTAATAGCAGAAAGATATTGTTGGGCGAATATCTGGAAGTTAAAATTTGTGGATTTCGGTTTTCCACATATGAAAACAAAGATCATCCACGTTTTTATGAATTTCCAACATCTAGCACGTCTCATACTGACCCCATTTACAGGGAAAGTGGTATCTCGAGGACAGCTTCAGACATCTACTCATTTGGGGTAGTTCTGTTTGAAATGTTGAGTGGGATTCCGGCTTATCGTGTGAAGAGTATTGGAGATGTTGAGCAACTAACTCTGATAAATTGGGTGCGTCGATACTATGATGTTGGACTAGACGAATTAGTTGATATCCATATAAGAGATCAAATTGATCCCCGTTCTTTGCATATGGTTAAAGAAATTGCTTATAGATGCATTGGTTTCAACATCAAGGATCGCCCTACCATTGATACAGTCATCAAGATAATTCAAGATGCACTCGATATCCATGTAAGTCTTTTTATTCAATTATATGGCGGGATATCCGGTTTCATAAACAATAGGATGAATAGCATTTTTCCTTTGAACAAGGCATAAATCATTTTCTTTTAACTAACATAGTAATGCAACATGATTAAAAATATTCGTTGACAATATTGAATGATTGTTCGTCATACTAAAAAAAGTTCATTTAAACTTATAGATAATTTTTGAAAATATTTTTTTTTTTTAACTAGAGGTATAATAAATTATGTTGGTGATTACATAAAATAGTTATATAAATGATAAAGTTTGACTAATTGATTAGAAAAGTACTATAAATTAATGTTTATATGAGAAAGGTAAATTAGTAGTTTTGCATTTTAAAACTTGAAAAAACAATAAATATAGGCTAGCATAGTACCCGCACAATGCAACGGGATCAAGTATTTTTTTTTTTAAAGGTGGTGTTCAATGATTTTTAATAGTGGGCGTCGCAACTTGGTAGTTAATTTGATAGTATAGAAGATAACGTGATACTTGTTTCTTTTTAAAATAAAAATGTTTAGATGAATTAAAATTTTTATTAATAAATGAAATCGTTAACAAAAACTTAAATTATTATGAATAACTTATTATGTTTTTAATGTGTATTACAACTTGCCTTTTTTTAGAACGATATAAACTAAACCGACTCCTAATTTACACAAATGTTATTGTAGTTAATTTCGGGACGTTGTATCAGTTTTGAACTCATTTTGACGTATAAATGATAAAATATATGTTTATAAGTATTTAGATGTTTACGAGTATTTCGATATTTATAAAGAAACAAACCACTATACTGATCCAAATTTCAGAAATTTGAACCAACCCTTAACATTCACAAGTGGTAATCAAATTCAAACACAAACCTCTTAGCAAAAACAAACGGTGCCTTGGTGTGCTTTTTTAACCTTGGTCATGTTTATATTCTTAGAAAGACGGAGTTGCTGCTTTCATCACAATAGGAATTCACCGGCATCAGAACCCATATATATCTCGAATCCCATTGCGTGAGATCAAACGGGCTACTGGAAACTTCAGCCGAGAATATTGGATCGGGGATGATAGATTTGGGTCGGTGTACAGAGGACGCATATCTATAGCTGGGCAAAGCCGCATGGCCACTATCAAACGACTAATTGTGAAGGGTCACCAAGGAATGAATGATTTTCTTAATGAGGTTGAGATGTTGTCTACCTTCCACCATGAAAATATCATCCATTTCATTGGTTATGCTGATGAAGACAACGAGAAGATTATTGTCACCGAGTATGCTAGTAATGGAAGCCTTGACATTCATTTCCAAGATCCGAAGAAGAGATCTAGCCTAACATGGCCACTACGCCTCAAGATTTGCTTAGGGATAGCTAGAGGGCTGGAGTACCTTCATTCAGGTCTAGGGGAGCGTGGCAGAGTGATACACAGAGACGCCAACAGCGTAAACATTATGTTGGATGATAACATGGAAGCAAAGATATGTAATTTTGGGCTTTCAAAACTAATCCCGAGAAATCAGTCACAAGTCTATGAACTTCCTGTCGGTACCAACAATTATATTGATCCTGTTTACTATGAAAGTGGCTTCCTCAAAACAGAAGCAGACGTATACACATTTGGTGTGGTTATGTTTGAAATACTGAGTGGGATGGTGGCTTATAAGACAAGGAGATTAGGTTATGCTAAACCGCAATATCTAATGCATATGGTCCAACGCTACTATGGTGACGGCCTCCAAATATTAGTTGATCCTTATATAGAAGAGCAAATTGACAGTAAATCTTTAGAAACATTTAGAGAGATTGCTTATGAATGCATCAGTTTCAACTATAAGGATCGCCCGTCGATGAAGAGCATCGTCAAGAGGATTGAGGCACTGTACAATGAGGTAAGTCTATTCATCAAACTGTTTTCTAGCTTCATAGAGTAAGTAACTATATACATGACATGACATCATTATACATTTTGTGATGAGAATTCTTAAGAATTCAGTGATATAAAAAGTATAATGATAAAATCAATTTGTTGATTTAAAAGTGTATACTTAATATTTGATTGAGATCTCATCATCTAATGTTTTGTGAGGAGAAGAATGAATCTTTCATTGAGGACAATACCTTTTTCTTCCTGTCACATTACTTATCATGTTGAAAATAAAACAAAAGATCCTTACTTTTAAAGAAATCTGAAATTAAATTGTTACATTAAAACGTACTAACGATGAAATTAATTCGTACTCTTTTATCAATTTAATGTATCGATTTAAAAAAAACCCAAAAAGATACTAATATAGTGACCCTATATCTTGTTATATTTATGTTCACAGAATGCTTCTTCCAATACTATACTCCACCAAAAGCAAAACCTAGAAGATTTTTTAATTCCACTGGAAAAGATCAAAATTGCAACAAATGAATTCCACAAGAAAAAACTGGTGGGGGGTGGTGGATTCGGTCTTGTCTACAAAGGAAAACTCTCTGAAGGAAGGAAAAAACGCATAGCTGCCATCAAACGACTTAATCGTAATGGTTACCAGGGAAATACCGAGTTCCTTAACGAGCTGAAGTTCATTTTCAGGTTCCGCCATGAGAACATCATCCCTTTCATCGGTTATTGTGATCAAAACGATGAGATGATCATAGTTACTGAATATGCTACCAATAGTAGCCTTGATTGTCATCTTCAAAACACAGAAAGGAGAAGTCGCCTAACATGGGAAAAACGGCTTCAGATCTGCTTCGGGGCAGCTAGAGGAATCAGCTACCTTCACGCGGGTCAAGTAGAGGACAACAGAGTGATACACAAAGTAATACACAGAGACATCAAGAGCGGGAACATATTGTTGGATGGGAATATGAAAGCAAAAGTTTGTGATTTTGGACTGTCGAGATCATACCCAAAAAACCAGACAGATACGGGACTTCGTACCAAAGCTGCAGGTACCAAATATTACATAGATCCAATTTACCAAGAAAGTGGCGAGCTACGGACTGGGTCAGATGTGTACTCATTTGGCGTTGTAATGTTTGAAATGTTGAGTGGAGTGATGGCTTATCAGGAAAAACCCTTTGGAGATGATAAACCACAATTTCTCATTGATTTAGTCAGAAGTTCCTATGCTCCTAGTGTAGACAAGTTAATGGATCCCCTTATACGAGACCGAACAGATAGACAATCTTTTCTAATGTTTCAAGAAATTGCATTTAAGTGCATCAGTATGATTTATGAAGAACGACCTACCATAGAAGCAATCATCGATAGAATTGAGAAGGCATTGGACTATCAAGTAAGTCTTAACTTCTACCTATATATTTTCAATTACTATTTCCAGTTTTATACAAAACAATTACAACAACCATATCATTTCTCGCAGAAACTTAAATTATTATATATATTCAAAATCATTTTAATTTTATATAAAATAAAAAAGTATAACTCCCCCACCCCGTCTTGTCTGTCAAACTGTCGAGACATCTAAATTTAGTTATAATTGTTGACAGCCTAATAAACTCTCAGTGTCCCTATATATGATTAAACATAAGGTATATACAATTTTGCAGGAAAATTTCTTACAGCTTCGGAGGCAAAGGATATTCATTGGCAACCGGTTGTTGATTGGTAGCGGTAGTAAGAGCGGGACGGATCAAGAAGACAAAAGGTTGATCGGTAGCGTTAGTAAGGGCTATGATCAAGACGACAAAAAGTAGTAAGCAGATCAAGTCCTATGATCACGAAGTTCCAACACTTATACAGAAACTAGCCAATTATACAACCACCAAGCCAGCCCACGGAATTTGCAGACCTTTAACTTAACTTAATTGTTAACTTAAATGGAAAATTCTAACACTCACAAATGTAACTGATTATTATCATTCATTACTAACAAGTTCTTAAAAAAAATGTTTTTAAGCTTCCACCACTCATTATTTTCTTTGTGACAATTCGTCGAACACTTTGTGTGCATCTATTGACAGAGTAAGTTTCTACATTTAACAGACATCCAAGCGAACCATACAATAATATTGATAATATATAAACAAACAATATATATAAAAACGTGATAGAATTGAAAACATACTTGTAAAGAAGACAATCAAATAATGATGTGGCTGTGAATTCTGACTTATGGCAGCCATTTTTACTGTGACAAGCTCGTGTGTGGAAGGAAGCTATCAGGGTAGAGGTTATATTTGTTCCCTTTGTCACCTGAAGGACGAGTGCACGACTCGTGACTCGTCGTGGGCGGTCCTTGACTAATCTTTGGTGCAGACCACAGGATTGATTAGTCCTTCACTCATTTTTGGTTATATACATATTTAAATTTAAATAGTAAAATGGTGGATTTTAGACTAATCCTAGCTTAAAAGATGTCCTAAGAGATTAATCCTTGATTAGCTGGTTTATGAAGTTGAGTTGATGTGATGCTGACATGGACTGGATTAGTCTTTGAAGAACCTAAACGTAGAAGTACGTGAACGTTCAAATGTCATCTCACATTTATTTAGGTAAATTTTATTGATTTTTTCATATTTCATTAAAGTTAATTAAAAAATACGAATATTTAAATTTTTGACATATCACTTGTTAATTTAAATAGTTAGTAAAACTAAGGGCTAATTATTAGAAATGCATTGATTTGTTTTATAATTATAATAAGGAAAATGATTGATATGCTTAAATAATAGGCTTAAAATATGTCTAAAAATTTAGGGTTGACATGTGACATGATTAAAGGTATAAATTAAGAAAGAGAATGAGTGTTATACATGTGTCATTTATTGAATATGTTAGGCATATGTTTAGGCATATATATCAGTACCCTTATAATAATTTATACATCAACCTATAAAACTTTTTAAGCACATAAGTTTCAGTTTTAGTTTGTTGTATTTGGTTAACGTGTCTGCAATAGCATATTAACCGAATGACATGGAATAGTTAACTTAGACTCATCCTAAATCACGAAAAAATAGCATTGGAAGCTCTTCATCACCTATGTCACGAAAAGCTTATCAACATTTTTATCAGCTAAGAGAAAAGGTAAAGACGAAGTGAGGTAGGGACGAGTTAGAGGCTTTTCGAGGTGTGTTTTTTTATATATATTTTAATTAATTGGGTATAATAAAATACTGAGAAAAAAAAAAAAGAAAGAAGTATTGTTGACAAAAGTATGTCATTGAGCGGACAATAAAATAAGTTGTAATGTGACGTTGATGTGACGACGAGAAAGAGATAATGAAGAAGTCAATGTCAGAAATGTCATAGATAGCATTGATCTTTTAGATTTATCACTATTAACCATTATGAAAAATATCCGCCATTAGTTTATCGATTTCTTCAAAATAAACACTCAACCCCTAATCATCCCCCATACAACAAAGGTATCTTGTTAATTTTCACCGCTAAGCTGCATCCAACACGTCTTAAAGTAACAAGTGTGTTTCAAACACTATCGCAATCATGGCTAATTGATGCATTTATTGTTGTGTCGTCATTAAAAAAAATACTACAACCGTTGCTAAGAACTGAAACTATCGCTAATTTTTTTGCCATACAACTTGGCATCTGACGGAAAGTGAATACCTTGAGCTTGATTAATCATTCAATTATGTTACGGCATATTGTTCTGTTACAACAAGTCTACATGGCTGGTGGATCATGTCTTCACATAATGAAACCATCTTTTGAGGCGATTTTGAAGAATATGTTATTTTTGCATTACTCAAAGAGGTTCTTAAAATATTGGTTTAATCATTGGATCACCACGTATTTTTATTTACATGATTGCACTTTAAACTTTTTTATTGATACTTGTCACCCTACAAACTTTTTGAATTTGTACATAGTTGTTACCTGAGTGACCTATTGAATTGATCAACAAGCGACCCACGTACCAACCATGTAAAAATTTTTGTAGAGAAAATGTATCAATAAAAATATTTATGGTTCAGCCATGTACAAAAAGAATAAT
>CM067171.1:96743723-96776223 GCA_034093135.1 Erigeron breviscapus | reverse complement strand
CATAACAGAGAGACTGCTACTTCTATGCTGGTAAATTTATAAATATATTTTTGATTCTTTTTTGAATTTTAGCTCTTATTCATTGTGATAAGTTTTAGGTATTTTGATATGTATAACCAAAGAATTGTTATATATATAGATATAGCAAGACTGTTAAGTTTTGTTGCCGGTTTACAAAACAAAATGGTAGGAAATTATGTTACCGTTTGAAGTAATAAGTTATTAGGATTGCAGTTTGTAACAGATAATAAGCACTTCTTTAAGTGTTTTGATAAAGCTTACGTGAAAGGGTTTATTAGCTTATTCAGGGGTGTAATGGGCAGTGATAAATTTAAGCTCTTTAGAAGCAGCTTTTTGAAACAGATCAAGCTGATTCTAGTAAGCTTATCCTTTCAAGTATTTTGAAATAAGCAATGCTATTGGTTCTTTGGCAAAAAAGGTGATTACTTTCAGTGTAGAGTAAGCAAGTAAGCACAAAACAGCTTATTCTTTTCGACAAAAAGTGTGTATTTAGTCAGTGTCTATGGTCATAACTAAGAGACAGTTATTTCGATGTTGGTTTTATTGCGATTTCATTTTGGGTGTTATGGATTATCATTGGAACTGCTTGTGCTATTGCTATAGAAGTGGTCATTAGATTATCAGCTGTATTAAACGCATTGCATGATATCGTAATTGGATTTGCTTATACTGTATCAAAGAGCAATAAGCTGATAAGTTGTGTTTTTTAGTGGGGCAAATCCTGATCATACATGTAAAACAACTTAATTAAGCTGATAACTTTTACATAAACGCACATCAAGCAGCACGTTCAAAGTTAACTTAAATAACTGATAAGCATAAGCACGTTGTATCCATTTTAACACTCAAAAGTGTTTACCGGCTGTATCAAGAACATTAACGCAATAAGCTGTAAAACTCTGTAAAAAAGGAATAATCTCAACCCCCTCCCCCAAATCACTAGGGAATTTGCATATATTATATATTATATATATATGTGTGTGTGTGTGTACTTCATAAAACAAGTTATTGGTTATTGTTGCTCCTCATTATGATGCATTATGTTCATATACCATCATGTTGGTTTGTGCCATACTGTAACCCACTTTATTAGGATGGTTCGAGTAGATATTGTAATTATCTTCATGTTATTGTATGGTATTTTATCTCTTGTTTTAGGTACTTATTATCTTTCTCCATTATATATTGCAGCAAATCCATGCAATTGTCATGTCTCTTAATTACACTGGAATAGAAATTAAGACTGTGCATGCCCTTGAATCCTGGGATAGAGGCGTTCTTGTACTGGTTGCTGGTTCGGTGCATGTAAAAGATTACAATGGCCGGAGGAGTTTTGTGCAGACATTTTTCCTTGCACCGCAAGAGAAAGGTTACTTTGTCCTGAATGATATCTTTCACTTCACTGATGACCAGCCATTTCATCATCCTGTTGCGTATGTGACTCAAAACGATCTTGTATCCAAGATGAATGGATCAATTGTTATCCAGGAACAAGGTATTTTGGTTTATTGCCTCGCGATATTATGTGTAATTTAAATGGCATTTAAGAAAGTTACGCTAGCTGCAGATCCAACAATCTTATACTTGAGTATGATTTTTTTTTATTTGAACAAGAGTTGTGGGTCCATGCATGATAATTGTTAATGCATTTAGTTTTGATAATTAATTTGGTTATGTTTTAGCAAATATTCATGATTGCATAAACTAGGAAATCCCATCTTTTTACTGAATCGTCCTGGATCAAATATGTGCTTCATATATGTGAAATTTTATGGTGTTCTTTGACTGTTTAATAACTTTTTGCTTGAAAATTGTCTTGTTCTCAGCATCAAGCTACATGGTGGGAGGTGATATGCAGGCATTTGTGCCGCCGGCCACCGTTGCAGAAAATGGTACTGTGAACAATTACTCTTTCCAAGAGCAACAGTTGCAAGTCCCTGAGTCTGAAAGCGTTCTTAAAGACAACTATGCTGCTCAGACAAATGGCTCTGTCCCAAATACGGTGAAACTACAAGACCATTCAACTCCGGTTGTAGAAGTTGTAGGAGAGCCTCAAAAGCATACTTATGCTTCTATTGTATGCAATCTATCTTTGGATGCTATAAGTAACACATTTTATACATGTATTGTCCTTGTCCTCACACTCAACTTTTGTCATTATTGTTTCTGGAAGTTGCAAGCTGCCAAAGGTCATTCTGCACCATCAGCACCAAGAGAGCAGCCTGTAACGAAGAGTAAATCTCCTTCAGAGTTGAATCATGTAATAGAGCAACCTGCACAACAGTCTACTTCTGCTCAAACTGCTGAAAGATCTGGGGCTGAGGCAATGGAAGATATATCCATGGCCGATGATGAAGGTACCTTTCTATTATTTTATCTGCTTTTTAGGAGGTGTTGTTTCTGCTTTTTGATACTGATTATCTGGTAGTGTCACAATAATGAGTTTTTAGTGTGGATAAACAGAACTTCCACATCATCCATCTTTCCTCATCCCATTTTACAAGGAATGGTCATCTCTCATTTTTTTTCTTTTACTTTTTCTCTTTATATTACTTTTATATTCACTCACAAATTACATAGAAAAAACAATAATCGCTGTCATAAAATGACAGCGAATAAAGAGAG
Organism: Erigeron breviscapus; assembly: GCA_034093135.1. Lineage (NCBI taxonomy): Eukaryota > Viridiplantae > Streptophyta > Magnoliopsida > Asterales > Asteraceae > Erigeron > Erigeron breviscapus. The sequence goes on along the minus strand of CM067171.1, from coordinate 96,773,577 downwards.
AGTGCAAGATCAATTGGTTGAAGACCATCCCAATTTTCATCTTGCAAACACCATCTTGCAAAGGAGGGGGCGGTGTAGCTTGTGGTACCACATGGTACCACTCTTCCATCTCTCTCCACTCCCTACACTCTTAAGTGTTAGTGATGTGTTTTGGAAATTGGTTCCATAGCAACTGCAACAAAACTGATATGGAAGGATGATAATAAAATAATCTATTTACCTCTTTTTAACTTCGTTTATGAGATCATTTCATTTTATTTATTCAATATCGTATAATTGGTCTTCAAACATTTACAACACCCCCGTGAGATGTTTTGATACCCGGAGTTTATGTTCTTACTGGTGGCGTTTGATAGTTGTGATTATGTATTAGATACAATTCCTATTTTCTTTGGTATATCCGTGTGTATTATATATATATGCATTTAATCCCGTCTCTGTCAGCAGATATATGATTCTGCTCTTTAATACGGTTTTCTTATTGATATCTGTATATTGACCATATGCTAGGTGAGATGAAGTCTGTTTATGTGAAAAATGTTCCATCTACTGCAAATCCTTCTGATATCGAGGTGGTATTCAAGAAATTTGGTAAGATCAGGCATGATGGTGTTGCTATCAGAACCAGAAAGGTTAGTTCTATTTGACATACTTAATGCTGGTCTGTCTTTTGAGCCTTTAAAGATGCTTATTAGTGAGTAATCGTTATGGATGCAGGATCTGAACGTGTGCTATGCATTTGTCGAATATGAAGACATGACTGGCGTTAACAATGCTATCAAGGTGTGATTTGTTACTGTTATCATCTCATTTTGTATGTTTTTTATATCCTTGAATATTGTTCTTGTTTTAAGTAGTAAATTTGCTTTGTATTGAGTCTCATAATATTACTTAACATCAACTGTGCAGGCTTCTACTGCTGAGATTTGTGGGCAGCAGGTATACATTGAAGGAAGGCGAGCTAATAGGAGCAATGTGTACCGAGGTGGAAGTATGTGCCTATAACTATACGTCTATACCCACTGTGACTGCAAAAAGGCCAAATTAACCTATCTGTGAATTATTCAATTTATAATATCCATGTAGAATCTATATGCTTACTACATCTAATGTATGTAGGAGAAAGAGGAAGAGGCAGGGGTGGCTACCAAGCAGATGGAAGAGGGCGTTTTGGAGGCAGAAACTATAGCCGATCGAATGGCCATGACGGCAATGATCATCGTGATCACAACCGAACAAGAGGCAATGGCTACTATCGTCAAACACCACGTCAAGACCGGACCTATTCCAACTCTCAGCAGGCTCCTAAAAATGGTCACATTACATCAGATTGAAGAAATTGCTTAGCCATGAAACCCATGCCTACATGTTATGTTTTTGTCCGTTCATTACTAGCATTATAGCGTTGAAAGAAAGCAATTGATTAATGAGTTAGTTTGTACTGGGTATATGCATCTTGATATATTTAACTTTGGGATGCCCCTCTCAGTTGAGATTTTGACCTACAGAAATAGATTAGTGTATGCAATTTTTGTGTCGTTACTGTCTGTTCTTTTTCTTATATACTGTATATAAGTGTATATTGTTGCGTTAGTCCATCCACTTGCGCTAAAAGTTTAGTAATTCCTGTTTTACACTTGAAAACATATAAGAAAACACAGTATAAACTACAGTAAGTTTACATCAGACATGACATATTGCTCAAGTTTCGATCTTAGTGTGCTATTGATTGGCTTATGTTTAGTTAGCTGGTCAAAGCTTTTCTGCTTGTTTGTCACTATCTTCCTCATCTGCTTCCCAAAGAAACTTGGCATATGCAGCGAGAACATCACTGAAACACATGAGAATAAAAGTAATATGAATATAAATGCAACTGTTCAGAATTTGTATTATTGTAGTAATAATTTAAAAGAGATGTCGGAAAAAAGTGCCTGAAAGTTGGTCATTTGAAACATCTATCGACTCGTGTGCTGCATATCAACACTATGAAAAGGGTAAATGGTACCTATTGGTTGGAGCAGCTTCTACTGCTTGTTCAAAGTAACCAGAGGCTTTGTGTTGATCGTGGTGAAGTTCCCACACTAATTGAGCGTATTGTGAAACCACTTGGCCGTCCCCAGGATCGGCTTGCACTGCACGTGAGTAATACTCCTCGGCTCCTTTAAAGTCTCCCTTGGTCTGTGAATCAAAGGCGAAACATATATAAATAATTCTACATATTTGCTCTGCTATAAACGGATCCTATAACCTCACAGCCAAAAAGTATGTCTGGGTTACAGAAAAATTACCTCTCGGAGAAAGTGGGCGTGGTTTCTAAGAAGCAAAGGGTCACGGCAATTTTCATCTACTGCCAAAGATTCCTGGAATTAGAAACAATTTAGCTCATGTCAAATATGATTACTATTCAAATGTGAACCCTTGTCTGTAACTCTGTATGTTAATCCATAAGGAAACTCTCACGTAAAAAATTATGTGCAGAATTACCTTAGTGGGTGTAGCTGCCTCATTATTCTCTGTGTCGTCATCTATTTCCCAGAGGAAGCGTGCATATGCTGCAAGAACATCACTGCAAACAAATATACTTCAATCACATTTTCGACAATATCATTTTAAACAAACATTCGAGCTTTTCAGCAATTACTAACTTCAAAATCAATACAAACTCTCAAAATCATCTACTAGAAGTCCTTGGGCTGTTTAACGTCATAGCTAAATCCATATCCATTATGGATATACCAAGTCATTAGATTTAGAGGTGGCACATTTGACTCATTTAGTCATGAATGGTTTGACACGGGTTTACGTGAAGGTCTTATATTTCACAAATCAGTTATTTACGGAAAAACTAAAATGGGCCGAAGGAGATTTGGGTCAACATGGTCCAAACTTAAAAATTCTACTAACTATAATTCATTATCCAACCTTCAAAATACTCACCAGTCTTGAGGAGCGGCAAGAACAGCAGCCTCAAAATAACCTAAGGCTCTATCTTGGTCATGATGAAGCTCCCATACCAATTTAGCATACTGCATTAGGATTTCACCATCTTTAGGATCTGCCTGTGTAGCGCGGAAGTAGTATTCCTCGGCTCCATTAAGATCCCCATTCGACTGTTATGTTAGTGGAGTTTAAATGCATTAATTCACTTCATAATAACGAAACATTGCATAGCGATTCACAAAAGGACTCCATATGCCCTTACATTCTCTAGCTCTTAGACTTGTATAGTAAAAACAGTTCTTGAATTTTTAATATTTAATGATCGAAATGACCAAATAGCAGAGAAATGTAAATAGGTTCTTCAAAAACAGAAAAAAGAAGGATGAAACAGCTTCCGATAACAATATTACTTCAACTATCTCTAAGTTAATTAAATTCTAATCTGATTCTTCAAAGTAGCAATAATAATCAATAAGAAAATGCATATCTGAACACTCCCAAAAGGGTTCCATTTGCCCTTTTTTTGTGTGCCAGTTTTCACTCTATATGCATTTTCACAAGTATCAAATTTTGATCATAACTTATTAAAGTTAATTGCTTTCTTTTTCTTTATAACATTTGCTGAAACTCAAATGTCTATAAACCATTCCAAGACTAATGAACAAAATGCATATATACTTGTATATATATATTTTGTATATTTATTTTACCTTCAAAATATGAGCATAATTCTTCAAGAACAAAGGGTTTGAAGGATCTTCATCAACCAACTTCATATAATTCTCTTTAAAATCTTCTTTTTCTACAATGCCCAAATTCTCAAATCCCATTATCTCTCCAAAACTGAACTCACCACTCCCTTTTGAATCCCTTTTGCCAATATCAATCAACCCCTCTCCATCTGCATATACAGAAAAAGATGGCTCTGTATGCAACATTATATATATGTATAAAAAGATTCAAACTTTATGATAAATCTTGATTTATTTAGTGGATAGAAATCAAAACTATCAAAATGAGGTATATGGGCTACAATTTTTTTGTGTGAATATTATAAGAAAAGAGTTTTTTTGTGTGTTAAATAGAGTTTGTGGTGTTGATAGTTTCTGATGACTGTTCGTTTGGTTCAAGATTTTCTTAGTTGACTTTTCTTTTGTTTATATATTTTCATTTCTAAATAAAGAAGCAGAAGATCCACAAATAAAGCTAATTTTCTCATTATTTTAAGAGAAAATAAAAACCAACTTGGATGAAAATTTTAATCTAGTGAAATAGAAATGGGATTAGTATTTTAAAATGTAAACAACTTTACACGAATTGTCATAGTGTGTATCGAATTTCAATCTTGTGCATTGTATGTATCCGAGTATATGTGACAACCATATAAGCTGCCACTTGTAAATTTTTAATTGGTCGAATACATACAATGCACAGGATTTGAAATTTCATTACATATAATGCACGAGATTGAACTTCAATACACACTATGACAATTCGTGTAAAGTTGTTTACATTCTGAGGTACTAATCCCAATAGAAATACATCAAATTAATCGTTTGATATAATGACATTAACTCATTATTTGTATTTTTTTCGTGCATAATCTTAAATTTTAATAAATATTTTATTTTTGAACAGACAGTGTCGCAATATGATGGTTGCAGGTGTGGTTAGGTGTAATAAGTGGGTTGTGATAGACTATTCACGAGTTACGGTATGGTAAGATATCATCTTTGATGGAGGGTGTTCACTGATCTACAAATTGGTTAGAGTTCTATCATTTGAATTTCTTCCATATCTTACGTCAAGAAACACATGTTGTTAAGCTACCTTTGAAAGCTAAGCAAGCCTAGCACTCCGTTAATCATCTAGCATGTTCACGAGTCTGGCTACGTGTGGTTGCAAAGATTGCATATGCAAATCTAATATTACTTTTTCTTGGTTAAAAAACAAGGTTTTTACACCATACACTAATAAAATAGCGACTTATAGAATATTGTTTATAGAAAGATGGTTTTGATATATTTTTGTTTGATAAGATCAAAATCGATGACACCTTGAATAAAAAGGATCGATAAATTTCTACAAAAGATAGGATGCAATCATGCAAGAATATTTATAATAATATTTTTAGACAGTGTCGCAATATGATGGTTGCAGGTGTGGTTAGGTGTAATAAGTGGGTTGTGATAGACTATTCACGAGTTACGGTATGGTAAGATATCATCTTTGATGGAGGGTGTTCACTGATCTACAAATTGGTTAGAGTTCTATCATTTGAATTTCTTCCATATCTTACGTCAAGAAACACATGTTGTTAAGCTACCTTTGAAAGCTAAGCAAGCCTAGCACTCCGTTAATCATCTAGCATGTTCACGAGTCTGGCTACGTGTGGTTGCAAAGATTGCATATGCAAATCTAATATTACTTTTTCTTGGTTAAAAAACAAGGTTTTTACACCATACACTAATAAAATAGCGACTTATAGAATATTGTTTATAGAAAGATGGTTTTGATATATTTTTGTTTGATAAGATCAAAATCGATGACACCTTGAATAAAAAGGATCGATAAATTTCTACAAAAGATAGGATGCAATCATGCAAGAATATTTATAATAATAATGTTTTTTGGTTCAAGTTTAATTATTTTTTATTTACTAGTAAATATTGTAATGTTCCGGCTGTTGGTTATTTTGTACGGAGTATAATAAAATGTTAATAAGTTACTCATTTTATCTTGGTATAAATATTTTTGAATACTTAGTTGTAGTAAAAAGATTTTTTTTTAATAGACATTAAAGAGTAAAGAAAAAATAACAAATTTATCAAATTAGTTACGACAATGTATGTTAGATATATTGATATTCGTGATGGGACTCTAATTGTTGGAAATCTATTCTGTAAAGGGAATCTCGAATATGGGTCTGATTACGATAACGTAGGCTAGACTCCTAATATTCGATATTAACTTATGTCTTTCAAAAAAAAAACGTACACCATGCAAAAGTCTGACTTTGACTTTATATTATTTTGACCAAAAAAGTACACTAAATGAGTAAAAATTGATGGCCACCACCGGCCATGGTGTCAATTGTCATGAAAGACAAGTTCATTTTGCCTTAGTGTTTTATACAACAAAATAAAATAATTCATTTCGATCTCTTACGGCATAAACAAACACACATTACTACGCAATTCCTTTTTGTAGCGCTAGTGGCGACTGGCGAACAGGCGAAGCCACATGAAGGTCATCCAAATGTCGATAAAACTCTATATATCTAATGGAATATCATAAAATTTTATGCGTATTAGACTATTAGTTAATTGCTTTATACGTATTACCTGAAGGGTATGTTCGTAATCCATAGCTGCCTTTGTACGCGGCTGTTGGAATGGTCATTGTATTCGATTTAATGAAATTCGGGGATCATCATCATTAAACTACCGTCCAGAATCGAAAGGACGAATAATAATGTAGTAAAAATAAAGCCTAATATTACTTGCTTGTTACTTTGTTGGAGAAGTGAAAGAAGTTCATTGTTTGAGCATAATTTATCGGTTGCCAAGAGTTGCAATCTCACTAAACCCGTATATAATCCTTTTATTTTTTAAAATGGGTCATGATCATTATGAAACGGGCTAGCTAGCTTTTATTTGTGTGCCCATTTTGGTTTTATTTACTGTCCTTGCATATCTTTCTTAATTAACATGGTACTCATGCACGATGAAAATGGAAGAATAAACTCCAACATGATAAGAGAACAAGACAATATTTGTTTGCGCGGCATGACCCGTACCGTTTTTGTCAATATTAAAAACGACGAGTTTTAATATGAGGTTGTTTTTATACGTCAACCAGATCGCCTATATCACATTTCCTTACAAATTGGTTTACAAGTAAAATGTAAAACCTTCTTTGCCTTACTCAAAAGAAAACAAATCTAGTAAAATCTTGATCCTTGAAACAACTAGCAATTCTAAGACAAGCTTGGATACTCGAAAAGATGGCAAGACGAAAGTAAAGTAAATTCAAGTGCAAGGCAACCATTTGGTTTCACGTCGGCATTCAAGGTCAATTAAGGAGGTTTGATGGTGTAGGATTCAGGCCCCAAATATAAAATAGACTTGCAAATAAAAATGAGAAAACTTCAAAAGAAACTTGCAACTCTTAATTTCTGAAAAATGGGTACGAAAGAAACTACTGCCTACTACATGCTATTTATAAGAAAAGAAATAAAACTAACACATGCCTAAAAGATAAAACTACTTCCTATTATTTTGCTACTACTCCACTTAGCCCACGTTCATCTCTTTTACCCGGTCATTCCATTGTGCCACTACTTTATTGGTCAACTAACAACTAGACCAATACTACACGTGCATATGCTTCAAATATTATCTTCATTTTCTTGCTGCAACTTTCCTTCATTTTCTAGTCTCCACGCCATACCACTTGAAGATTTACTACATGCATTAACTTTAATATACTAACTTAATAAAACATGTTATTAACTAACTTAAACATACTTAAATCAAGATTAGACCCAACATTCACCCCCTTAATCTTGATTTCGATTTTTGCTACTTTCTCGCTTGCATTCGTTCTCGCTTCTCATACTAAACCCGGAATCGTTTGTCTTGCCAAACTTGCCACTTTCTCTTTGATTCATACTCATTCTTGCTTGCATTCTTAGAATCTTCTTTTGCCTTTATACAACCTGAAAAATAACAAACTAACCCAATTGTTCGCTGATGAGCTCCCGTACAACAACACAAAGTGTTGATTTGTGTTTAGTTTGTTTGACAAGGAAATCATTATATTTTCCCACCATTCTTCAATCAGGTTTATATCAAGACTTTCAACTATCTTCTTTTCAACAATTTGAGGAACCAAACAATATGAACTTAGCCATTTGATCACTTCATCTCTTCTTCGTTAATCTATCAACAAACTGGGTTGTTCAACAAGTCATGATTTGGCCAGAATCATGGCTCATCTTTCAACCCATTTGATCGCCTAAAAACGAAGCTTTCAAAGTAGGCAACATACGTTCATATAAATCTCTGATCACAGCAGCCCCTTGATTCCTACTTCGCTCGTTTCTCATGCACTTTCGGTTAGTATCACTTCTGGCCAAACATGCTGTAAAAAACAGCCCAGAGACAGCCACAAAATAACACCGAATCACCCTCGAAACAGCCTCCTTTGCTCGTTACTCAGCCCGAACAACCACACCATCTTCACACCTGCTCTTGCTCTCCATTTTCAGTTTCTTGTGACCACAAACATTTCACTTTCACATATCAAGAAACCGATTTCTTTCTTCTCCATTCATCATGCCAACAATCAAACGATTCTACCACCAAATCTTGCTTTGGTCTTGCTACTTGCTATTCATACCGCTGCAGCCCGGTATCTTGCTTCTTGCTCTTGCTATGACGCGTCTCTTGCTACTTGCTACTTGCTCTTGCTTCTTTCTTGCGGGATCCCTTCTTTCTTTCTGCTATCTGTCCTTCTTTCTTTCTTTCTTGCTGATTTAATCAGCCTTACTTGCTATCTTTCTGCTGCGTTTTTCCCCACAGCCATGGGCCGCTCTCTTTCTCGCCAACGACTCTCAAACCGGCCCTTTTCTCGCCCCTTGCTCTGATACCACGTGTAGGATTCAGGCCCCAAATATAAAATAGACTTGCAAATAAAAATGAGAAAACTTCAAAAGAAACTTGCAACTCTTAATTTCTGAAAAATGGGTACGAAAGAAACTACTGCCTACTACATGCTATTTATAAGAAAAGAAATAAAACTAACACATGCCTAAAAGATAAAACTACTTCCTATTATTTTGCTACTACTCCACTTAGCCCACGTTCATCTCTTTTACCCGGTCATTCCATTGTGCCACTACTTTATTGGTCAACTAACAACTAGACCAATACTACACGTGCATATGCTTCAAATATTATCTTCATTTTCTTGCTGCAACTTTCCTTCATTTTCTAGTCTCCACGCCATACCACTTGAAGATTTACTACATGCATTAACTTTAATATACTAACTTAATAAAACATGTTATTAACTAACTTAAACATACTTAAATCAAGATTAGACCCAACAGATGGCAGTACCCATAAAGAAACTATCCAGGTTATGTTTCCAATTATCATATTAGGAATGATAGATGATCAGTGACGGTCACACTAATATGGTTCCAACATTATTTTCTCATTTCGCTGGTATCTAAGGTTTCAATTTCATATTTGGCAAGTTAGAAGGAATTAGCTATTTATTAATCCTTTGTTACATACACATGGGCATATCGAAATATCAACTTTGTTAGTATGTGGGGAGGTTGAGATGTAGACAATGTTACCCCTAACTAAGGTAGAGAGCCGACTTCTAGATTTTTGCCAAAGGTAGAAAAGAACGTACAGTCTTGCTAGGCATGAGGATCGAACATTTGACCTTATTTTTACATACAAAGCCTCCAACCACTTGATCCGACTGAGTTAGTGGTATCGTGGCAAAGCAAATAACAACTTAGGGCGCGTTTGGTTCACAGAATGTTTTTGGAAGGAATGGAATCTGTTAAAGGAATTGGAATCTGATGGAATGGAATTTGACGGAATGTTTTTCATTTTTGAAGATTTAAGTGACGGAAGGAATGGGATTCCTTCCCCCATCCCCATGGAATGGAGATTCCATCAAATGAGGGAATGTTTACATTCCAACGGAATGATATTCCTTCATCATTGAACAACCAAACGCACTAAGGAATGGAATTCAATTCCAATTCCATCAGATTCCATCAGAATCTGCGAACCAAACGCGACCTTAATGAACATTGCACATCATAACTTAACAAAACCAACTAAATGTCGTCGGTGATAAGGGTAAACGGTGATACTAAAACTTCACCATACGGACATAAAAAATTCCCCAAATGACCTTGACCAGTTGACCTTCAAATTATATTTTGCCTTTTGAAATCTCGACCGTTATCAATTCCCAAAATTTAAAAAACAAAAGACCCACCTCTAAATTTGAATCCCCTCTCCCATTCTTTTCTTCAAAACATTTCACAAAATTCTAACGTATCTATTTCTTTCTCTCTCTATTATCTTTTCTTCTCAAACCCTAATTTTTCCCTCTGATTCATCATTTCTTTCAATTATAAACCATAACTATATATATATATATATATATAACGATCACAAGTGTCCGATTTGGTTGAAGCAGGTGGCGGTTTTAGTGAAAACGATCGCCGGCCGGAAAAAATCAAGTATAGTTGTGAAGGTAATTTTACTAATTTACCCTAATTTCCGTAATTTCATATTTTATTTTGAAGCTGTTTATTAGGTTTTTTAGATCTGGATATTAAAGTTTGCTGCTTTTTAGATGGATTTGTGATTAAAATTGTTATATATTTGACAACTTGTGAATGAATGAAATTATTAGATTTGTTAATATGTATTTTTTACTATTTAATTGTCTTTTTTCAAGCTGTAATGAATATTTGAAGCTTTAAATTTAGGTTTTTTTTTTTTTTTGAATTTGTGCCCCAGGTTAGGTGTTATACTCGATAAGATTTCGGTTTAATGGCTCCTGTTCATCCTGCAACAACGCCTTTTTCGTCTTCAAAATCGAACCATAGTAATCATCAAATAATAAAAACACCTCATTCGAAACATCGTCTTAATTTCAATTCAACAAAACCCTCCCCAAACCCTACTAGTTCTACTCTCGATCACCCGGTTGAAGTTGTTGCCCGAATAAGGGATTATCCCGATCGTATACAGCCCGTTTCTACCGTTTCTGTTTTGCATCCTCACGAATTAGGGCTTAGAGTTAGAACGGATATCGGGTACAGGGATTTCACCCTAGATGGTGTTTCTTTCTCTGAAAGCCAAGATCTTGATGGGTTTTATAAGGACTACATTCAATCGAGAATTGAAGGGGTGAAAAAGGGGGATACTTGTACCATTATGACGTATGGCCCGACAGGCTCGGGAAAATCCCATACAATGTTCGGTAGTTTCAAGCAGCAGCAAGAAGGGATTGTTTACCATTCGTTAAAAGATATTTTGGATGATCAACCGCAAAATGTGGGTTTTGTCCAAGTTACTGTTTTGGAAATCTACAACGAGGAAATCTATGATCTACTGTCTACTAACACCAACACAAATACGGCTGGTTGGTCCAGATCCAACAATTCTTCCAAGGTACTTACTGAGTCATTTGGGTATCGGTTGGAGGGAGTGATTTTAGATTTATTCAATTGTGTTTGTGTATCTTGACTTTTACATATATACGTAAGTTACCTTGGTTCATACGCCTTAGTATTAAACTCACGTTATGTTTTTAACACTCCAGGTTAAATTAGAAGTAATGGGAAAGAAGGCAAAGAATGCCACTTTCATCTCTGGAACCGAAGCAGGGAAGATATCCAAAGAGATTCAGAAGGTTGAAAAGCGCAGAATTATTAAAAGCACCTTTTGCAATGAAAGAAGCTCCAGGAGTCACTGCATGGTTACAACCTTTCTTTTTAATCATTCTTTTTTCTAATATGAATTGGCTTTGATTAAATCTGTGTCATACCGGTGTAGATAATTCTTGATGTGCCAACTGTGGGTGGACGCCTAATGCTTGTCGACATGGCTGGATCTGAAAATATAGAACAAGCTGGTCAAGTTGGATTTGAAGCCAAAATGCAGGTACTTTACTGAGTTTATAGAGTACTTTTTACATATCAAGCAAGACATTTTGTATTATAAGTTACCTGCTAACTATCTATCTAACTTGCAGACGGCAAAGATCAATCAGGGTAATGTAGCATTGAAGAGAGTAGTAGAGTCTATTGCGAATGGTGATTCACATGTTCCATTCAGAGATAGCAAGTTAACCATGCTTTTGCAGGTAAGCCCTTGATCTCACATTTGACATTATATGGTGTATATGATGGATGGATTCATTCCGAAACAACAACATAAGTATGATTGGTGCCGTGGCTAACATGTATACACATCTGGGTTTTGAACAGGACTCATTTGAAGATGACAAGTCGAAGATTCTTATGATTTTATGTGCGAGCCCAGATCCCAAGGAAATGCATAAAACGATTTCAACACTGGAATATGGTGCAAAAGCCAAATGCATTGTGCGTGGACCTCATACACCAATCAAGGCAGAAGATTCCTCTTCATCAGATGTGGTGTTGGGATCAAGGATTGCAGCGATGGATCAATTCATTAGCAAACTGCAAATGGAGAATAAGATACGAGAGAAGGAGAAGCTTGAAGCTCATAAACAGCTTATGAAAAAAGAAGAAGAAATTGCTGGTCTGAGGGCTAAACTTGCTGAGGCTGAAGAGAAGAAGAGTGAGGAGGAGATTAATATTAAGGTTAATAACATGTTGAGGGAGGAACTGGAAAAGAAGATACACGAGTGTCAAAAAATGGCTGACCAGGTTGTTGAGATGGAAAGGAGGAAGATGGAACAGAAGATGTTACAACAGCAGAAAGAACTTGAAATTCTCAGGCGTCGTTTGGAGGAGATTGAGTCTGAATTAACTTGCTCCAGAGACGGAAAAGACAACTACAATGAAAACAGGTATAAAAATGTCCCATCGTCATCTACGGAGGGAAGCAATTTTGCAAAAAAATTGATGGATATGTATGCTGATGAGGATCCGGGGATGGAGAAATCCATGGATTTGGATAAGTCATTGGATATGGAGATGGGTAAACGTGACCACAAAGCTAATAACAGCTCTAGCATTCAGGCAATTCTTGGTTATCCCTTTATGGAGAATCTGAAGAATGAAGAATATGAGGATAATGTTTATGTCCCAAGTTTAACAAGTAAAGCTTATTTGAGTACCGTGTTCGAGGAAGATGGGGAAGAAGAACAAGAACAAACAGAGGAAGTGCAGAAAGAAGTCATTGAGGAAAAGAGGGTATATTCAGATTCAGTCAAGAATTCTCCGACCCCTGCTCTTAAATTCGATATTGATTCTTTGTTAGCACCCTCTGACTCTGAGTGTACTGGTCAAGATTCAGCCTCGTCTAGGCATTTACGCATCCAAAATATATTTACACTCTGTGGAAATTACAGAGAGCTTTCTCGCACAGCCACTCCATTCCCTGCTACTAAGAAGAGTACTGAGAGTCCACTAGACAAGGTTGAAGTCAAACAAAGCTTGGTGGATAAAATAACGAGTGATGCTGTCTCTGATTCGAAAGAAAACTGCAGCCCCTTGAGCTGTTCAAATGATAAGGCTGATGTGGTGGAAGTGGTTGTGAAATGGGAAGCTGCTTCGACTGAAAATGGTGGGAAAGTTATTACAACTGTAAGACTTGTAAAAGATGCAACCCTAGCAGACTTAAGGAAGCTCATTGAAATCTATCTTGCTGCTGATAATCAAGCTTTCACATTTCTTGCACTTGGGGAGGTATGTTTTTGACCTTTATCATCCACACTGCCTACTCTATTTATCAGTCCTTTTTTATTTATCTTACTGTTTAACTTTGTGATTAACTTGTATTATGTATATATGTATGTATGTGTGCAGGACCCAACATGTGCACCAGTGGCAAAAGAAGAGGAGGCATGCATGCTGGCAAGCAAACTCCCAACATGCAACAGTGCCCAAATGAAGAGGCAGTATCTTGCTTGTCTACGTCCAGGAAAGAAACTTAGTTCAAATCCTACCCCATTTACTTCACTGGAACACAAGCTGCCATTCAATTCGCTAGAAAACAAGCTCCCGTTCACTTCTCTGGAAAACAAGCTCCCGTTCACTTCACTGGAAAACAAGCTCCCATTCACTTCACTGGAAAACAAGGTTACATCAGTTTCTTCCGATTCCTTTTCACCTAACCTAGCTGCATTACCGCATTTTTAGAAAGAAGTTAACATTCTTGTCTTTTGCCGAGTATATACATTTATGTACTCTCTCTTTTGGTGAATCTTATCTTATGTTTAGCTGTAAGATGCATTGTTCAAAAATCTGATTCGGATGATGCTAATATGAATTTGTTATGGATATTACTTCTATTGTAGAGCTTGAATGGTTTGTGAATTCTTGTCAGATGTGGCTTTCTTTCTCCAGTGTCCTTGAATTGATATTAGGCTTTCCCTTCTCCAGTGTCCTTCTCTTGTGGGATTCTGACTTACCAAGTGTTTTCTTTCTTCTTTCTTTTTAACATTTAACAAGATATTCTTTTCTCCAAGAGGGGGTCAAGGTTTAATCTGTATATGCTTGTTTTTGATGGATCAAGTACTTTTTCCTGAACGCTGTTTATCCGGTTAGGCCAAAACCTTTAATTTAGTCTTTTTTTGAGAATATACATGATGGACGGTAGGGGAATACGGGTTTCTAGATTTTGTTGGTAAAGGGAGGCTCCGGAAAGCAATATCCTGCTAGTATGATACGCATAATTCAAGTGGCTTAAAGGACTAAAGGAGTAATCAAAATCACAGTCCTTTCCGTTTCTTTTTCAAGGAATCAAATGCACAGTCCTTTTTGTTTCTATTATAAGGCGTTTGCTATTATAAACAGAGAGACGAATTTAAACTCCCGTATTTTTCTGTCATTGGTTAACATTGTTGAGTTTGCTGGTAAACTTGGCGGTTGCTCATTTCCCCTTTTAGAAATGACGTCCGATACACTGTTAGAAAACGGATGAATTGGATGGGTCGGGTAACGGGGTGGAAGACTTCATATACGGCACTGTTAAAACGGGCCTAATTTAAGTCATAGTTTGAAGATCGTTACAGTGATTAAACTTTCCCTTCTATTTAGTATATGTATGTATGTATGTCTGATTCTGGAAATTTGATTACCTCTCCTGGGTCTGACTCTATTAAATTTAAGTTGGGGGCAAGACCATTTCAGTTTAAAGACACAGGGTCTCTTTGTGACCCGAATCCTAACTTCTTTAGATATCGTCGTCAATTTATTAAGATCTGAAGATGTATCCTCATTATTCATATAATTTCATGACAAGGACAAAAATAATATAAGTCGTGTTTATATCATTACAAATCTGATTTTGCGCTTCTTCAAGTTTTGTGGCCCATCAAACATGGATATATAATTTCGGTTACTTCATAGTTATTCCTTTCCATCTATATATGCAGTAAGGTATAGTACACAATGATACATTTATAGTATTGCAACTGAATAGGAAGACGTTTACATGCGCAGAATTTAAAGATACAAATAATAATCTGGAATTTCGTTAAGGGTTTATTCGGGTGGTGCATAATTAAGGGTGGCATGGTGACTCAAGGTTGTTGCGTACGGAAAAAGACCATGTTAGATGGATACTTGTCTGGGGTGTCGGTGCTGACTTGAACTCCATTGGTGGTGGTAGTTGTAGGGCAACACTGGATACTAACCCCTTCTTGGCAGCAGGGGATGAATCGGGCATCTACTTCTGCCATTATTGAGATGGCAAGGAAAACAATCATCATGCTGCCAATACTTGCTCTCATACCCATTCCTTCTTTCAAATATGACAGACCATTTGGGTGCTACTAATATATATGCCATTGTATGCGTTACTAACTACGTCTATTGTTAAGACCAAGAATTTGCTAGCATAGGTTTAACCGTCCGTTTTGTATGCACATCCTTTTACATAGTCGCGGATTGATTGGTTATACAAAAATACCAAGATTGACACTTATTATCGGACAGAGAGGATACAAATTTAAGCTCAAGTAATCGATAGGTGGTGTTTCTATTGAGCCATACGCTTTATGAGCTCGAGCTCTGCTCGACTCGTTAACTTGGTTAAACTTTAATAACCAAAAACCAAATAGACCATATTAGAAATAGACTAGGAAAGTAAAAATTATTTGCTTATTAGAACAGCAAAAACAACCCTCAATGCAAAACTAGTACTGTGAAGTGCAAATTAGTTTTGGCAATGCACACATTACCTCAAGTATATCTCATTAAGTAAGCTTTTAAGCAAATTATTCGTACAAAGATACGGAGTATAACATTATTACATATTTTACATATAAATGTTTAAACACTAGTAGTTTTTGTTTTTTTCTATATATATACACGGAACATAAATCTAATTTATGAATGAAATGGACCGCACAACCAACAATTGTAAAATACAACCCACGACTCACACACTACACGAACCAAAAACTACAATACATCGTCCAACAACTAGGGTTGTAAACGAACCGAACGAACACGAACGGGACCTTGTTCATGTTCGTTCGTTTAACTTAACGAACGGATAAACGAACATAATGTTGTTTTCACGAACAGATGAACGAACATAATGGTTTGTTCATGTTCGTTCGTTTATGTTCACGAACGAATGTTCACGAACACAAACGAAGGAACACTAATGAACGAACACAAACGAACTACAATGAACAAACATATAGTTATAAATATTAGAACTTAAATTCAAGATTACAAAATATCCATCGCCTAAAAGTTTTACGAAATATTCCTACTTATTAGACATATACACAACATTTATCTAATAAAAAAAGAGGTTTATATCCTTTCATTTCCAAAAAATAGAGTTTAAAGCTTCAACTTCCAGTCCAATATAACGCAATCATACGCTTTTAATATAAAAGAATTAATTGTATTTTATTTTTATCTTAAAATATAGATAGTAGGTATTAATAATTTAATATACATGATATAAAAGAAAGGGGTGGGTTATGTAAGGAACACCCAACTAAAAAAGTACAAGGGGACTATTATGGACCGTCCGATCATCCAATCTACAGATAAAAAAAAACACACGGAGGGGCAAAATAGTAAAAACACCGTCCTTTTTCTTCCCAGCTAGATATAAACCCCAGCGACCAGTCTTCTTTCTTCAACTATCAACTCCTTCCGCCACCACAAGAATACAACGACGGCCACTAATTCCGACAGAATGCCGACATCTAACGACAAATTAAGCAACCGGCAACAATGGTTGACCTAAAACGAACCTTCTTCTTCCTTTAATTTCGTTTAAATTAAGATTTCTAGATTTTCAATTTTCCGATAAACCCTAAATAAATTTTCCGATCTACTACAATTAGAATAAAAAATGGAGACAAATCAGAATACAAATGTTGATGAAATGAATTCAACTGCTAATAATGCAAAAAAAAAAAAAAAAAAAAAAAAAAAAAAAAAAAAAAAAAAAAAAAAAAAAAAAAAAAAAAAACAAAAAAAAAAAAAAAAAAAAAAAAAAAAAAAAAAAAAAAAAAAAAAAAAAAAAAAAAAAAAAAAAAAAAAAAAAAAAAAAAAAAAAAAAAAAAAAAAAAAAAAAAAAAAAAAAAAAAAAAAAAAAAAAAAAAAAAAAAAAAAAAAAAAAAAAAAAAAAAAAAAAAAAAAAAAAAAAAAAAAAAAAAAAAAAAAAAAAAAAAAAAAAAAAAAAAAAAAAAAAAAAAAAAAAAAAAAAAAAAAAAAAAAAAAAAAAAAAAAAAAAAAAAAAAAAAAAAAAAAAAAAAAAAAAAAAAAAAAAAAAAAAAAAAAAAAAAAAAAAAAAAAAAAAAAAAAAAAAAAAAAAAAAAAAAAAAAAAAAAAAAAAAAAAAAAAAAAAAAAAAAAAAAAAAAAAAAAAAAAAAAAAAAAAAAAAAAAAAAAAAAAAAAAAAAAAAAAAAAAAAAAAAAAAAAAAAAAAAAAAAAAAAAAAAAAAAAAAAAAAAAAAAAAAAAAAAAAAAAAAAAAAAAAAAAAAAAAAAAAAAAAAAAAAAAAAAAAAAAAAAAAAAAAAAAAAAAAAAAAAAAAAAAAAAAAAAAAAAAAAAAAAAAAAAAAAAAAAAAAAAAAAAAAAAAAAAAAAAAAAAAAAAAAAAAAAAAAAAAAAAAAAAAAAAAAAAAAAAAAAAAAAAAAAAAAAAAAAAAAAAAAAAAAAAAAAAAAAAAAAAAAAAAAAAAAAAAAAAAAAAAAAAAAAAAAAAAAAAAAAAAAAAAAAAAAAAAAAAAAAAAAAAAAAAAAAAAAAAAAAAAAAAAAAAAAAAAAAAAAAAAAAAAAAAAAAAAAAAAAAAAAAAAAAAAAAAAAAAAAAAAAAAAAAAAAAAAAAAAAAAAAAAAAAAAAAAAAAAAAAAAAAAAAAAAAAAAAAAAAAAAAAAAAAAAAAAAAAAAAAAAAAAAAAAAAAAAAAAAAAAAAAAAAAAAAAAAAAAAAAAAAAAAAAAAAAAAAAAAAAAAAAAAAAAAAAAAAAAAAAAAAAAAAAAAAAAAAAAAAAAAAAAAAAAAAAAAAAAAAAAAAAAAAAAAAAAAAAAAAAAAAAAAAAAAAAAAAAAAAAAAAAAAAAAAAAAAAAAAAAAAAAAAAAAAAAAAAAAAAAAAAAAAAAAAAAAAAAAAAAAAAAAAAAAAAAAAAAAAAAAAAAAAAAAAAAAAAAAAAAAAAAAAAAAAAAAAAAAAAAAAAAAAAAAAAAAAAAAAAAAAAAAAAAAAAAAAAAAAAAAAAAAAAAAAAAAAAAAAAAAAAAAAAAAAAAAAAAAAAAAAAAAAAAAAAAAAAAAAAAAAAAAAAAAAAAAAAAAAAAAAAAAAAAAAAAAAAAAAAAAAAAAAAAAAAAAAAAAAAAAAAAAAAAAAAAAAAAAAAAAAAAAAAAAAAAAAAAAAAAAAAAAAAAAAAAAAAAAAAAAAAAAAAAAAAAAAAAAAAAAAAAAAAAAAAAAAAAAAAAAAAAAAAAAAAAAAAAAAAAAAAAAAAAAAAAAAAAAAAAAAAAAAAAAAAAAAAAAAAAAAAAAAAAAAAAAAAAAAAAAAAAAAAAAAAAAAAAAAAAAAAAAAAAAAAAAAAAAAAAAAAAAAAAAAAAAAAAAAAAAAAAAAAAAAAAAAAAAAAAAAAAAAAAAAAAAAAAAAAAAAAAAAAAAAAAAAAAAAAAAAACGATTCTCGAAGGCACAGGAACATATCAGTTAACAGAGTTTGTAGAGAAACACAATCACAAGATGAATGCAGCAGAATATAAATACCTTTCAAAGAAACATAGGAAATTAGGAATATCTGAAATAAATTTTATTCAGAAGGTTTCAACTTCAGACATAGGACCAACAAGAGCTCATCACATCTATAGTAACCTCCTAGGATCTCAGAAGAACACCCATGGAACAGTTGTCGATTTTAAGAACCATAAAATGGCAATAAACTGTTTAATTGGTTCAGATGACTCGCAAATGTTAATAAATAAGATGGATAACCGAAAGGATTGTGTTCCGGGTTTTTTTTAAGTATAAGGTGAATAAGAATGAGCTTGCTGGTTTATTTTGGGCTGATGAGATTGCGAGACAGAATTTCATAGAATTTGGTGACATCATCTCGTTCGATGCAACATACAAGAACAAATAGGTACTTTTATTTTAATATACAGTTGTTAAAATTTGTTTTCACTTGTCTTATACACTTGCTTATAGATTTTTAGTTCATACATGATACATGTAACACATAATAATTTGTGTTCACTTGTCTTATACACTTGCTTATAGATTTTTAGTTCATACATGATACATGTAACACATAATAATTTGTGTTCACTTGAATTTTACACTTGCTTTATAGATTTTTAGTTCATGTACAATTCGACTTATAAACTTACGCATGTGTAAGTTGTTCAAGTTACACATGTGTAAGTGATAGAACCAGCAGGAAAGCTGTGTCTACACATGCGTAAGTCATAAATTGTTTGAAGTTCAAGTACGTAAAGTAACTATATAAAACCTGCAATTTCAGGTACAACATGATATTCGTACCTTTTACAGCCATAGACAACCACAAGAAGACAGTTTCAATTGGAGCAGGAATGATAATCAATGAGACAGCAGAATCTTATGAATGGTTACTGACGACATTCTTAGGTGTGTTTGGGGAACAACCTAGGATGGTTGTGACGGATCAGAATGTATCAATGAAAAAAGCAATTGCAACAGTTTTCCCAGATTCAAGACATAGACTTTGTATGTGGCACATAACTCAAAAGCTACCATCAAAAGTTAGCAAAAGGATTTTTGTAAACACAGATTTCAAAAAGAAATTCAACCAAATTGTTTGGGATGTATCAATAAGTCCAGAAAGGTTTGAGAGGAAATGGAAAGAAATAATGAAAGAGTTTAAGTTGGAAGATGATGCATGGTTCAAGCACATGTATCAAATAAGAACCACATGGATACCAGCATACTTTAGAGAATTAGCGATGTCAGGTCTAATGAGAACAACTTTCCGTTCTAGTTGAGAAAGTTAGAGCACTGAAAGACGAGATTGAAGATAAAGTTTATACTTCCAGAACAAAGAAAACAAGGGAAGTTATTGAGGAGTTCCTAGGTGTGCAAAAGTCAGATACAAGGGAAGTTGAAAATCCATCAGTTGTAAGTTATAAAGGGAGTCATGCAGATTCAAGATTGAAAAGTTCAAAGGAAATTGCAATGGAAGCATACGTCAAGCCTAAGAGAAAATGTGCAAATTGTGGCAGGATGACGAATCATGACAAAAGAAACTGTGAGAAGAAGAAAATAGAAGAAGAAAAAGCTAAAGCGGTTGCTGAAACTCTTAAAAGGTTTAAAAAATAATAAAATGACTTGTGGTGATTTATTCTTATTCATTGCTGATTACATTGCTAAGTACATTGCTGAGTATATTTTTCAAATTTTGTATGACTGAAATATTGGTTTTATTTGGATGGTAAAGTGATTACTTGCAGGTTATTATATGTGCTCTTATTATTATAAATATTTGTAAGGTAGCAGTTGAAGTAGTGATACATTTTTTTTAAAAAGCATCATACATTTAAGGTGCATCCATCTCTAATTATTTATGAATATATTTTTGTGATTTACTTGTTAATTAGGCTGATCTGCTTTTTTTCTCTCTTTCTTTTAAGGTGTTACACAACAAAGAAGAAGATACTTTTGATTGCAGCTACTTAGCTTTTGCCCGTTATGGATTCTTATGTCGGCACATATTTTGTATGTTTAAAGCTAAAGATATTGAAGAAATTCCTGAAAAATACATTCTTAGAAGGTGGAGAAAAGATTTAGTACCGCCAGGAATGCGTACAAGAAGAACAAGGTACGGTGAGTCGAGCGAAGAATGTGAGAAGCTTGGTAATGAGTTTCATTTCATTGTAGAGAATTGTATTAGCATGTTATCGAAAGACGAAGCAAAACTTTGTGTTCTTGTTGAGAAAGTTAGAGCACTGAAAGACGAGATTGAAGATAAAGTTTATACTTCCAGAACAAAGAAAACAAGGGAAGTTGAAAATCCATCAGTTGTAAGTTATAAAGGGAGTCATGCAGATTCAAGATTGAAAAGTTCAAAGGAAATTGCAATGGAAGCATACGTCAAGCCTAAGAGAAAATGTGCAAATTGTGGCAGGATGACGAATCATGACAAAAGAAACTGTGAGAAGAAGAAAATAGAAGAAGAAAAAGCTAAAGCGGTTGCTGAAACTCTTAAAAGGTTTAAAAAATAATAAAATGACTTGTGGTGATTTATTCTTATTCATTGCTGATTACATTGCTAAGTACATTGCTGAGTATATTTTTCAAATTTTGTATGACTGAAATATTGGTTTTATTTGGATGGTAAAGTGATTACTTGCAGGTTATTATATGTGCTCTTATTATTATAAATATTTGTAAGGTAGCAGTTGAAGTAGTGATACATTTTTTTTAAAAGCATCATACATTTTTAAAGAAAATAATAACTTACCTTATTTCATGTTAACAAGACTGCCAGGTCGACCCACACATTTTGCAAATAAAAGTTTTTATTCAACTTGCAAAGTGGATAAGTAAAAAGGAAAACACAACACAAACCACATTAGGATCATTTTTAAAGAAAATAATAACTTACCTTATTTCATGTTAACAAGACTGCCAGGTCGACCCACACATTTTGCAAATAAAAGTTTTTATTCAACTTGCAAAGTGGATAAGTAAAAAGGAAAACACAACACAAACCACATTAGGATCATTCTTTTAGAGAACGTATTAAAGGATATATACATTTAAGGTGCATCCATCTCTAATTATTTATGAATATATTTTTGTGATTTACTTGTTAGTTAGGCTGATCTGCCTTTTTTTTTGTTTTTTTTTTTTTTTTTTTTTTTTTTTTTTTTTTTTTTTTTTTTTTTTTTTTTTTTTTTTTTTTTTTTTTTTTTTTTTTTTTTTTTTTTTTTTTTTTTTTTTTTTTTTTTTTTTTTTTTTTTTTTTTTTTTTTTTTTTTTTTTTTTTTTTTTTTTTTTTTTTTTTTTTTTTTTTTTTTTTTTTTTTTTTTTTTTTTTTTTTTTTTTTTTTTTTTTTTTTTTTTTTTTTTTTTTTTTTTTTTTTTTTTTTTTTTTTTTTTTTTTTTTTTTTTTTTTTTTTTTTTTTTTTTTTTTTTTTTTTTTTTTTTTTTTTTTTTTTTTTTTTTTTTTTTTTTTTTTTTTTTTTTTTTTTTTTTTTTTTTTTTTTTTTTTTTTTTTTTTTTTTTTTTTTTTTTTTTTTTTTTTTTTTTTTTTTTTTTTTTTTTTTTTTTTTTTTTTTTTTTTTTTTTTTTTTTTTTTTTTTTTTTTTTTTTTTTTTTTTTTTTTTTTTTTTTTTTTTTTTTTTTTTTTTTTTTTTTTTTTTTTTTTTTTTTTTTTTTTTTTTTTTTTTTTTTTTTTTTTTTTTTTTTTTTTTTTTTTTTTTTTTTTTTTTTTTTTTTTTTTTTTTTTTTTTTTTTTTTTTTTTTTTTTTTTTTTTTTTTTTTTTTTTTTTTTTTTTTTTTTTTTTTTTTTTTTTTTTTTTTTTTTTTTTTTTTTTTTTTTTTTTTTTTTTTTTTTTTTTTTTTTTTTTTTTTTTTTTTTTTTTTTTTTTTTTTTTTTTTTTTTTTTTTTTTTTTTTTTTTTTTTTTTTTTTTTTTTTTTTTTTTTTTTTTTTTTTTTTTTTTTTTTTTTTTTTTTTTTTTTTTTTTTTTTTTTTTTTTTTTTTTTTTTTTTTTTTTTTTTTTTTTTTTTTTTTTTTTTTTTTTTTTTTTTTTTTTTTTTTTTTTTTTTTTTTTTTTTTTTTTTTTTTTTTTTTTTTTTTTTTTTTTTTTTTTTTTTTTTTTTTTTTTTTTTTTTTTTTTTTTTTTTTTTTTTTTTTTTTTTTTTTTTTTTTTTTTTTTTTTTTTTTTTTTTTTTTTTTTTTTTTTTTTTTTTTTTTTTTTTTTTTTTTTTTTTTTTTTTTTTTTTTTTTTTTTTTTTTTTTTTTTTTTTTTTTTTTTTTTTTTTTTTTTTTTTTTTTTTTTTTTTTTTTTTTATTTTTTTTATTTTTTTTTTTTTTTTTTTTATTTTTTATTTTATTTTATTTTATTTTATTTTTTTTTTTATTTTTTTTTTTTTATTTCATGTTAACAAGACTGCCAGGTCGACCCACACATTTTGCAAATAAAAGTTTTTATTCAACTTGCAAAGTGGATAAGTAAAAAGGAAAACACAACACAAACCACATTAGGATCATTCTTTTAGAGAACGTATTAAATTGTTTTTGTTATTTAATGAAAAACGTATTAAATGATATTTTAAATAATTAACTTACAACAAGTATATTGAAATAGATTTCAAAAATGTAGACATATTGTACAATACAAATGTATGAAAGATATATGTAAAACTTAACTTAAACCATGTGTAAGATGTAACATCCGTGAGTTTTGACCGTTTGACTTTACGTGCAATCTGACTAACAATTTAAGTTAATAAAATATTTGGGTCGTTTTGTGATTAAATGACAATGTGGTATGTTCGTCGGGTCGATAATATGTTTTAACCGGTGTTTAAATGCCTAACGTTTTATAATTTGGCTTGGGAAGAGAAACGGGTCGACCCGTGGGTGATCCACGACCCACCAGCCCCCTTGACCCATTTCCCTCCCCTTATCTCTCCCTTCCACCACACAACTCTTTTATCTCTTTCTCTTTTTCTCTCTAAGTGAAAAGCAAGACCAATCCATCTCCTCTCTTCATTTCTCTTGCTATATTTGGTGTTTTGGGCTTAGATTAACTCGAGAATCATTGTCATCTTCATCTCATTATCGTCTAAGCAAAGGATTTCATTTCTTAGTTCAAGGTTTTACCCATTTTGACCCAATTCGGGTTCTAGCTCGGAAAGGAAGTTTTGGTAAGTCTAATTCATCCCATTTACTTCTATTTATGTTAGTTTACTCGTTTCTAGTCATCTCGTACATTTACAAGTTCTAAATCGCCTTAAAATGAGTTTTGGGTTAATTAGGGTTTAATTAGGGTTTGATCGATTTGGAGAATTTGATGATGTTATGGATGGAAATATGGGTTTGGGCAAGTGTATTTAGGTGTTTGAAGGTCAAATGTAACATCAAAATGAGTCCTTTAATCTTGCAATGCGATTTAGGGTTTTGGGTTCTTGTTTTTCCTGCATAAAATGCTCCTGGTCGTATTGCTGCCCAGTAAGGGGCGTAACCTACGGCCCTATGGGGCGTAAGTTACGCCAGTTATATTTTCTTTGGGCATACCTTACGCCAAATGTGGGCGTACCTTACGGTGCTCTCCATTTTCATTACGCCAAATTGCTTCTGTTTACGCCCCCTTGCTCTAGAACTTTGTATGGGCGTAAGTTACGGCCCATAGGGCGTAGCTTACGCCAGTTGTAATTTTCTGATTTTCTTGTTTGACCTAGTTGACTTCCAGAACCCTAATAACGTATCGGGCTTCGATCTAAATCACTTCTTAACTTATTTAACAATGATTAAGAGTACTAGAAGTCACCATATGTCGAGAATCACTTTGGAAACCTAATTAGGGTTTTGCCGAATAATTTAATAACTACGTATATGTGTTTATGTGTATTGATATGAATGTATATGATCGATATTTAGGTGTTGGACGTGAAGTGATCATTGAACGACAGTAACTTGACTTTGTATCAAACTTAACTTCTTTGCCGATCAGGTGAGTTTCGTAGTTCCCTACTCGCTTGAGATTCGGGCTGGAAAGTGTAGGTTTGACGTGTTTACTTGCATTTGTAGATTAATTGATTGTTTGTTTAGATTGTGATTATTGACGATGGTTCCTTGTGATCCATTACTACGAACTCACCAACCTTGTGTTGACTATGCTTAGTACACTTTTCAGGTAACCAGGTTAATCCAGGACGTGGAGTTTGATTGTTTGCTTGCTGATGAACCCGGACTTGGACTTATATGGATCAAGGATCCATTTGCCTTCTTTTGCATTGTACTTAGGACCGTTAGCCATCTTTTGATGTTCATTTGTTAACTTCATTGGTTACTTGCTCCTTATGTATTTTGGTACTTGTTTATCTTATTGTATGGATTCACTGAATCCTTTATTTGCATTTAGTTCATGTTCTACATTAATCCCACCTTGTGCTATATGATTTCCGTGATATCCTGAGCCTTGGCTTGGGGTGTTACAGAATGGTGGCCCATGCGTGGTCGTAGAGAATTAGGCGGTTTGACCTAGACTACGGCTTAAGTTAAAACTCTTCATATAACATGCATGGTTAGGAAATTTGTGTGCAACGTGAATTTTGTGAACCCTAGAAGGTGTATATAGTGAGTTCGTAGTTAAGACCACTTATGTGATGACTTGAGTTTAATGTGATGAATGTGAATTGAGTACAATGTGGTTAATGTGTGCATTGATTGAGGTGATTGTCGTTGATATGGATTGTTACTATTGATTGGTGGTTCATGTTCATCGTATTGTGATTATTGACGATGGTTCCTTGTGATCCATTACTACGAACTCACCAACCTTGTGTTGACTATGCTTAGTACACTTTTCAGGTAACCAGGTTAATCCAGGACGTGGAGTTTGATTGTTTGCTTGCTGATGAACCCGGACTTGGACTTATATGGATCAAGGATCCATTTGCCTTCTTTTGCATTGTACTTAGGACCGTTAGCCATCTTTTGATGTTCATTTGTTAACTTCATTGGTTACTTGCTCCTTATGTATTTTGGTACTTGTTTATCTTATTGTATGGATTCACTGAATCCTTTATTTGCATTTAGTTCATGTTCTACATTAATCCCACCTTGTGCTATATGATTTCCGTGATATCCTGAGCCTTGGCTTGGGGTGTTACAGAATGGTGGCCCATGCGTGGTCGTAGAGAATTAGGCGGTTTGACCTAGACTACGGCTTAAGTTAAAACTCTTCATATAACATGCATGGTTAGGAAATTTGTGTGCAACGTGAATTTTGTGAACCCTAGAAGGTGTATATAGTGAGTTCGTAGTTAAGACCACTTATGTGATGACTTGAGTTTAATGTGATGAATGTGAATTGAGTACAATGTGGTTAATGTGTGCATTGATTGAGGTGATTGTCGTTGATATGGATTGTTGGTTCATGTTCATCGTATTGTGATTGTTGAGTTATGATTGATGCATTTTCGATAAATTGTAAGCATGCATACATTGTTCATAATCCCTCGGTTGAGGACTCAAACATCCTAGTGTATAGATGTATACACTTATCCTGTGAGATGTTGGTGACATGACATCCGGGTATATAGACATATATACGCCGATGATTTTGAGATGCAGCCTGTGTCATTGCTATGACAGGCGGGTATCGTTGCATATGTGACTGAGTTCACACGCACCCCCAAGCTATGGGAAACGTGAGCGAGGTCGTTCGCTCCCCGGGGAATTGGTACACTTTTGATGATTGTTGAGAGTCACAGGTAGGTAAGCAAGCCGCCCTGGTGCCAAGCTAAAGACAAGGATCACATCGATAAGAGAAAAAGCAAAGACGGCTTTTGCCGAATATTGATTGTTGGTTCATGTTCATCGTATTGTGATTGTTGAGTTATGATTGATGCATTTTCGATAAATTGTAAGCATGCATACATTGTTCATAATCCCTCGGTTGAGGACTCAAACATCCTAGTGTATAGATGTATACACTTATCCTGTGAGATGTTGGTGACATGACATCCGGGTATATAGACATATATACGCCGATGATTTTGAGATGCAGCCTGTGTCATTGCTATGACAGGCGGGTATCGTTGCATATGTGACTGAGTTCACACGCACCCCCAAGCTATGGGAAACGTGTGCGAGGTCGTTCGCTCCCCGGGGAACTGGTACACTTTTGATGATTGTTGAGAGTCACATGATATACACCTGGTGCCAAGCTAAAGACAAGGATCACATCGATAAGAGAAAAAGCAAAGACGGCTTTTGCGAATATTATTTTTTCATTTCATACATATTGTGATTATTGACGATGGTTCCTTGTGATCCATTACTACGAACTCACCAACCTTGTGTTGACTATGCTTAGTACACTTTTCAGGTAACCAGGTTAATCCAGGACGTGGAGTTTGATTGTTTGCTTGCTGATGAACCCGGACTTGGACTTATATGGATCAAGGATCCATTTGCCTTCTTTTGCATTGTACTTAGGACCGTTAGCCATCTTTTGATGTTCATTTGTTAACTTCATTGGTTACTTGCTCCTTATGTATTTTGGTACTTGTTTATCTTATTGTATGGATTCACTGAATCCTTTATTTGCATTTAGTTCATGTTCTACATTAATCCCACCTTGTGCTATATGATTTCCGTGATATCCTGAGCCTTGGCTTGGGGTGTTACAGAATGGTGGCCCATGCGTGGTCGTAGAGAATTAGGCGGTTTGACCTAGACTACGGCTTAAGTTAAAACTCTTCATATAACATGCATGGTTAGGAAATTTGTGTGCAACGTGAATTTTGTGAACCCTAGAAGGTGTATATAGTGAGTTCGTAGTTAAGACCACTTATGTGATGACTTGAGTTTAATGTGATGAATGTGAATTGAGTACAATGTGGTTAATGTGTGCATTGATTGAGGTGATTGTCGTTGATATGGATTGTTACTATTGATTGGTGCTAGTTGGATGATTTAGAGCAAAATGAAGTTATGTTATTAACTTAGTATAATATTGTGGCAACCCTAAAAGAACCCGATCAACTCTTTTATGGTCACCCAACATTATAACAAGTTAATAACATCATGGATTGCGCATGCATGGCTTAGAGTATGATAAGGAACCGATATGCTTAATGGAAGTTGATTAGGTGGAGGGTTAGCCATTGGTACACCCTGTATACATACCCGGTCAATAACTAGAGAGCATATCGAATTCGGATTATACTTTAAACCACTCGTGTTAGTTGACTTGTTTTAGTTGCTTGTAATGAGATGTGTTTAATACGAGTAATTGGTTTTGATGGTGGACAATTGTTGTGAACTTAGCACGAGAACATGGTAGATAACGATTACTTGAGAACCTTGATATGTTGTCCTTGACATAGTGTTATGAAACACGTATGATATGTTGGTATGATAGCACGATATATGACAGTTACTTGACAACATTTATATGTTGGCCTTAGTGTAAAGACATTAAACATGCGTAGTGTGTTGGTATGAAAGTACTAACTACTAGTGCGACTAACATGAGAGCAGTTGTGAAGCTAACCCCCGAGTCACAAACTCTAGAACTATTACTATGATTGGATTTGGTAGTGGAATGACATGTTGACTAGTATGATTTAGTGACATATATGTTATGCATGTGTGATGTGTATGTATGTATGCCCTGTAGTGGTCACGTTGATGCTGTGAATGTTTTCGTTGTTGTCCGACTTAAACGTGTTGATAAACGGTTAGAATACAATGTGATAAATATGTTGATATGCACCCTACGGGAGTGTCAAGGTTGTAAGCATCTTAACTCCCATGTATTATAAACGGATGATATTCCAACACAAATGATGTTAATTGTAATCGGTGAACAATAGGGATATGTTGCTAAATAGTATGTGAAATTGAACATGTAGGAGACATTGTTAAACTGGGTTGTAAGCATAATATAACGTAGCTGGTAATGCACGTGTAAAATGTATTAGTAGATGGACGGTTATATGAATGAATTTAACATGCTAGTTTTATTGCATGATTATGGGAAAACCATATCATTAAACTTGTTTTCTTTATGCTTGATGTAACGGAAATAGATAATGCATGTGTAGGGATGTTAATCGGTAAGCACTTGCAAGAACGGATTGGTGTACTAGTTTGTTAGTCTTAACAGGTATAAATTTTGTCGAAGCTAAGAGTATGTACATGAGATAAGCAAATATGGTGATGTATGTATAAATATTTACTCAATGTACAATTGTATGAATAAGGACAGTAGACATGTCTGATAATTGGAGTATGCTCAAAAAGTTAATTCTTAACCTAGTTATAAGAAAGAATTAGTAATGATTGAAAACTTATGCATAGTTATACCCAACGTATGAGAGATTGTATGTACGGCTTGGTATTGCGAGATTAGTTGATAGACCTACAAAATCTTACCTCCTAACTAGGCTATGTAAATAAATTGTTAGGAAATGCGGTGGAACAAATATGGTTGCCATGATATTCTAATTATTGAATATGCTTAAATTTTGTTGCCTAACTAAGCTGGTGAAATAAATCGTTAGGACTTGGTAATACATGCGTAAAGGAAATTGGAGTCTTGGGAAATTGTGTGTATAGGTTGTGTGTATAGGTTGACATGCCAGCCAAATTGCCATAATATATCAACATCTTGTTGCCTAACTTGCTTATTGAATACATAATTAGGAATTGAAGATGCATGCGTAGATGTAAATGGTATAGCTGGTACGACCACTATAAACTACTTGACTAAGTTATTTCCCCTTGTTTAATGTATGATTTAATCAGTAACATAGAGACTATAAGTATAGTCATATTATGAAGACGAGAACTCCGTTGTATTATACGTCCCTAAGATTGAACTTTAGGAAAATGCCTGAGTTAACTAAGGTGGATTGAGTAGAATAAACAAATAACAGTGGAGTTAATTGCGAAGTCAATATCGATGGCGACAACGGAACGTAACGATTCATTGTGAGCTGCTATACAACT
>CM067171.1:96723723-96738723 GCA_034093135.1 Erigeron breviscapus | reverse complement strand
GTTTTTCTGCATAAAATGCTCCTGGTCGTATTGCTGCCCAGTAAGGGGCGTAACCTACGGCCCTATGGGGCGTAAGTTACGCCAGTTATATTTTCTTTGGGCATACCTTACGCCAAATGTGGGCGTACCTTACGGTGCTCTCCATTTTCATTACGCCAAATTGCTTCTGTTTACGCCCCCTTGCTCTAGAACTTTGTATGGGCGTAAGTTACGGCCCATAGGGGCGTAGCTTACGCCAGTTGTAATTTTCTGATTTTCTTGTTTGACCTAGTTGACTTCCAGAACCCTAATAACGTATCGGGCTTCGATCTAAATCACTTCTTAACTTATTTAACAATGATTAAGAGTACTAGAAGTCACCATATGTCGAGAATCACTTTGGAAACCTAATTAGGGTTTTGCCGAATAATTTAATAACTACGTATATGTGTTTATGTGTATTGATATGAATGTATATGATCGATATTTAGGTGTTGGACGTGAAGTGATCATTGAACGACAGTAACTTGACTTTGTATCAAACTTAACTTCTTTGCCGATCAGGTGAGTTTCGTAGTTCCCTACTCGCTTGAGATTTTGGTACTTGTTTATCTTATTGTATGGATTCACTGAATCCTTTATTTGCATTTAGTTCATGTTCTACATTAATCCCACCTTGTGCTATATGATTTCCGTGATATCCTGAGCCTTGGCTTGGGGTGTTACAAAGATCAATTACCCAAAGCTAAATATGAACTAGCTTGTTAACAAAACATATTAGAATACAAACTTGTTCATAAATAATCTAACAACCCAGTTAACCATAAAAGTCAAATCCGCCAAAAAACTTATAATTTTCATACCCAATTCGAAAATAAAACCTTCAGCTACCTCAAATACCTTCTGCTGACACTTAACATCACACATAAACAAATATACATCCCATTTCTAATACTAAAGTTGAATCAATATCCAAGTTTGACTAAAATAAGTCAAACCTGAAAAAATAAAATTATATCTTTCCTTCTCAAATTCTAACTCATTCCACCAACAGAAATTTGCCAACACAAGAATATCAATGTCCATTAACCATTAAAACAGAACCCCCACCCCAAGACTCAAAAGAATATCAATGTCCATTAACCATTAAAACAGAACCCCCACCCCAAGACTCAAAACATTTAACTTGTACCAAAACATTTCTTCTACAATCCAACTAATAAAAATAGTGAAAACAAGTTAACAATATCAGAAAATAATAAACTTAAAAAATGATCATATAAAAACTGATGACATGAATGTCTATAAAAAACTGCAAAGGATCAACCAATCAAAATCCATAATACAGTAACCAAAAACTACATTTCTTTCATATAACCTAAATAGAATCAAAACCACTTATGAATACCTACAACAGGCAACCCTAAATAACTAACAAATATACTCTTTATAAATAGAATCAAAAACTCTACTAAAAGCATCCAACATTCATACCCAAATAATATCAAAGCTAAGATTTCATTATAGCATACCCAATTCAAACAATAGTTGCAATAAAAATATGAAACCCCTGAGCTATTTATATTGAAAGTGCAGACACGGATCAAGTAAGACAAACAGTTTTATCACACTTCCAGGATTGACAAAAATAATAATAGAAATATGAACCATACTCAACCTCCATGTCAATAACTTTGATAGTAATAAAGTAACAAAATATTAATGTACTTACCTGATAGATTTAAGGAATATTTACTTTGATCGTTGCTTCAATCCTTCTATCTATTTCATGAAATGCCTTTCTATCAAGAACTTTCCTTTTAAACTCAGTAAGATTGTAGTATTCTTTAACCTCTTTTGGAAAAAGACAACACTTCTCATTGACATTTGATGTCAGAATCTTTGTGACATATTTCTTTCTTAAATTCAACAACTGATCTTGTAGATATATCCCTTCATGTACATCTTCATTTACAAAACCACAGTTGAAATCGAACACATTATTTCCCTTGTACATCTCCATATGACTCATTGCAAAGATTCCGGAATCGTTAATATTATTCTTCTGAGTTCTCCAATTCATTTTGATAATTTTTTCTTTGACATTTGAAAAATAACATCTTTCTCCTTCCAAAATAAAGATTGAATCAACAAATCCTCTCTGAAAAAGTTAAAAAAAGAAAAAAGTAATGAAATGTAATGTAATACAAAAAAATGTATAAAACTAAAAATTATCATACCAACATCTTTGGATAAACTCCGTAAATCTGCTCAACGTTATCTGTTGCATGCAATTTATTGTCCAAGATATGGACTTTTGATGTTCTTAAATTGCATACGACAACATAATATGCATCATCAGACACCATCGGAAAAAATAGCTGTTTAATAATAAAATTGTATTAATGTACGAGAAATATGTAATAAAACTTTAAATTTAATTGATGAAATATAAGTACCAAATCAATATCGTTGATACTTTTTATTTGTGAGCTCTCCATAGCTTGGAAAACTCTATTGGAGAACGTTTGTATCAACCCAAGATCATCATCATATGTTGGAGACTGATCGTGTATCATATCAGGAGACTTTTTAAAAAATAGCAAGAGAAAAAAAAAGTTATTGCATTATAATTCAAAACCATAACCCATGCATCAATTACTCCAGTTATAATCATGTGTCCAGGATACATTGTTTCAAAAATAACTCTTGAACACTCAAAGTCTTTATACTTGAAGATGATTTCACTGACAAATTAAGTTTGTGATAGTTTAATATAATGAAGTAATGTACATAAAACAAAAAATATCAAAATTGGATATAATAAGTAATTTGACTTACGATGGTTTAAGTCTTGCAGCAAAAATTGCAGCCGACAGTCTCTCCTCATCTACTTGCAATGTTGCATTAACTAGGGATGGGCATGGGACTGGTACCGTCCCGTACCGGTCCCGGTACCGACGGTACCGATCCCGAATTTGATCAAAAGTTGGTACCGATCCCGATCCCATATGAATCGGTACAGTACCGGTACCGAGTCGGTACGGGACCGGGACTTCGGTACCAAATCCCGACTAGTACCGATTTTTGGGGTAACAAAACTAAAAAAATAAGGTAACTCAAGCATATGCAAGAATTTTATTGAGCTAGTTTATGTTATATGTGCCAAACTTCAGGTTTTATTTTATGCTTACTAAAATTATCGATTTTATATAGTTGGTTTTTGAAGAAAAGTGTTTCAAGTGTTTATTGCAAGGATGCTATTTGACTTTGTGCTACTGAAGTGTTACTCCGTATTTCCTAGTTTTCAAGTTTGATGAATGATAGTTTAATAGGTTTAACAAGCTCTTTTTGTTAAGCTGATTAAGTCTTGGTTTTTTTGGGTCTTTTTCGTTTCATGTTTATATCTAAACATGTTATCTTCAACTAATAAAAATACTAGAGCATTACAGTGCAATTATGTGCCTTTTATCATTATGCTAATTCTTGCTTGCCAACAATCTTAACTCTTGAGGTACTCATAACAGGAAAGATAGTTTAGTTCAAGGTATATACTATTAAGCCCATATTGATACTGATATACATACAAGTTGATATAGATACTGATATACATAAAAATATAAATATAAAATGAACATTAATATTTGTTAGTCGGGACTAAATGGGACCATCGGAATTTCCTCGGTATTTCCCGGTACCGGTACCGTTTGGTACCGATCCCACGAACTCATAAAAATGGGTACCGGTCCCGGTCCCGGTCGGGATTCGGTACCAATTTTCGGTACCGGTATCGGGACGGGATCGGGATTTGGGACTTTCTGCTCATCCCTAGCATTAACTGTGACTTTTTTCATAGCATAAGGAGAAGCTATACAATTCCCTGCAACTTTTTCTGTACCTTGTACTTGAAATTTTTTTAACAACGAATCAAAAGAAACAATTTCTTTCCCACTAGCAGCTCCTTTTTCTTCTTTAACTGCAATTCCTTTACCAGCAACTTTGTTTTGTGGTGAAGATCTTAAAAATGGTAACTCCGATATAACTTTATCAACATCTGGTGAATTCTGTAGTGCTGAATCAATTTTGACATTTGGTGTAGCTGGTGAGTCCTTGCATCCTAGATTCTGTAACATTTGCCATTTTGGTCCATTAATAAACATGGCAAACTTTTATGGATATATATGTAAAACGTTGCTTTTTCGATCGTTTCTTTCTCGAATGAACTTAAGACTTCCTAGAACCTAATATCTAGTGTTTTAACACTTTGATATGGCCATAATCTTCCAATAAACTACTTCATTAAAACTTAAATACTTCTTAGAAACATATCCTAAAATCTTGTTTAAAAACTCAAAGGAATGAACCCGAAACGACTGGTAACATTTGAGGAAACAACTAGGAAGTTGTCAAAAGTGAAAAGACTAAAATGCCCTTTCAAAAATCTGCACCTTAAAGTCTCCTAGCCCATGGTATTGCAAAACCATCAACTTTGCCCATGGTATTCATTAACTTAACTATGATTACTTATTAACTAAACTAGTAATCATGCTTAAATTTTACCTATAAATACTAAGCTTAAGTCTTCACAAATACTTACACCTCCCATCTCTTTCTCCCTCAATTTGGCATTCCACAACTCTATAATCATTCCCCCTCCCTTTTAATAATAAATCTCAAGAACTACTCAAAGTTCTAAATAAAGCAAGGTTACTTTGCAAGAAAATTGTCAAGTGAAGTTGTTATTGAGAATTCCCTCAAAGATCTTCAAAAGCCTAGTTATAATGACCACATGAAAGTTGGTCTATAACATCATTTTCTCAAGATTCAAGACCAACTCTTAGTCGATCTCATATATCGTTACTTTGATCCTAGAATTTATAATTCTCCAACCTGGTAAGTGTTTCTATGAAACCTTACTATACTTTGCTTTATGATTATATGACTATATGTTATGTATTGAAATGCTTGTCAACTTACTTTTATACTCAATTGATACATACTTGCATTTAAATACAGTAAATATCCTATTAACAGTATTCACCATCTATGAATTATTTCGTATTCTCGAGATTCTTGGTTTTGGATAGAATATATCCTTAATACACTTTTAACCGTATTATA
Source organism: Erigeron breviscapus (assembly GCA_034093135.1). Lineage (NCBI taxonomy): Eukaryota > Viridiplantae > Streptophyta > Magnoliopsida > Asterales > Asteraceae > Erigeron > Erigeron breviscapus. The sequence continues at coordinate 96,733,623 of CM067171.1, read as the reverse complement.
TTTCTAAACGTGATGGGTATACCAGCGGAGCGGATTGTAGTTCACAAACGGTTTGCGATTCGCATTCTAAACGCAACTTGGTTCACCGTCTGGATACTACATGACCCACGTCAACCCTAACACAACTTGAAATAAAATACTGGTTTTTCCTACCATTTAAGGTATCTCTTCATTATATAATTAATACATTTTCGTATTGGTTATAATACATACTATTTAAAAATACTTCAAAAGGATTTAGAAATATCGGAGGAATACTGTATATATCCTACGGATACGTATTATATACGGAAAGTTACATTTTTACCCTACAGTTTCAAAGTTGTCATTTTCAGTCCTTATAAGTTTGACATTTGACAATTTAGTCCCTCAAGTTTCAAGAATGACAATTTAGTCCCTCAAGTTTCAAGAATGACAATTTAGTCCCTCAAGTTTCAAAAATGACAAATTAGTCCTTAAAACTTTTATAACATAAATGAGGTTTCACTTGCAAAATACTTGAAAGGATTCTTAAAGATAAATTCAAATACCTATAAAAGCTCACAAAGTAAATACGTTGACAAGCGTATTAATAAGATATCCTTATAGTTGTATATCTATATTTGGAATTTAGCATGAATATAAATCAATTCACATTGAAATTAGGGAATACGTAACGTGGCCAGTTGACTCGCTCGTCATCGTTAACTACATCAATCTCTTCTATTTTTCTGTTGAACTATCAAGAATAAGGTGAGTTCCGTAGCTCCCTACTCAATTGAGATTCGGGCTGAAAAGTGTACATATATGTGCTTGTTTGATTGTCTGGTTGATTTGATTTACGGTTTATTGATTGTTTGATGAAATGTTTCGATTGAAATATGGAACTGATTGATTGATGATTGATGGATAGTTTTGATTTAGTGTTTGATGGTTTACTAATGTGATTGTGATATTGTAATTTATTTAGGATAGATGTACATACATGGAAGTCGGTTATGCCTTCAAAGGGTTTTAGATGTGGTGGGAAGGCTGCGGGTGACCCTATATATAAGCATCTGGGACTCGTTGAAAGTAGAATCCTCCTAAGTGTATGTACGTATAGTCTTCTTTGGTTGTTGGACATATAGACTTGTTTATTGATGATTATGCATATTGAGACGTACTTGTTGTGGGCATTACCAAGGCAAGTTGTTGAACTGTAAGGCCACATTTCGAGTACTTTGGGTACTATATGTTATGTATTGAAATGCTTGTCAACTTACTTTTATACTCAATTGATACATACTTGCATTTAAATACAGTAAATATCCTATTAACAGTATTCACCATCTATGAATTATTTCGTATTCTCGAGATTCTTGGTTTTGGATAGAATATATCCTTAATACACTTTTAACCGTATTATATTTCTAAACGATGGGTATACCAGCGGAGCGGATTGTAGTTCACAAACGGTTTGCGATTCGCATTCTAAACGCAACTTGGTTCACCGTCTGGATACTACATGACCCACGTCAACCCTAACACAACTTGAAATAAAATACTGGTTTTTCCTACCATTTAAGGTATCTCTTCATTATATAATTAATACATTTTCGTATTGGTTATAATACATACTATTTAAAAATACTTCAAAAGGATTTAGAAATATCGGAGGAATACTGTATATATCCTACGGATACGTATTATATACGGAAAGTTACATTTTTACCCTACAGTTTCAAAGTTGTCATTTTCAGTCCTTATAAGTTTGACATTTGACAATTTAGTCCCTCAAGTTTCAAGAATGACAATTTAGTCCCTCAAGTTTCAAAAATGACAAATTAGTCCTTAAAACTTTTATAACATAAATGAGGTTTCACTTGCAAAATACTTGAAAGGATTCTTAAAGATAAATTCAAATACCTATAAAAGCTCACAAAGTAAATACGTTGACAAGCGTATTAATAAGATATCCTTATAGTTGTATATCTATATTTGGAATTTAGCATGAATATAAATCAATTCACATTGAAATTAGGGAATACGTAACGTGGCCAGTTGACTCGCTCGTCATCGTTAACTACATCAATCTCTTCTATTTTTCTGTTGAACTATCAAGAATAAGGTGAGTTCCGTAGCTCCCTACTCAATTGAGATTCGGGCTGAAAAGTGTACATATATGTGCTTGTTTGATTGTCTGGTTGATTTGATTTACGGTTTATTGATTGTTTGATGAAATGTTTCGATTGAAATATGGAACTGATTGATTGATGATTGATGGATAGTTTTGATTTAGTGTTTGATGGTTTACTAATGTGATTGTGATATTGTAATTTATTTAGGATAGATGTACATACATGGAAGTCGGTTATGCCTTCAAAGGGTTTTAGATGTGGTGGGAAGGCTGCGGGTGACCCTATATATAAGCATCTGGGACTCGTTGAAAGTAGAATCCTCCTAAGTGTATGTACGTATAGTCTTCTTTGGTTGTTGGACATATAGACTTGTTTATTGATGATTATGCATATTGAGACGTACTTGTTGTGGGCATTACCAAGGCAAGTTGTTGAACTGTAAGGCCACATTTCGAGTACTTTGGGTACTATATGTATATGTACATCCGAGTACTTTCAAGTACTTGATGCCAAGTATTAGCCATACTTGATGACTTGATATGATTAACACCACGATGTGGACCAAGTATTGTGATACTTGATGATTTTGAGGTACATTACATAACATTGATACACATATGATGCACGTATTGGCATTTATACATATTTGATAACATTGCATGACATTGATACACATACGATGCATTTCTTGGTAATAATAGCCATTGTACTTGATTGTATCCGAACTATCTTGTATCATTTGTTGTTTGGCTATGTTAACCTCCATTATTTAACAGGTGACGTACATGGGTTTGTTGTAAGTACATTGATTGATGTTCTAATTACATATGATTTTGTTATTGATGATGGTCCCTTGTAAACCATTACTACGAACTCACCAACCTAGTGTTGACCTTGTTTAGTACACTTTTCAGGAAACCAGGTGAACCAGGGACGTGATGCTTGAATTTTGTTGCTTTTGAACCAGGGCATGGACTTAGATGGATCAAGGATTCATTTGCCCAACTATTGCATCATGTTTAGAATTTAATACTATCTTTTGTATTTGCTTGTAAACGTGTGGAGATTATATGCTTGTATTATATTGTGTGTATGTTCATAATTTAATAAGTTGGATTCACTGAGTCCGACATGTTCATATAGTTTATGTTCTACGATAATTCCACTGTGTGCTATATAATTTCCGTAATACTTTGGGCCCAGCTCGGGGTGTTACAGAATGGTGGCCCATGCATGGTCGTAGAGAATTAGGCGGTTTGACCTAGACTACGGCTTAAGTTAAAACTCTTCATATAGCATGCATGGTTAGGAATTTTGGTGTGCAACGTGAATTATGTGAATCCTAAAAGGTGTACATTGTGAGTTCGTAGAAAAGACCATTTATATGATGACTTGAGTACAATGTGATGATCGCATGATGAGTACAATGTGGTTAATGTGTACATTGATTGAACTTGATTATGATTGAGATGGATTGTTGTTATTGATTGATAATAGTTTGATGAATTAGGGCAAAATGAAGTTATGGCGTTAACTTGATATAACATTGTGGCAACCCTAAAAGAGCCCGATCAACTATTTTATGGTTACCCAGTATTATAACAAGTTAATGACATCACGGATTGCACACGCTTGGTTTAGGGTATAATAAGGAACCGATATGCTTAATGGAAGTTGATTGGGTGGAGGGTTAGCCGTTGGTATACCCTGTATACAAACCCGGTCAATAACTAGAGGGCATATCGAATTCGGATTATACTTTGAACCACTTGTGTTAGTTGTTTGATTGTATGATGTGTTGAGCATGAGTACTTAAATTGTTGATAAACGATCGTAGTGAACTTGGCATGATGACATGATAAGTAACAATCCCCCTTAGAACTCTAGCACTTTGCCATAGCACAATGATATGAATTATGTATGTTGTATCGATATGAGAGCATTGACTACTTGTGTGACTAACATGTGAGCATTTTGAGACTAATTTTCGGGTCAATATGCTTTATAGAAATGGAAAGACCAAGGAGAACCGGAGCTAACTATGGGGTTACCCTTGAAGAGCCATATGAAGCGGAAGCTCAAGGTGGTCGTGGGGGTGGCCGTGGTGGTAGAGGTGGTAGAGGTCGCGGTAGGGGTCGAGGTGGAGGCCAAGGAAGAGGTGGAGGTAATAATGAAGTGCATGCACCGGACTTGGCAGAGGTGATCGCTCAAACGGTCACTAATATCATGCAAACTATTATTGCCCAAGTCACGGCAACTCTTGAAGGGAACAATGGGGCACAACCCAATGAGCCTCAAAACAATGAAGCCCCGGCTAATGTGAATAATGAGGGCGCTCGACCTCATGTTGTGGTGAATGAAGAAGAAGAACCGATTGAAGTTGATAACTATAGGCCCATGTTTAATCAACATGGAATGTACCGCCAAGGTTGTCAATTCAAAGACTTCAAGAATTGTGGGGCACCGGAGTTTGATGGTAAGGGTGGTCCCGTGGACTGTATAAGATGGTTTGAGAAGATTGAAGCAGTAATTGAAAGAAGTCATTGCACACATGATGACCAGATTCCTTACGCATCCGGTATGTTTAAGGATAATGCTTTAAGTTGGTGGAACAAAGAGAAGGGCTTGAACCGGACCCGTAATTTGTTATGGGCTGATTTTAAGAACATGGTGAAGGAGAAGTTTTGCCCTCCTTATGAACTCCAAAATTTAACCATTGAATTTGTCCATCTTAAAATGGACGGGGCAGATTACAAGGGCTATCTTAGACGATTCCAAGATTTGTCTACCCTTGTTCCTCATCTAGTGAATATCGAGTCTCAAGCCATTGCAAAATTTGTGTTAGGCTTGACTCCAGAAGTCCGATCTCTGATAAACTCGGTCATGCCTACTTCTATGGCCGAGGCTATTAACCGTGCCGGTAGTGTTACCGAGGATCTTTTGAGGAGGGGAGTATTGAGCAAGTCATCATCATCAAAAAGAAAAGAAGTGGCGGAGTCTATAGGGTGAAGAAGATGGGAAGGTTTGATCCCAAGAAGGCAAATCGTGGAAGAATTATGGCAGCGGTGGAGTCGGTGAGGAAACCTTATCAAGGACCTCATCCTTTTTGTAATAAATGTAACAAGCACCACCCTACTAACATTCCATGTGGGGCTTGTTTTAATTGCAATCGACTCGGGCATATGGCAAAGGAATGTAGGGCTCCCAGAGCGGCCCCAATAAATGTGGCTCCTCTTCAAGCTGTTCCTCCACGCGGAAATTTCCAAAGGGTACTTGTTATGAATGTGGAAGCCCTAATCACTACCGCAACAATTGTCCTCAATGGGTTGGACAACAAGTTCAAGTGGCTGTTCACCCCAATCAACTTCAAATTGCCGGGCCTAACCAAAACCGAGGACAACAAGGTCACCAAGTACAACCTCGTGGTCGAGCCTTTGCGGTCAATGTCAATGAAGCCCGCAATGATCCAAACGTGGTGGCAGGTACCTTTCTTCTTAATGGTCACTATGCAACCGTTTTGTTTGATTCTGGAGCCGATTTTAGCTTTGTTTCCTCTAGTTTTGTTCCTTTGATTGAAGTTCATCCGTGTGCTCTGAATTATGTGCTTGATATTGAAATGGTAAATGGGTCACTAACTAAACTCAGTCAAATACTTCGTGATTGTATTTTGACTTTAAACGACGTTGAATTTTTCATCGATCTTATGCCCTTTGATATTGGGAGCTTTGATGTGATTGTGGGTATGGATTGGATGTCGGCAGTTAACGCGGTTATTGATTGTGGTGAGAGAGTTGTTAAGATACCTTTGTCTAATGGTAGAATTCTTAGGATTCAAGGCGAAATCTCCGATCCTTCTAACTCTAAAGTTTTTAGTGCTACCGTCTTAAAGGTAGAATTGAAAACCGTTCCTATTGTGTGTGAGTTTCCCGATGTTTTTCCGGATGACTTACCGGGATTACCTCCATCTCGTGAACTTGATTTCCGTATCAATCTAATCCCTGGAGCAGCACCTGTAGCTAAAGCACCTTACAGACTGGCTCTATCTGAACTACAAGAATTGGAAACCCAACTCAAAGAACTCCAAGAGAAAGGTTTCATCCGTCCTAGCCAATCACCTTGGGGTGCTCCCATTCTCTTTGTCAAGAAGAAAGACGGGTCCTTTAGAATGTGTATTGACTACCGGGAGTTGAATAAGCTCACGGTAAAGAACCGGTATCCGCTTCCTCGAATCGATGACCTATTTGATCAACTTCAAGGTGCCAAGCACTTTTCAAAAATCGATCTTCGCTCGGGTTATCATCAACTTCGAGTACACGAAGATGACATTCATAAAACGGCTTTTCGTACACGGTATGGCCATTTTGAATTCACCGTTATGCCTTTCGGGTTGACTAATGCACCGGCGGTGTTCATGGATTTGATGAACCGGGTGTGTCGACCTTTCTTGGACAAGTTTGTCATTGTCTTTATTGACGATATACTTGTTTACTCTAAGACAAAGGAAGAGCATGTCGAGCACTTGCGTGAAGTGCTTGAACTATTGAGAAGGGAGAAGTTGTATGCTAAATTCTCCAAGTGTGAGTTTTGGTTGGAGAAGGTCCACTTTCTTGGTCATGTGGTGAGCAAGGATGGTATTCATGTGGACCCAAGCAAAATTGAGGCAGTCAAGAATTGGAAAAGACCTGAAACGCCATCTGAGATTCGTCAATTCCTTGGATTGGCGGGTTACTATAGAAGGTTCATTGAAAATTTCTCCCGTATTGCACAACCTCTTACACTCTTGACTCAAAAAGAAAGAAAATTTGAATGGGGCGATAGGCAAGAACAAGCTTTCCAAACTCTTAAGGATATGTTGTGTGAAGCACCTATCCTAACTCTTTCGGATGGAGTTGAAGACTTTGTCGTTTATTGTGATGCTTCGGGGCAAGGTCTGGGTTGTGTTCTTATGCAAAAGGGCAAAGTCATTGCTTGTGCCTCTCGGCAACTTAAAGTGCATGAGAAAAACTACCCGACGCATGATTTGGAATTGGGCGCGGTTGTATTTGCTTTGAAATGTTGGAGACATTATCTCTATGGCACAAAATGTGTAATTTACACCGATCACAAAAGTCTCCAACATATCTTTAATCAAAGTGAATTGAATATGAGACAAAGGCGTTGGCTTGAACTCTTTAGTGACTATGATTGTGATATCCGTTATCATCCGGGCAAGGCCAATGTTGTGGCCGATGCCTTGAGTAGAAAAGAGAGAGTTAAGCCGAGACGAGCTAGAGTTATGAGTCTCACGGTAGGGCCAAGTATTCGTGACCGAATCATTGAAGCCCAAATTCAAGCTACCCTACCGGAGAACTTTGGAAATGAAAACTTGGAGGGCATGGAGCAACAATTTGATAGAAAAAGTGACAACGGACTATATTTAGTCAAAAGGCTTTGGGTTCCCATTTTCGGTAATCTAAGAACATTTCTCATGAATGAAGCCCATCGATCGCCTTATTCGGTTCATCCCGGATCGGATAAGATGTATTTTGACTTAAGAGATTTTTATTGGTGGCCGGGCATGAAGCGTGATGTGGCTAGATACGTGAGTGAGTGCCTTACTTGCCTACAAGTGAAAGCAGATCACAAGAAGCCACCCGGATTGTTGGTGCAACCGGTGACACCCGAGTGGAAATGGGAACATATTGCAATGGACTTCATTACGAAGTTACCGAAGACAAGAAATGGTCGTGATACAATTTGGGTGATAGTGGATCGGTTAACAAAGTCGGCTCATTTCTTGGCCATTCGTGAAACCGATAAGTTTGACACCTTAGCTCGTTTGTATATTAAAGAAGTGGTGTCTAAACATGGAGTTCCGGTTTCTATCCTTTCCGATAGAGATACCCGGTATAACTCAAGTTTTTGGAGAGCCTTTCAACAAGCAATGGGTTCTCAACTTAATATGAGCACGGCATTTCATCCTCAAACGGATGGACAAAGTGAAAGAACAATACAAACGTTAGAAGACATGCTGAGGGCTTGTGCTATCGATTTCGGTGGTAGTTGGGAGGATCACTTACCATTAGTTGAATTTTCGTATAATAATAGCTACCACGCAAGCATACAAATGGCACCATTTAGGGCACTTTATGGTAGGAAGTGTCGTTCTCCCCTAGCTTGGGCGGAGATTGGTGAAAGCCAACTTATCGGGCCAGAGATTGTAGTTGAGACAACCAAAGTGATTTCTCAAATCAAGGAAAGGTTACAATTAGCCCGTGAACGACAAAAGAAGTATGCCGATGTGAGACGGAGACCATTAGAGTTTGAAGTTGGTGATTATGTACTCTTGAAAGTATCACCTTGGAAAGGTGTTATACGATTTGTGAAACGAGGTAAACTCGGACCAAGATATATTGGTCCTTTTAAAATTCTTGAACGGGTTGGCAAGGTTGCCTATCGACTAGAACTTCCTCAAGAACTTAGTGGTGTGCATGATGTATTCCACATTTGTAATCTACACAAGTGTCTAGCGGATCCTACTCATCATGTGCCCATGAATGAGATACGAGTTGATGAGAATCTTAACTTTGTTGAAGAACCGGTGGAGATCTTAGACCGCCAAACCAAGAAGCTCAAGAACAAACGCTACACGATCGTTAAAGTTAGATGGAATGCTAGACGTGGAGCTGAGTTCACTTGGGAACGCGAGGACCATATGAGGTCTAAGTACCCACATTTGTTTAGTAATTAGTGTTTTGTTGAATTTCGGGACGAAATTCTTTTAACGGGGGAATAATGTAACATTTTCCATTTTGGTCCATTAATAAACATGGCAAACTTTTATGGATATATATGTAAAACGTTGCTTTTTCGATCGTTTCTTTCTCGAATGAACTTAAGACTTCCTAGAACCTAATATCTAGTGTTTTAACACTTTGATATGGCCATAATCTTCCAATAAACTACTTCATTAAAACTTAAATACTTCTTAGAAACATATCCTAAAATCTTGTTTAAAACTCAAAGGAATGAACCCGAAACGACTGGTAACATTTGAGGAAACAACTAGGAAGTTGTCAAAAGTGAAAAGACTAAAATGCCCTTTCAAAAATCTGCACCTTAAAGTCTCCTAGCCCATGGTATTGCAAAACCATCAACTTTGCCCATGGTATTCATTAACTTAACTATGATTACTTATTAACTAAACTAGTAATCATGCTTAAATTTTACCTATAAATACTAAGCTTAAGTCTTCACAAATACTTACACCTCCCATCTCTTTCTCCCTCAATTTGGCATTCCACAACTCTATAATCATTCCCCCTCCCTTTTAATAATAAATCTCAAGAACTACTCAAAGTTCTAAATAAAGCAAGGTTACTTTGCAAGAAAAATTGTCAAGTGAAGTTGTTATTGAGAATTCCCTCAAAGATCTTCAAAAGCCTAGTTATAATGACCACATGAAAGTTGGTCTATAACATCATTTTCTCAAGATTCAAGACCAACTCTTAGTCGATCTCATATATCGTTACTTTGATCCTAGAATTTATAATTCTCCAACCTGGTAAGTGTTTCTATGAAACCTTACTATACTTTGCTTTATGATTATATGACTATATGTTATGTATTGAAATGCTTGTCAACTTACTTTTATACTCAATTGATACATAACAACCATACTGATCTTTGTATTTAGTTATTCCTGAAATTGTATCTCTAACCACCTGTAAAGTGCACTTAGAAGTCGTCTGAGAATACCTAGGAAAACTAGAATACCTAACATGCTGAGGTTGTTTGTTACCTAATGAGAAAGATTCATTCT
>CM067171.1:96668760-96722723 GCA_034093135.1 Erigeron breviscapus | reverse complement strand
ACCACCCAAAAGATGATTCAAACGACCAACCATTTCAGCATCCAACATACTCCTCTCATCGGAACGTTCCTTGTAAAACTGTGCGAAGGCCCTCGTTTCCATACGACAGATATCAACTACAAAGCCACAAGGAAAACATGAAAGGGTCACACGTCTCGACACAAATGTAATTATAATTAATTAATATAGTTAATGTAATTTATTAATTAATTAGATCACGAAAATCTAACGGTCGTCCGTTAAACGTTAAATAGTTAATGGTACTTAACTGACGGACTTAACGGAAGAGATAATTACAATTAGAAAACAATTAGGAAACCCTCTAGAATCTCTAGAGGGGTCGGCCACAAAGGAAGGGGGGTTATCCAAAACCCTAAACTTGGTCATCAAGTTTACCTAATCCTATAAATAGAGGCCTAAACTAATTGTTTTTCTAATTCAATAAAAAGGTTATCTAGAACCCTAAACCTTCTTTCTCTCTCTCTAATTTCGGTCATAAAACCGAAATCACAAACCCTTTTAGGGTTCTTGGTGGTTCGACCAAAGCAAGGTATAAGGAGAAGCCAATCGTTGCCGGTTCGTGATCAAGTGCTAGCACGCATACATTCGAGTGTTGTGTGTGCAATCGTAGAGAGGTTTTTCTTTAAACCTTATCATAAAGTTCTTCACTTTATCATCTTCAATTAAAGGTATATGTTTTCTTCCTTGGTTAATTAATTAGTTGCATAGTTTAATCTTCTGTTGCGTGCTTTGTGATTTAATTTGATAACTTGTTATATAACCCAACAGTGGTATCACGAGCCTACTATGTGATGATTAATTACCAAAAAGATCAAAATTTGAAGGGGGGTTAGGGTTCATGGATCGAAATATATGTATAAATTTTAGATTAATTTTTGTTAGTTTATAATGGTTAATATTAAATTAAATGGAAACAAAATTAATTTTATTTATTTATATATGTTTCGAAAATCAGATCTAAAATTAAAAAAAAAAAGTTTTTTTTTAAACCCTATTTCAAAGTTTTGATCTTTAAGCATTATTATGTGATAATTGCATGCGTTTATAATGTACCTTTTAATTATTTAATTGTTAAATAGAAGTAAAAATCATGAATTTTTCATGATTATTACTTAGATATATTGACATGAAATCTTGATCATTAGGGTTAATTATGCTAGATAATTGAATAACTAATTGTGTGACAATGTGATTATGTTTTGTGAAAGTTCCTGTTTGACACCAGTTTACTAAAAAAAATCATAACTTATCAACCGTAAGGAGTTGGAAGCCGAATTCTTTACAGTAGGTGCTTGACTCATAGGGCTACAACTTTTGTGTTTTGTGCTAAGCCCAGTTCGGCCTTCTTCATTGCCAGATTTGGTCGTGAAGCTGCTGGATTTTCCAGATCAGCATCTTGTTATTTATGGTAGATAAATCTGTTATAAAATTTTGGCTTACGCAATCAAGGCAACTTGATGCATGTGGTCTCTTTCCATATGAAAGAGGAGCCAATCTTATACCATAGTGACAAAAATTAGGTTGATTACCTTAATTGTTAAGTTGTTAATTTAGTAAGTATAATTTTGCCTTTTATGAAAATTGTGTGCAAAATTGTTTTTGGAAAAATAAACTTGACTAATAACTATCGAAATAAGATTTTGTTTATAAAATTTGTGCCCTAAAATCAAGAGATACACCGGCTCACCCATTTGAACAAACTCTAAGAGAGGTATAAGTCGGAGTGTGTTAGCCTCCTAAAAGGGCGGGTTTTTAATTGCGTTCATCGCAAACCTTTGCCCTTGCGCTTCTTTGTGCGTTCAAATGGAGCTACCGAGCTCTTTTGTATTTAAAGGCAATAAAAATGAGTTTTATAAACATATTATGTTTAGAAGATATGCATGAATCTTCAAACATAACTTTTTGATCACACATCAAATTGATTGAACCAATAAACTTAAGTCATTTGCCATCCAACTTGAAAGGGACACTTGTGGCTGTTGTTTTACTCACTGGTACACAGTGGTGAAATGGCAGTTGCATGGCAAATCCCACTCACTAGTACACAGTGGTGGACAAATTTGCGCGTTCTTGGTTGGACGACTTAAAGCGAGTTAAGCGGTGAGACCTTGACCCGTGGCAAAAGATGGGACAAAACATGACTACAAATCACTTGATGAATCAAGTGTAATTTGTAGGTCCCATTCTTACTAGGAATTGCACATGTAATGCAATTACTGCTCGTCACTTACCTTTTGAGTACAATCATTTCTAGCAGATCAACTGATGAAATGATTGTATGTCAATTGGATCCTAGCCTTAATGAAATTAATTGTTTATTTGATAAACATTGGGTAATTGATTTCCTAAGGATTTATTATCGAAAATACTGATTTTGGAACTTAATCTGTTTTGTAGATGGCAATGAATCCTTCCACAAACACCAATGCTTTTCGGCAAATGTTTGAAAGAGAAAAGCTTAATGGATCAAATTTCAATGACTGGTATCGTCAACTGAGAATTGTTCTAAGAGTTGAGGAACACATGGATGTCATTAAAAGGCAATGGCCAACCGAACCAAGTGCTGAATCCACAGCAGCTGAAAAAGCTGAATATAGGATTCAGTACACTAGATTCAATGAAGTTTGTTGTTTGATGCTTGCGAGCATGTCTCCCGAGCTTCAAAAACAATTTGAGCTCTACACTCCATATGATATGATCACAGAACTTAAATCCTTGTATGAAAAACAAGCTGGAGTGGAACTGTTCGACTTAGTCGTGGAACTCCATGACATGAAACTTGAATCTGGAAAATCGGTTAGCAGTCATGTGCTCAAGATGAAGAGCATTTTTGACAAATTGGATTCGATGGAGTACGCTTATCATAAAGAGGTAAAAGTTGGCATGATTCTCAAATCCCTTACGAAGGAATATGAGGGTTTTGTGCAAAACTATACCATGCACTCTATGAAAAAAAACGTCAATGAACTTCATGCTATGCTCATTGAATATGAGAAGACGATTCCAAAGAAGGCCAATGACCCAAATGTCCTTATGATAAAAGGGGGTCGGATCCAGAAAGCTAAGAAATCGCACCAAGCTAAAGGCAAGTTTGATGGTAAAGGCAAGGGTAAGCAAGCTGCTAATCCCCCCAAACCAAAGAAAACCCCTCCGGCTAAGAAAGAGCATCCGGCTAAAGACCAGACCTGTCATCATTGTAATGAAGTCAGGCACTGGAAGAGGAACTGTCCCAAGTATCTTGCCTAGTTGAATGTGAAGAAGAAGCAAGCTAGCGTTGCTAGTACTTCAGGTATCTTCACTATTGAATTATTTTCCTTTACTAAGCGTAAATCATGGGTTTATGACACTGGTTGTGGAACTCATATCTGTAATGAATTACAGGCACTTAGGAAAAGGAGGAAGCTGAAGCCCGGAGCTTTGCAGCTGTTCGTGGGCAATGGTCTACCAGCACCTGTTGAAGCTATTGGAGAATATCATTTAGTTCTTCCTTCCGGTTTAATTATTGTTTTAGACAATTGTCATTATGCACCTTCTATTACTAGAGGTGTAGTTTCAGTTTCTTTGTTGAAAGACAACGGATTCATTAATGTTTTTAATGATTATGGTATTTCAGTTTCTAAAAATAATGTTCATTATTTTGATGCTATTGCTTATGATGGTATTTATGAAATTGATATGCGTGGTTGTGATTCAAATAATTCAATGTATAATGTTAGCAAAAGAGCCAAGACTAACTTGGACTCTACTTATCTGTGGCACTGTCGTCTTGGACACATTGGCAAAAATCGCATTGAAAGACTTCAACGTGAAGGGATTTTACAATTAAATGATGAATCATTTGATAAATGCGAGTCATGTGTTTCCGGCAAAATGACAAGAAAACCTTTTCTGAATAAACCAGAGAGGGCTAAAGATCTTCTTGGACTCATTCATACCGATGTTTGCGGCCCATTTAGACATGTGTCAAGAAAAGGAGCTAGCTACTTCATAACTTTTACGGATGATTTCAGTCGTTATGGTTATGTTTACTTGCTTAAACATAAACATGAAGTGTTTGAAACATTCAAAGAGTTTAAAAATGAAGTAGAAAATCAACTCGGCAAAACCACCAAGATTCTTCGTTCGGATCGAGGTGGTGAATACTTAAGCCAAGAGTTTAAGGATTATCTGAAAGCATGTGGAATTGTCCAACAGCTTACTCCTCCATACACTCCTCAACATAATGGAGTGTCTGAAAGGAGAAATCGAACCTTGCTAGACATGGTGAGATCTATGATGAGCCTTACGACTCTCCCATTTTCGTTTTGGGATTATGCTCTTGAGACTGTTGTACTCATTCTCAATATGGTTCCAACCAAGAAGGTTGACAAGACACCATATGAATTATGGCATGGAAATGTTCCTAATCTGTCTTACTTAAGAGTCTGGGGATGTGAGGCACTTGTGAAGCGCGATACGCCTGACAAACTTGAACCCAGAACAACTAAGTGCATCTTTGTCGGATACCCTAAGGAAACGATGGGTTACGACTTCTATGATCCCGTCAAAAACACTGTTCGCGTTGCTCGATATGCTGAATTCTTTGAAAAGAAATTAGTTCCAGAGAACAGTGGGAGGGTTATAGAACTTGATGAGACTCAAGAGGAAGATGTGTCACCTTCTGAAGCTCCTAGCAATCATCAACTTGGGGGGGGGGAATGTTCAAAGTGATGAACCTCAAGTCGATGATGATGAAGCGATTCCACTTCGTAGGTCCGAAAGGACAAGACGTCCTACTGACAGATTATGTCTGATGGTAGAAGAAACGTTTTAGGAGATCTCGATGAGCCTCCGAATTTCAAAGCTGCATTATCAGATCCGGAATCTGACAAATGGCTTGAAGCTATGAAGGTGGAAATGAAATCCATGAAAGACAATCAAGTCTGGAGCTTGGTTGATCTTCCACAAAATGCTCAAACTGTTGGGTGTAAGTGGATCTTCAAGAAGAAGGCGGACATGGATGGAAATATACACACCTATAAAGCTCGTCTCGTGGCGAAAGGTTATACTCAACGTTTCGGTGTTGACTATGATGAGACCTTTTCTCCAGTTGCGGGCATAAGAGCTATTAGGATTCTCTTAGCCATAACTGCGTACTATGACTTTGAGATATGGCAAATGGATGTTAAGACTGCCTTCTTAAATGGTTACTTGGATGAAGAAGTCTATATGGATCAACCTGAAGGTTTTATTGATCCAAAACATCCCAACAAAGTATGCAAGCTTCAAAGGTCCATTTATGGACTAAAGCAAGCATCAAGAAGTTGGAACAAGCGGTTTGATGAAGAAATCAAAAAGTTTGGTTTCGTTCAAAATCCCGATGAGCCATGTGTATATCGCAAAGCTAGTGGGAGTAATGTTACTTTCCTTGTCTTGTATGTTGATGACATATTGATCATAGGAAAACACATTCCAATGTTGCAAGATGTTAAATCCCATCTTGGAAAGTGTTTTGCCATGAAAGATTTAGGAGAAGCGGCATTTATTCTTGGAATCAAGATCTACCGAGATAGATCAAAGCGGTTAATTGGACTAAGTCAAAGTGCTTATATTGATAAGGTCTTGAAACGATTCAAGATGGAGAATTCTAAGCGTGGGTTTACACCTATGCAAGAAGGACTTAGTTTATCTGTCAAACAGGGTGCTACTACACCTAATGAGGTGGAGCGTATGCAAAGAGTTCCTTATGCTTCGGCTGTGGGATCTATTATGTATGCGGTTAGATGCACTAGACCCGATGTGGCGTTCGCGCAAAACATTGTTAGCCGATATCAACAGAATCCAGGTGAAAGTCACTGGACTGCTGTTAAGAACATTCTGAAGTACCTACGGGCTACTAAAGATATGTTTTTGGTGTATGGAGGAAATCCAGACTTAGAGCTCAAAGTGACCGATACTGTGATGCTGGATTTCAAACTGATAGAGATGACACGAAGTCTCAGTCAGGATTCGTCTTCGTTCTTAACGGAGGTGCTGTGGATTGGAAAAGCAAGAAGCAAACTATAGTTGCCATGTCTGCAACAGAGTCTGAGTACATTGCCGCCTCAGAAGCCGCAATGGAAGCAGTCTGGATAAGGAAGTTCATTAGCGGGCTTGACGTGATCCCCTCAAGTGACTTACCCACTGATATGTACTGTGATAATACTGGTGCATTAATCATTGCCAACGAACCCGGAGTTCAGAAAGGTGCCAGACATTATGCTAGACGATATCACTATGTTCGTGAGCAGATCGAACTAGGAGAAATCAAATTACTCAAAGTTCACACAGATTTTAACTTAGCTGATCCTTTCACAAAAGCTTTGTCTAGGCCCAAGCTTGAAAGGCACGCCGAGGGCATAGGACTGAAATTAGCTAGTTATTTCATGTAAATCTGTTGTTTCGGTATTTGGATAAGGGATGTTAAACAATTTATATTTTCTATAATGAAATAAAGTACTTGATATGTTTGATTTCATTTAATATTAATTGTGTCCTATATTTGCATGTTTAATCCTTGAATATTTTATTAAATATTCTAAATTGTCCATTGTCGATTAATTATATGGGAATATAATTAAACTAAGACAAATCTGGGCGATTGGTTATATTCTTGGAATATATAATGGATGGTCCCACCAAACTCACATGATATCCATAGTTGATGCATATCGGACTACCCCACTAACGAATTTATCACTTTATGGATCGGCGTCATTAAGTGAAATTCGTAAATGGTTACTTTATCTATCCTTTGACTTGAGATACAAGCAGGTCATGCATGTATGGATTGCATTTGCTTGATATAGTTCTAACTATCCTGAATAAGGTAGTACAAAAGGGCTATTTTCAGTAAGTGTAGAGAAGTATATGACTGGACACGTGTAGTCAATACAGGATTTGTTCCTCCAACTAATAGTTCCTCCAACTAATAGTTGCAGAATGATACCATTGGCGCCCTCATTAGGACTAATTAAGATGTTTGCATGGCCGTGCCCAAATAAATCCAGATGGTTCTCGATTATATTTGGTAATCATTAATTAGTTATGGAATGAGAAACAGAATCGTTAAATCATGAAATGACATTGATCCATATTCATGTTTAACACGGTATCTGAACAAAGGGATAATAAATGCCTCAACCATTTAAATATACTTTAAGAAACTATACTTGAATATTTTTGGGAGCATTGGCGTGTTGCTAGACGCTAACCAATGTTATTACCTTCATTTGTTACGAGCTCAAGTGGGAGCTGTTAGTATATGATCACGTAAAATGAACGTATGTCCGAAAATGATTTAAGCCTACGGGTCACACGTCTCGACACAAATGTAATTATAATTAATTAATATAATTAATGTAATTTATTAATTAATTAGATCACGAAAATCTAACGGTCGTCCGTTAAATGTTAAATAGTTAACGGTACTTAACTGACGGACTTAACGGAGGAGATAATTACAATTAGAAAACAATTAGGAAACCCTCTAGAATATTCTCTAGAGGGGTCGGCCACAAAGGAAGGGGGGTTATCCAAAACCCTAAACTTGGTCATCAAGTTTACCTAATCCTATAAATAGAGGCCTAAACTAATTGTTTTTCTAATTCAATAAAAAGGTTATCTAGAACCCTAAACCTTCTTTCTCTCTCTCTAATTTCGGTCATAAAACCGAAATCACAAACCCTTTTAGGGTTCTTGGTGGTTCGACCAAAGCAAGGTATAAGGAGAAGCCAATCGTTGCCGGTTCGTGATCAAGTGCTAGCACGCATACATTCGAGTGTTGTGTGTGCAATCGTAGAGAGGTTTTTCTTTAAACCTTATCATAAAGTTTCTGACTTTTTCATCTTCAATTAAAGGTACATGTTTTCTTCCTTGGTTAATTAATTAGTTGCATAGTTTAATCTTCCGCTGCGTGCTTTGTGATTTAATTTGATAATTTGTTATATAACCCAACACCTTGCTCCGTTCAGTCTAAGCTAAGTCCAAGAGAGACATGTTAAGGTTTTGATGCTGCTTCATCAAGAATCATGTTGTAAAAATATTAGGCGTCAAAATATATATATATATAGGGTACTGTGATTTTATGGTAGCTTGTTGTCATAGTTTAGTGTTTGTTTTGAAAGTTGCTATGCTGCTCCTCGTTTTTGAAGTATACAATCTGGAAGTTGCAAATTGATTGATTAAAAAAGGGAAATGATTAATCCTCCTAAAATAATGACTTAAAAATCCTCCTAACTATTAGATGAAGACATGTGGCAAAATCAAGGGGCAAGATTAGGAAAGAGAATTAGTGGATAACACATGTCACCTTCTTAGGGTGGGGGGAGTGCCTCACCACCCCTCCCTGCCCCTTCCCGCTTTTTCTCCTCCTCCCCGCCCGCTTCCTAATTGCAAGGAATGTCTCCCCCTCTCCCGCCCCTCCCCACCCACATAATGCCAAAAGACAACAAAAGACAAAATAAAAAAAAAAGAATATAAGGTGGAGATGGACCCGGTGACCGCCCTTCCCGTCTCGCTCCCCGCCTATTAGGTACCGGTACCACGGGGCGGTGTTCCCTTAGGTACCGGACCGGTACCTACTCGGTCCCCGGGGCACTCCGCCCACCCTTATACTTTTAGGAGGATTTTTAAACTAATCTTTAGGAGGATTTATCATTTTTCATTAAAAAAACATATGTTCAAATAAAATATAAACTAAAAACATTTGACAAGAAAAATTCTGAGTTGAGGTTGTAGTTGAGAGTTTGGAGTTAGAATATGAGGCTGGTAGTTAAGAGCGGAGACTTTTCTTCAACTCTTCTTACACAAGTATTTTATTTAAAGACTTTTGGTTGAATCATTTTTATCTTAAATTTATATCCAAACAAAACTATTATTTTAAAATAACTTATATTAAAAATATGGGACTTTTAAGCTTTTGAAAGCTTCCGAAAACCCCTTACTATACTGCCAATAATATTTGTGATGTGATAAATGTTATTTTTTAATTTCAATTTTGTTAATTTTCTTATTAAATAACCGTGAAGAATAACACAAGATACTAGTGTCATTATAGTAATTATAGTTCGTATTCATTCTTTGTTTTTTTTTTACCAAACATAAGAGTTGATTCTTTTTATCATTTGTTACCTTGAAGAAATCCATCAGCGTTCGAATCTTACTTCTCACAATTGTAGTCTTGTAGGAGTGGATTATTGGAGGGTTTTCGAGATTCACGGGTTTCATTACAGACATGCATGGTTCGAGCTCCGTATACTGTCCAATTGGATGTCATTGTGGTGTCTCGAATGCTAACTACTAACTACTAATTCGCAGTTAAAAAAGAAAAAAACACATTATTTTTTTTACCAAAGGGTATAATTCATCTAACTTAACAATCAATTTCAATTCTCTTAATTTCATTTATCTATTGCAATTCATTTTATCGGGTTTTTCTCTACCAAACGTATCTTTTCTTTATTTATTTTGTTTATAAAGATAGAGGCTTTTCCTCTCAAAACATATAAGTAACATCATAATGATGAAAAGGCAAGTGGTAAATAGCAAGGCGCATTATCAGCAGACAAAAATGGGCCCCATCTCCATGGCTATAACCACAACACTCTTGCTTTGTTTCCTCTTAGGTGACACCCACTTTTCTTTTCTCACTTGAAAACATTAATAATCATCCCATTTTTCCACTTTTTTTCTTAAAACAAAAAAAAAACAATTCCCATTTCCACATATTCTTCCTCCCTCTTTTGTCTACTACTTTGTTTATCCAACACCAACCCATATTTCTTCTTGTATCTTTTGTTTGTTTGTTTGTTTGTTGAAATGGACACTAATTTTAGGCTAAGTGGTCAAGATTATGAAGATGAACAACAACTTGAACTTGGACTTGGTCTAAGTCTCACTTCTGCTGCTTATGACCCTTCTTCTAATGGTCCTCTCAGGTTGATTTTCTGTCCCTTTTTTTTCTTTTTACTTTTTTTTTTTGGGCTATGGTTAATATGCAAATAATTGTTATTTTTGTGTACAACATTTTTCTGTGTGTATAGAAGAACTATTTTTAGCTTTACTCAAGATTCTTTTTTACTAAAGTTTTATTTTTTTTAATCTTTTAAAATATGGTATAGTTTGTTATGTTTGTGTTTGTTTGGGTCCAAGTTGATTCCTGGTATGATTTCATTGCATTTATGGTTTTGTGTTACTTGCATTTATTGTTACATAACAAGAAAGAAAAAAGAAAAAAAAATGATGGCTGCTTGAGGTTAAGGGCTCTTTATCATTTTTTATTTTTTTTTTGAAATGGAAGTTTGTATACATGAATTATAATTTGGTTCTTTAAGTTGTATCATATGTATTACTTGTGTAATTAAACAAAAAAACCGCTAATTAATGTTTATTTAATTAATGAATAATGACTTAAGCTTAATTCAACCAGAAAAGACTGCTTTCAGAAGATGATATTCTTTCTTATATAAAAAAGATTGGAGTTTGGCTGAGATGATTTTTATGGGTTGTACCATTTTTGCATACTAGGGAACAAAAAAAAAAAAAAAAACTTACTTTAAAACCTGAAAGACAAAAATATGTTTGTTTTTAAAAATGAAATTTGCTTTTCATGATTCATGGTTTAGTTTCATTGCATATAAGAGTACCCGGTATGGTTCTCGGCCTTTCCGGGCTTTGCTTGGCAACTCTACCGGGCTGTTTGCCCGTGTCAGCATTCCAAAGCTGTTCGGCGTCGCGGGTCATCTTGCAATTATATGCATCTATACATATATATACAAAAACTATGACTGCTTTAGGTTCCTTTGAAAGCTTAAGCTGATTTGAAACTAGAAAAGATTTGTCTTTAGAACATCAAAAAATATACTTGTATTTACATAAAAACTATGCCTGCTTTAGGTTCTTTATTAGTTTGGTTTCACTGCATTAAAGGCTTGTACCACATGCATTTATTGTTGTATAAAGAAAGATTCCTGCTTCAGGTTTCTTTAAAACCTGAAACTGATTTGAACCATAGAAAGGTTTCTTCTTTAGAAAATGGAAAAAAAATGGTTCTTTTTTAAACCAGGACTTGGTTTACATGATTCTTAGTTTGGTTTCTTTGCATTTAAGGGTTGTACCACATACATTTATTTTTACTGTTGTATATCAATAAAGATCAGTAGGATTGAGGATTGAATGCTTCAGTGTATTAAAAGATTGTACCATATGCATTTATTGTCATGCATCAAGAAACCTTAAGCTGATTTGAACCAAGAAAAGTTGGTTTCAGAACATAAAAATGGGTAACTGATCCGTTAACGGTCCCTACTGACCAGCCCTTAGAACGTAAAAATGGTTATTTTCAATTTGGAACTTGTTTTATATATAATTTAGATCATGGGCTTTGTCATGTATCAAAAAAATATGTATTTTGGATTGTTTTTGAGCTTGAAAATTGATTGATGTTGAGGTTTTTTGTAAGCAGTCAGGTCGTGGGATGGCCACCCGTGAAGACGTATAGGATGAACAGTTTGGTCAACCAAGCAAAGTATTCCAAGAATGAAGAAGAAAAGGGAGTGGGTGGGAACGATTCGGCAAAGAAAAAGAAAAATGTTTGCCATGAAAATGAAAACGACGAAACTGCTACTAAAGAAACAGGGCATTCTGGTTTCGTGAAGGTGAATATGGATGGGTTACCAATTGGAAGGAAAGTTGATTTGAATGCTCATGATTGCTATGAAACTTTAGCTCATGCTCTTGAAGTTATGTCTGTGAAAGTATCCACAAGTGGCAGTTCTCTCCGTAAGTGCATTATCTCTGGTGTTTAAACCTAGAGGGCCAAACTGGGTGGGTCACGTAAAACACCTAATGGGAAGTTTATACAGGGGGTCGTTTTGGGTTTGCCTGGTTAAAAGAATTATAATTACTAAATTTATAATAGTCAATATAGTGATTTAAGAGGTTCTATGCATAAAAAATGTTTTTAGGCCAACTTTCTTTTAAGCTATTTTTGTGTCTATTTTAGCTAAAGTTTTCATGTTTGACGTGGCAGAGAAGAATACAAACATAAGTTCATGAACCCATTGTCTTCTGGTTCTAAAGACCTAAAAACATGAACATCTTTAAATATATATGCTGATATTCTCTGTGAACGTTTAATTCAGGTCAAGGAAAGCAGCATCGCTCTCGGCTTTTGGATGGATCTTCCGAGTTTGTGCTAACATATGAAGATAGAGAAGGAGACTGGATGCTTGTGGGTGATGTTCCATGGAGGTACTATTCTAATTTAGTCAACCTTTGACCCTCAAAGAGAGTTTGAATTGACCAAATGTTTGAAAAAGAGAAGATAATTGACCTCAATTACTCTGTCATTCGTCTTGCTTACAGGATGTTTCTGGGCACTGTGAAAAGGCTAAGAATCATGAAAACTTCAGATGCCAATGGACTTGGTACATTTGCAATCTAAGTTAACTTCTCACTCATGTTTCCACTATAAATCCTAAAATGACATTGACCCGTTTCTGCATGCAGCACCGAGATATCAAGAAAAGAATCAGAAGCCAAAAAGCAAGCTTCTCGCACTAAGAAGATGAAGAACACCCAAATAATCACACCACAGACTAGAGAAGTTTGAAGCTTTTGTTTGATAATTGCCGCTTTACTATATGTTTACCTTATTTTGGTTCACTCTCTGGTTTTTGCTGTTCTTTTTTGTCCATTCGATTCTTTTTGGGTTCTTTTGTTGTCGTAACCTTATTATAGTTCCTCACCCAACTTGAAAGGTTTGATGATGTTATTATCTATAAATTTCTTAAGCATATTTATATGTTAATGAGTGTACCATTGTGACTCACAATTAGGTTGCCTTACTGCATCTGTCAAGGAACTCTTTTGTGTCATGCCGCCATGCGTATATAAATAAAAGATAGCATTGAATGGAATAATTCTATTTCTATGCATACCTTCTTTTTGTGCACAAAAGAAGTTTTTAAGAAAAGGAGTAGAAACTGTCCTACCCAAACCGTAAAAATAATTACCTTTTTACCTAACATGCATATTCCATGTGAATACAACTACAACTAAATTCTTTAAGTCCAAGTTAGGCTTCTAAGTGTTGGTATAAAACATGTTTCACAAAAAGAAAATTTGTAAATTGACGGAGAACACAATGTGCATAACCATTGTATGGGTTTTTATTTCAAAATTATAATGTAAAACAAACATAAACATATAGTACTTTTGTAGTTATCACACCATACAACAAGGTTGTGTCACCGAATGAGCAAAAAAAGTGTTTAACTCAATGCAAAAAGTCTCTCGGATCAGTTACGAAACCAGTCAAGGCAGAAGCTGCAGCAGTGTAAGGAGATGCTAGATAGATCTGACCATCTTTGTTACCCATTCGACCAGGGAAGTTCCTATTTGTGGTTGAGACACAGACCTGCCATCATTTACAATGTGTTATGCTTAATAAATACAAATATACTATTTGCACTTTTGACTAGAAGTGGCAATAGTCAGGTTGGTTCACGGGTCAAAACAGGTCATCTAAAAGATGGTCTGGTCGGCCCATTAATATGCTAATTACAAATTTAGGAATCTGTTGCATTAAGGTATTAAACCAACTATGATGGCAATGTAATAATCAAAAATTAAACGCTTACAAACTCTCCTGAAATGTTTTATTCCAAAAATATTAGGCTTATTGTTTATAAAGTTAAGTTCTTGTGCATTTAGTACTTCAGTTTAATTTAATATATAATTCAAAGAAAAAAACAAAAAAAAAAGTGTCAATGGCTCAGCAGAATTAGTTTTAGCCAGTTTGAACCTGTTGAGCAAACCAAAATATTAATAAAAAGATTCCAAAAATAATATTTCGTCCATTTGGGCCAAAACTCCCTTTAACTTTTGACCGTTAAGTTGGTTATCAAAACATTCTTAAAACATAATAAGCTTTTATCAATTTTATGTTAAAAAGTAGTGTTTCCTCAAAAAGTCAAACTGTATGATCCTCTAGTAAAGAAGAAAATGAGAGTACGGGAAAAAGAATACTGGCCTGAGGTTCGTTAAGGCGTGCATAGGTATCCTTTGGACCACCCAAACAGGCACCACAACTAGGACTTGCAGGAGTATCACAGCCAGCAGCTTCAAATATCTGAGAACATGTTTTACCGCCAGATCCTGGCACCGGAAGGGTATATACATCCATCCATACCTACAGAATTATAGTGTTAGCATACAACATACAGTGGGGAAATTTTCACCATCTTATAGTAGTGGGCTTAATATTGCAAACCTTTTGAGTAGCAGGAACAAGGAACGTGGGTACTTTGACTTTCTCACCCTGCACGTTATATCAACGATTTACATAACATGATAGCTTAAACAATGATGGACCGACAAAGACCCGCTATAAGAAGAATATGTGGGTGAAATGGTAAAATCAAATGCAGCATAAGATATAAAGATAGATATAGTAAACAATCGTACCGAAGCTAGAAAAACTTTGGCAGCAGCAAGGAAATCCTCAGTCTTGCCTCCAGTACAAGATCCAATATACACCCTGTCTATTTTGACATCTTTACATTCCCTTGCTAAAGCACGGTTATCGGGAGAATGAGGCTGCAAAAGCATAAAAGCTAACATAGATATTTGATATTACAAAAATCTGAAGAGAATAGTTACAAGCATTTAGTTTGGGTCGGGTCGGGTGGGGTCGACTACACATTTTGTCCAACTTTATTTAGTTTTTATAAACTAGTGTGTCAAAATTGATTAAAGAACATAAATTCTACAAAACATTTTGGATGACTTTCAATAAGTTTGACCCAACGCATTTGACTTGTTCCCTTTTAGGATTTCCATTTTAAATAGTGCATCATTTGACCAGTCCGAGCACGTAAGCCATTTTCATCCATTCACAAGTAAATGGGTCCAGATTAATGCACAAAAGTCCAACCAGAAAGAAATCAAACCTTTGCCACCAGGGGCTCCAATTTAGAGACGTCAATTCTGTACTCGCAAAGGTACCTGAAACACAAAATCAAAAGCACAAAAATGTGAACTTACAAATTCTTAGTAAGCAGTCATCATGCTTCTTATCAATGAAAATCTTGTAAATTAGATAGAGATCGGGGAAATTGGAGATCGTCACCTTGCTTCACCATCGCTGTAGACTGGTTCATAAGGCACGGATGTTTTGTCCTGTGCAAGATACAAATATTAGCAGATGGCAAGTTGACAGAGCATTGGAGTGAGTGGATGTTTGTTTTCAAGCTGATTATTATATTAAAATATCACAATCATAAAGCGTTGTCATAACACTTGCAGGGGATAATATTTGGCTGTGGTTCTACTTTTCGAAACTGTGATAGTTAGATAACTAGCTTTCTGGAGTTAAAAATTCTGATTAATTAGTGAATTAATAATAAAAAGGGCTAATTATATGAAAATGCATTCAACTTTCCTTGGTTTCTTATTGTATGCATTCATCTTTATACTCCATCCTATTATATGTATAAGATGACTAAAGTTGATTACATGACCCTTAATAGTTTCATTTTATTTTGTCTTACTTTAATATAACTTTCACTAAAAAAACAATTCCCCAACTCTTCTTCCCCATTCCAAAAGCCCCTTTCCCCCTACCCACCAATGAAATTAAATCCTCCATCTTTGCACTTGAAATCCAAAATCCCTATTATGTTTAAGGCAGCACACTCCAATTATTCAACATTATTCAAAGAACGAATATTAAATTCTTCAAGCAAACATCGGGTCAACAATATTAACCCCAACGGTAACTCAAACTCAACAAAATGGAAGCTATAACATTTTTCATTTTTCCCGATGACCAACTCCGACAACACCATTTTTCCAGCACCTACTCCAAAATCCCATGTTTTGACAAAACAATCATCCACTATTAATTATTAGTTGCTTCTAATCTTTCTCAATATCTCTTTGAAACACAAAATGACTTCTACTAGAAGCTGATCTAATTTATGTTTAGATAAAGAAAACAAGAACAAAAGCCTTCAAATATTAATCTAGTATGTCGAAACTTAAATGCTTAATCGATCTTTTTATTAATTTTATGAAATTTGGGTATGTTAAGATTTGGTGGAAGGGTTTAGTTTCCAAAAGTAAAACTGAATTAGAATAAGAAAATAAAAAGATTTAAAAAGGAATTCATTAAGGGTATTATAGTCAATGCGCATACAATACATACAATAGGCAGCGAGTGAAAGTTCAATACATTTCCAAATAATTAGCCTTAATAAAAAGAGTAGCACGATCATTTTGAACATATTGTGGAAGTATTCATATCAAGACTGTTTGTCAACTAAAAAGTTTACTTTTTATAAGCTATGGTTAACAACTTTTAGAAATTATTGTATATATATTCTACTTGTAATCTTGAACATTATTAATACTTATTTATTGATAATGATAAAAAAGGTGGGTAAACCGAAGGGTGTGTAACTAATTTTACTACTTGAATAAATCAAGTTTTTCTTTCTGAATTCAGCCAGCAGAAGATAAGGTGCAAATCTGGAATCGATCATTTGACTTGTAATCAGAATCCCAAACACTAAAATTTGATTATAAAGATTTCAAGTTGCAATATCAGATAATCAGTTTCCAAACCCTACAACCAGAAGACGGCAATTCAAATGATTTTACAGAGTGTGTAATGAAACGAACCTCTAGGTACTTAAACGTCGTAGCATCAGCTGGAATGATGCCGTTCTTCCCCCCAGCTTCAACAACCATGTTGCATAACGTCATTCTTTCTTCCATCTATAAAACACAGATGAAAATAAACTTGAAAATTGATACATCTGTAAATGCAACAGACTTGTTCATCCCATCTCATAAAAACTGCAACGGTTTCTCTTTAATAAGAACAATGTTCAGTTGTCTACCACCTAATAACCTTTATTGGTGTTGGTCTAAAAGATATCTTTATTTGTGTTTACTATAGATTACATCAGGTATTTGATAGATGGTCAACCATTTTTTGTTCCAAGTAACATGCAATCGACATCTGTGAAAATAATTGGTGTGTGTGTTAGGTTTGAAAATCTATAGACCCACACTTTTTCTTAGGTTTTATAAAAACTCAAAGTGTCTGTTAGGTTTGAAAATCTGTACTACTAAGCTATAATCTAATTCTTTAGAATACAAACTGGTGAACTTTGACCTACTTGACCTGTCACCATTTCAGCCAACTCAGAACTCCTGTGTTTATTCTAAGTTATTCTAAGAAAGTGTAAGACCTGATTAGTTAACTTCTTACTTTAATTTGGCTTGCATAATGCATGAAATTAAATTAAAAAGGAGGGGGTGGGGGAAGAAATACACTAACCGTTAGACTTTCAATAGTGGAACCAACAAACTCCATTGCTTTATATGTTGCACCAGATACAGATATTTCCCCGATTATCTATAATGTGAAAATAATCAGTGAAACAAGTCCAAAACTATATTCATACTAGACATAAAACATAATCAGCCGAACATTTAACATATGGTCTTTTGTGATTGTTACACACAAAATCACAATTTTGCTATACAGATTACTTGATCATCCGGTAATCACTTACTTGTAAAATCAAATCCTTTGCAAGCAGATAATCTGGCATTTCTCCATCCAATACAAATCTCAAAGTTGGAGGTACCTGTAAATGTAAATCAAGGTGACGGATAATATTGTAGTCAGGTAACTAGTTAATAAAAGTCAATGATAGTTGCTATATTAGTTTAGTAATTTTTACATTTATCTCAGCAATGACTTTTTTACATGCTTTCATGAGAATCTGACTAGTTTCTACCCTGATTAATCAGGGGAACACAATCATATCACTTTCTCTTGAGTTGAGAAGCGAAAATAGTAGTTATAAAAATCCCAATTGCTAAGATAAATTTGATTAATGTTAAACACATGCATTCCAAACCTTGAGCAAAAGTTTTCCAGTTCCTAAAACAAAGCCCCCGTCTGTTATTCCAATTCCTGTAGCAAACTGGCCAAATGCTCCAGCAGTACATGTGTGAGAATCCGTACCAAGCAAGACCTAAAGATAAAGATTATGTCAACAAAATCAGCATACATCTGTATACAGTAACTTTAGAGATTGCAAAACAAGCTGATGGGGGTAACAGGGCATTAGAGTTCAGACTGAAAGAGGTAGTTTTTGGTACAGATCAACATGAATCAGGCCGGACTCGGTTGACAAAGCACTAAGATTTAGTCCACTTTTTAGTGTACTTATATTATTGCAATCACCTATCTATTATATTCAATATATACAGGAGGTCGGAAGAGTTTGAATTAAGTATATAACTTTAAACCTGTTTGATTACTTAAACTATTTTACCCGGACCTATTACCAAAAAAATCTGACCCGAATGGAATGATTTTGTACCAATGGGTTGCTTTTGCCACATTGAAACCTAACTTTAAGATTGAATAAATTGAATTGGGAGTACCTCTCCAGGTCTGCAATGACCTTCTTGTGCCAGAGCAACATGGCATACACCTTTGTAATCAGGATTAGCCTGAAAAATAATCAGTTCCAGTTTAACATCCGGCCGACATATCTTTTGCAAGATATAAAACTTAAAAAAAAAAAAAATATCAAGACACTCAGCAGTAATCAAGATTCCAAAAAGACAAGAACAGGGTACCTTAAAGTTGCTAAGATCTTTGATATCATAAAAATACTTGATTTTTTGCTCATGTGAGAAATCCCTTATGATATCGACATTTCTATTTGCTCTTTCATCAGCTGTAAATATATAGTGGTCAGGTATGATGACAACCTTTTCACGGTCCCAAACCTAAAACAATAACCACATGATCATATGGGATCAGAATAGATAATCAACAAAACAAACTAACCCAAGCAACAAATATGTAAAATGGGTAAATAAGATCCACTAAGGAAGCATAACATAACTGTATTTGCAAAGCTTTGTTGTCACTGGTAACAACTTGTTCAACCTAAAGAATGGCACATTGCTTTCGAAGTTTCTAGTATTTTTGGTATATGGTTGTTCATTATTCAAATCTAGCAACAATGATGACTAAATTAGGTACCTTAGCATCATTTCCGAATTCTTTCTTGAAGGTTCCAATAACACCTGGTCCACAAACATCATGTGTCATCAAGACATCAACATTAACCCAAACATTTTCACCGGGGCTTAATTGGGATTTCTCAGAAGCTCTTGAAAAGATCTTTTCTGTCATTGTCATCCCAGTCTTTACCTAAAAAAGATAAAATTCAGCTAGTTTAAATCACCCGATCTGCCACATGCTATATTCATCACATCATAAGATGTAGCAAAAATTCACACACATCCCACATATTATCTGCATCAAGTTCTTAACTTTATGATGTTAAATATATAATTTCTTAAACAAAATCATTCAATGTGAAAAAACTGTGAGTATGCAATATGTGTGTGGCTGTATGCACTCTGTAAGTTGATGTTGTCCATAATTCCATATTTTATTAGCTCCAGATGATTGGTAAAAAAACCCAGATATAATATGTTGCAGTATGCATGAGCGTACTCAATTACTGCATGAACCATGTTTAACATTTTAAGTTTTACAAAACTATTCAAGTTATAAATACTTTTTAACTTTTTCGACATAACGCACTAGCACCCCTAGGCCCCGGGGAGTAAGGGACCCCTTTGCACCTTAGTACACCTTAAGTCGTTAACAACTTTGCAAGCATCGAATGCCAATATTTCAGCAGGGTTTTTACAAAAGAAAAAAAAAATGGAAATTTTGCCTAGGTCATTAAATTTATTTACTGAATACTACAACAGCAACAATACTCAATCCCGCCATAGGCGAGTGGGTACGGAGGAGGTAAGATGTAGACAGTGATACCTCTAAACGCTTTACTAGCATTCTTGTCACACTAAAATAATTTCAATATCAAAACTTTATAATAATAATAAAATAAAAAGGATTGAAAAACAAACTGAGCCAGTGGTGGCAGGGGTTCTTGCAGATTGCTGTGGTGCTACAACTGCTACAATCTTTTTTGAAATTTTGTTGTGAGAGATTTTAACTGACTTTGAAACTTGACCCACAAATGGTGACACTCCACCCCCAGCTATGCTCCTGCATCTTTCTGTACAAAATTAAAATTGGCCGAAGTCAGATAATGAAAAACCCACACACCCACAAAGGGAAATGAATCAAGAAAATGAAAACATCAAAAAAGATTTGAAATTTATATGTGACCTGGGTAAGAAATGGGGAAGATATTGCAGATGAAGCCGCCATCGATGAAATAGTCATTGTTTTTGGGGTGTTTGTGTTTTAGTTTGGTGGTGGTGTTGATATTTGGCTGCTGATGTTGCTGGGGTCCTTTTGATTTTTTTAAAGAGATTTTGTTTTCGTTTCGGCTCTTCACACTAGTAAAGTCCACCCTCGCTTGTCACCCGTATATTTTTTTTGTTGTGGGTAACTTGTTATAAATAAAAAATGAGATTAAAGTTGTTTTTTTTTTCCTTTAGTTAAGTTTTATTCACACGGCCAAATAGTGGTGTGACAAACTATATAAAATCAAAATTACACCAATTGTTTCACTCAACTAAATAATGTTTTCTTCTATTTTTATACCAAATAAAGCCTATCGATCTAATATCATGAAAGATCCTATTCGTATTAATATTGACATTGTTGAATCTTTTCTCGTTTCAGGCCTTCCACAAACACCAACACGTGACAAAAGTGATACCCTTAATCACCTCTTTTACTTCCTTTCCAAAACTTTCAGGCTCATAAAACTCAAAGATGTCTTTGGTCGAAAACAGAAAAATAGGTGCCATCTTACACCATATACTGATTTTATACCAAATCTCCATTGATACAACACATTCACAAAACAAATGTTCTGTAGATTCCTCCACCTATTCACATAAACCACAAGTTCCAGCCTCGATAAAACAGTTCCTTTTCCTTAACGTTGTTACTGTAGGAATACGATCCATAGCCATTCTCCACATAAAGATATTACATTTTTTGGGAACCCATTTAGACCATTTGAACACGTACCTATCGAATTCTTTAACAACCTTGATGTTAAACTCCTAATTAAATGCATGCGTAATATACATACGGATACATTAATTCATAGTTTAATGTACTTTTAAAATTATAAGTTTCCGAATAATAATGTTTATTTAATATTGAAAATATTTGTTAAATGTTTAAAAATAATATAGATGAAGCGATCCCAAACATAAAAAATTTTATATTGTATTATATTTCAAATATATCAAATTGGCAATCTATAGTAATATCATTATATAAACAAACCATTGAATGTTTTGAAAAGAAATAAATTTTTCACTATGTTATATTCCGATTTATGATGATATATTATGTGTTATCTATATATATTATAGCAAAAAGCATGTAGATTTTCAACATTAAACTTAAATTTTCAATATTGATTTTAAGTACTTCCCCAAAATGTCTCTCTCATCTATTCTATATTTATCTAAAATAACTATAATATCCTTTCTCTCTTCTCAAATCTCAACCAATCATTTTTTTTCTCTCTCCTCCATAAATCATTTATTCCTCCAATTCAAAATCTTTTATCTCAAAAACCGTACATCGATAAATTATAAAAAATATATGGGTGTTCTTAAAATTTCATGCTCTTTCATTAGAGATGTCATTCGATATACTTTTGACGAATTTTTAAATCCGAGGGCGGAACCCGTACGGCTAAGGCATTTGACTCATACTCTATGACATATCAACTCCTATGACCTATCACACTCTATGACATATCACACTCTATGACCTAGCTATCACCCACACCATCTCACCGCCGCAACGCGCGGGCACTTACTCTCGTTTATATTAAATATAAGTTTGTTTATTTAAAATTAAAGTATTTGATTAAATTGAATGAACAAATGAAGATAATAAATAAATGAATAGTGGTCATTTACTTTGTTTTATTCATAAATATATTAATTAATATTTAATTAAATTGTTATTGTAATGGATAAGGATGTAACATATATTAAATGGAAAAAATCATATCAATGACATTTTGTACATGGTGAAGGTTGGTTATTGTCGGGAGAGTAATTCCTGGCATTTTGAATGGGTTGAAAGGGACATATCATTGATGAAACTAGTTTTTCTACCCCGGGCGTTGCCCCGGGAGGGCGTTGCCTGGGATCGACGCTGCGTCATGCAAACATATATACATACAACATTACCTAAAAGTCTGGAAACTAAAAGTTTACTATAAGGATAGAAAGTAAAAAAATAGGTTGCCAAAACCAAGAGGTTGATGGTAAAAAAACTATACTTAAGTTTGTATACAAAAAGTTAGGCTAAAGTTAAAAAACCCAAAAGTTAAGTGGTAAAAATAAGTTAAAGTAAAGTATACTTGTATACAAAAAGTTAGATTAAAATTAAAAAACCCAAAAGATAAGTGATAAAAATAAGAAACTCTAAAAATATACAATTTTTTTAAAAAAATAAAATTAGAAAAAGACAAAATTGCTGACATCGTGATGATGTCAGCAAATGAATAGTAGAATTTGTGAGGGGGACCTAACTTACTAATTAGTATATATATAATAGGCTTCAAGGTTTTGTGCATATGACACGATTTAAGAAAATTAATTTTTTTTTTAAATATGCACCGCATGGGTATTTTATGCGCCGCATAAAATTGAGCAAAATCGTACAGGAAGTTTCATGCGAATGAATATGCACCGCATGAAAAATCCATGCACCGCATGAATCATAAAACCCCATTTATGCACCGCATGAAAAATCCATGCACCGCATAAATGGGTCTGACAGAACCAAAACCCATTTTGACACTTTTCATTGACACAAACTTTTCATACACAAACACAAGCTTCATTACGCAACATATCTGAGTTCAAACATGTAAATGACACAATTACAAACATAGTTATAATAACCATTTGAACCAACATTCTCAAATACGACCAAATGGGTCTTTTACCCAATTTGACGCTTTTCAAGTCAAACTATACAAGTTTATAACCAAAAGAGCTTCACATGGAGCAACTTGCAGAAATGTACCAAAACAAAGTTATAATAACCATTTGAACCAACATTCTCAAATACGACCAAATGGGTCTTTTACCCAATTTGACGTTCTTCAAGTCAAACTATACAAGTTTATAACCAAAAGAGCTTCACATGGAGCAACTTGCATAAATGTACCAAAACAAAGCTTTACCAACAAAACCAAATAGA
Organism: Erigeron breviscapus; assembly: GCA_034093135.1. Taxonomy (NCBI): domain Eukaryota; kingdom Viridiplantae; phylum Streptophyta; class Magnoliopsida; order Asterales; family Asteraceae; genus Erigeron; species Erigeron breviscapus. Next base: position 96,699,412 of record CM067171.1, on the reverse strand, counting down.
TCATGAGCCATGAATGAGGTGGGATGACTAAGTATAAACCAAAATACCATCTTCCGCAAAGGGTCACAATACCTTCAACCTACTAGCAACTTCAAGCTCAAAACTTCAATCAACTAATCACTAGTTCCTTTTTCCGGAACCACCTATAAAATGGGTAAACAACTAAAAAGTAAGCGAATGCTTAGTAAATAAACTTGCATACAAATATATATACGAAGGAGGGCAAAAACACAAAAGACTATCGCATGTAGCCAATGGTACCGTCATACCATCACTTGCATACTCACTTTTGCGCTAACAAACACATACATGGATCCATATACGCTAAACAATAATCAAAGAGGTTCTTAGGCCTCATCTCAATACAATCATGGGATTCTTAGGCCCCGTTTCAATACAACTATGGGGTTCTTAGGCCCCGGCCTCAAAATTAGGCCCTAACGCCAAATCGATTACCATACACGGAATCCACCATCATATGGTAATCGACCCAACGCACATATAAGAGTATGCAAATTTACTCACCTCCTCCGCGACTAACAATAATCAAGAGGTTCTTAGGCCTCATCTCAATACAATCATGGGATTCTTAGGCCCCGGCCTCAAAATTAGGCCCTAACGCCAAATCGATTACCATACACGGAATCCACCATCATATGGTAATCGACCCAACGCACATATAAGAGTATGCAAATTTACTCACCTCCTCCGCGACTAACAATAATCAAGATTGCCACAACAATTGCAAAGCTTTCAACCTAACAAATCAACACAATATGCATATAAGACTTTATTCACAATCTTGGCTAACTCACTTAGCCATACTATCGATTCACTAGCATTCCTAACTATATCCAACTCATTCTCTTTGAGTTGACTCATTTCCAATTCTCAATAAACAAAATTTCTATCTTTCATAATCATCATTTTACTAAAAATCTCTTTTTACCACCATCATGTGGCCATTTCATCTTATTGTTCAAAATTATCAAATTCTCATTTTGACCATAATGGTCACTAACAACTCAATTCAGCCCATTCATATATTACTATAATCTCATATCAAAATATAAATGGAATTTGTGGAATTAAATAACCAAAATATCATCCAACCCAAAACCCCCCAAATTTAATAGTTGCATGAACCCTAATTCTTGAAACTAAAATCAAAACTAGGTTAGATGAATTCTTACCTTAGAGAAGTAATCTACTATAATGAAATTGAACAACTAGAATCAAGATCCTTTCTCCCTTCTTTCTTGGTGTGGTTCGACACCCATACACACACCCACACTCAAATCTTCAATTCACTAGTTAACCAATTGTAGTGATTATTATTATTATTTTGGGAGGATTTGATTGATTAAGATAAACACACTTGAAGAGAATTAAAATCACACTTCTATTCTCCTCCCTTTTTCCCCTTTGAAATCGGCCCACACACAACACACACTATTTCTCACTTTGAATTTAATAGCATAATGAAAGATTATTGTTATTGTTATGGTTGAATGAATCTAGAGTTGAATTGAAGTGAAGTATGATTTGAAAGGAATCAAGAGAAGAGGATAGAAGAAGGTAATGGAAGAATTAGTGGAATTGTGATTCACAAGTAATGGGATGGCTGGCATCCCTCCCTTGATGCCACGCCCTTTCTCAATTTTTATGGGTATATTACCCGCTATCCGCTAAAGTTCCAACTAAATTAACCCCATATCCAAAAACAAAACACTAGGAAATTATTTTAATGTCAAAACTACAAAAGGGGTTAATTTATTTATTCTAAAAATCTTGGGGTGTTACAACTCTCCCCCACTTGGAATGGATCACGACCTCGTGATCCACGCTATATTCAAAGACAGTGATACACAAGAACATCATTCTCGGACTCCCAAGTACAATCGGTCATTCTTCTAAACTTCCACTAAATCTTGTACAATCTCACAAATTTTGGTTTAAACTCTTCTAAGCTTTTCTTCTACTATGGCCATGGTTCTTCAACCTAATTCAACCCATTGTCGACTTCAATTTCTTCGAAAGGCACCTATGTAGCATTATTGACATGACACTTTCTAAGATGTGGCACGTGAAAAGTAGAGTAAACACTCGAAAGCTCAACAGGTAGTTCTAAATGATAAGCAACCTTTCCAACTCTAACCACATTTCACACTATTGACATTTAGCATAAAACTTCTCCTTACATAAGGTTTTCAATGCCTACCATAACTGAATCTCATGATTGGCTTGCTTCGGAATAAATAAGTATAACTTTAACGAGAACGATTAAGGTTTTGTTAAGCATGGGCCGACGAACACGATTCTTAAGGTTCATGAAAAATCGCAGAAGCGTCAATAAGTCTAGGAAGGCACAATAGAAATTTCAAAATGACTAAAACAAGAGCGAAAACAGTGTTGGGAATGTCTTCATTGCGCACTTTTAGTTCATGGTAACTCGAACAAAGGTTTATCTTAGAAAAAATATATGTAGCTCCTTGTCATTGAGTTGTGTAGATCATCGATTCTTGACAACGAATATGTGTTCTTGATAGTCACCTTGTTGAACTCGCGATAATCGGTATGCATCCACTAGCTACTATCCTTCTTTTGACGAAAAGAACCGGCACACCCTAAGGAAAATTACTAAGATGAATGAAGTCTTTGTTAAGAAATTCTTGAAACTAAAATCAAAACTAGGTTAGATGAATTCTTACCTTAGAGAAGTAATCTACTATAATGAAATTGAACAACTAGAATCAAGATCCTTTCTCCCTTCTTTCTTGGTGTGGTTCGACACCCATACACACACCCACACTCAAATCTTCAATTCACTAGTTAACCAATTGTAGTGATTATTATTATTATTTTGGGAGGATTTGATTGATTAAGATAAACACACTTGAAGAGAATTAAAATCACACTTCTATTCTCCTCCCTTTTTCCCCTTTGAAATCGGCCCACACACAACACACACTATTTCTCACTTTGAATTTAATAGCATAATGAAAGATTATTGTTATTGTTATGGTTGAATGAATCTAGAGTTGAATTGAAGTGAAGTATGATTTGAAAGGAATCAAGAGAAGAGGATAGAAGAAGGTAATGGAAGAATTAGTGGAATTGTGATTCACAAGTAATGGGATGGCTGGCATCCCTCCCTTGATGCCACGCCCTTTCTCAATTTTTATGGGTATATTACCCGCTATCCGCTAAAGTTCCAACTAAATTAACCCCATATCCAAAAACAAAACACTAGGAAATTATTTTAATGTCAAAACTACAAAAGGGGTTAATTTATTTATTCTAAAAATCTTGGGGTGTTACAACTCTCCCCCACTTGGAATGGATCACGACCTCGTGATCCACGCTATATTCAAAGACAGTGATACACAAGAACATCATTCTCGGACTCCCAAGTACAATCGGTCATTCTTCTAAACTTCCACTAAATCTTGTACAATCTCACAAATTTTGGTTTAAACTCTTCTAAGCTTTTCTTCTACTATGGCCATGGTTCTTCAACCTAATTCAACCCATTGTCGACTTCAATTTCTTCGAAAGGCACCTATGTAGCATTATTGACATGACACTTTCTAAGATGTGGCACGTGAAAAGTAGAGTAAACACTCGAAAGCTCAACAGGTAGTTCTAAATGATAAGCAACATTTCCAACTCTAACCACACTTCACATTGACATTTAGCATAAAACTTCTCCTTACATAAGGTTTTCAACGCCTACCATAACTGAATCTCATGATTGGCTTGCTTCGGAATAAATAAGTATAACTTTAACGAGAACGATTAAGGTTTTGTTAAGCATGGGCCGACGAACACGATTCTTAAGGTTCATGAAAAATCGCAGAAGCGTCAATAAGTCTAGGAAGGCACAATAGAAATTTCAAAATGACTAAAACAAGAGCGAAAACAGTGTTGGGAATGTCTTCATTGCGCACTTTTAGTTCATGGTAACTCGAACAAAGGTTTATCTTAGAAAAAATATATGTAGCTCCTTGTCATTGAGTTGTGTAGATCATCGATTCTTGACAACGAATATGTGTTCTTGATAGTCACCTTGTTGAACTCGCGATAATCGGTATGCATCCACTAGCTACTATCCTTCTTTTGACGAAAAGAACCGGCACACCCTAAGGAAAATTACTAAGATGAATGAAGTCTTTGTTAAGAAATTCTTGAACTCGTTTCATTACTTCTTGCATTTACGTTAGAGTCAAATGGTAGGGAAATTTAGCAATGGGGTAGTACCCGGAATTAAATTAATAGTAAATTCAACTTGCCGTTCGGAATGAATGCCCGACAAGTCTTTGGATATAATATCGGAAAATTCACAACAAGTTGAATTATTTCCATTAAATGAAGATTTATTCTCAACATCGACTATACGAGAAAATAGGCTTGACATCTATGAGATAAACAACGACGGGCACGAGCAAAAGTACAAACGGTATAGAACGCTCCCTTCTATTGTCAACCAAATCTCCACCCTTAGAAGTCTTAAATTGCATCGCCTCTTCATCACACACTCAATTTAACATTGTAAGAACTTCACTGATTCATACCTAATACTACATCAAATTCTACCATCGGGAAGGGAATTTAAGTTAGATTGAGAGGTTTTTGATGATACATTTATTATACCCATCCTTCACTAACTTCTTTTTACCACTCATAACTTCGACTTGTAACGTGATACCTAAAAGTGACTTCGATACGGGAATAATATGATCCAATCTAGAGACAACAAACGATTTATTGGTTTCCAAAAATTAAAGGAATTCGTATACGGACATCATCCACAAGAAAGGTACCTGTGACTACATTATTAGTATCCTTAGTTTGTTTTAGGGTGAGTTGGAAAGACCTACCTTGTTGGTTTCCATGAGCACGTGCATTCCTTCTTTCCACTTCCTTTCTCCTTTCTTCTTGTCTTTCTTCTTCGGTTAATGTTGGACAAGAACTCCTCATGTGTCCACCTTGAAAACATTTAAAGCACATAATAGGCTTCTCCGGCTCCGTTTTGCAATCCCGACTCATATGCCCCAGCTGTCCACAATTATAACAACCCTTCATTGACGCCTTGCACACACCCGAATGGTTCCTTTTGCATTGATGGCAAAAAGGAATGTCGTTCCTTGCGAACCCTCCACTTGAACTTTCAACTTGCTTAGGTTTCTTGTTTGGTGAGTCACTACCCTCAATCTTTCTTCTCGTGATTTCTTCATCGACTCGTGTTTGCTCGATTTCGTGATCTCGAGCCACGTCCGCTAACATGGAGAAAGACTCCATTTGACGCAAACTTATCTTTTCTCTCAAGCTCTTCTTCAACTTCAAGTAAAATTGCTCCTTGGGCAACTGATCATTTTCCAGAAATTCCGGACAAAATCGAGCTTTGTCCAGAAATTGAGAGCGAAATTCGTTCAAACTTAATTTTCCTTGACAATCATTGAGAAATTCACTTCTCAACTTAGTTACTTCGGCCTCCGATCTAAACTCTTTGAAGAACATAGTTTTAAATTCGGGCCACTCCACATGAGCCAACGTTACTTCACCTTTCACTGTCAACAAACCATCCCACCATCTTTTTGCACTATCCCGAAGCATACTCACTGCAAACACGACCTTAAGATCCGGAGGACATTGACTAGTACGAAAAGCCCCTTCAATTTCCGAGACCCGTCTTGTGCAAACAATGGGGTCACGGTCACCATTATACACGGGAGGATGACAAATATCAAAGTCTTTGAATGAAAACTTTTTCTTATATGGCTTCTCTCCTAACACTTCAACATCCCTTTCTCCATCATCCTTCTTATCTTTACCTTTTCCATCTCGTTTTTCAAACTCTCGTTGTACATTTGCAGCCACCTCTTCTCTGATCATTTGAGCTGTGCGATTATTCATAGCTCCTTCCATGGTGTCATTTAACTTCTTAAGCAACACGGGTGTATAATTTTCTAAAGCTCTCCCGATTTGATCGGAGATATCCATGCTATCCTCAGCAAATATTGGTTCTTCCTGATTGCGGGGTTGTTCCTCCATACTATATTAAGAGAAGATAATTGATTCAATCATAAAACATATCTCTATACTCTATGAAACATTAGCCAAAACCTACAACTTTATACTAGACCGTTCCAAAGTTTGATGCGGTCGGATTATAAAATTGTTAGTACTTCAACCACAATAATGCCGGCCTTATTGTGCTTTAATACTAACAAGTTTATAAGCTAACACTTCATCAAACACTCTTTCGGGTCCCATATAAAATTACCGAACACTTCTATTCTCCTCCCTTTTTCCCCCTTGAAATCGGCCCACACACAACACACACTATTTCTCACTTTGAATTTAATAGCATAATGAAAGATTATTGTTATTGTTATGGTTGAATGAATCTAGAGTTGAATTGAAGTGAAATATGATTTGAAAGGAATCAAGAGAAGAGGATAGAAGAAGGTAATGGAAGAATTAGTGGAATTGTGATTCACAAGTAATGGGATGGCTGGCATCCCTCCCTTGATGCCACGCCCTTTCTCAATTTTTATGGGTATATTACCCGCTATCCGCTAAAGTTTCAACTAAATTAACCCCATATCCAAAAACAAAACACTAGGAAATTATTTTAATGTCAAAACTACAAAAGGGTTAAATTATTTATTCTAAAAATCTTGGGGTGTTACATCTGTGTATATGTACACATATGTCTCATAGTCGTAAGTCGTAACCTTATTAATTTATTATAGTTCTTCACCAAACTTGAAAGATCTTACTGAACATGCATATTTTCCATGTATATACAACTAAATTGTTTTAAGAGTATCAGAAGTCCAAGTATCATCGGTAGTAAACATGCTTCAAAAAAAAACATGTTGTAAAACTTGTTGGATATTTTATGTAATTTGTATTTTATATGTTGACATATCTAAGGGATATGTGATACTTTGTCTATATGTCGATGACATACTCATTGTGGGTAGTGATGATAGTATGATCAGATCTACCAAGGATATGTTGAAAGCGAGATTTGACATGAAGGACATGGGTTTAGCAGATGTCATTCTTGGGACGAAGATTATTCAAACCCAAGATGGTCTAGTGTTAAGTCAATCTCCCTATGTGGACAAGATTCTTGAAAAATTCAGTCCCGAGGACTCAAGAGTAGCTCGATCTCCAATAGATACCACGCAACATCTATCGAAGAATAGAGGTGAAGGTGTTGCTCAATTGGAGTACTCAAGAGTAATAGGCAGCCTAATGTATCTCATGACAAGTACTAGGCCAGACTTAGCCTATGTTGTTAGTAGGCTAAGTAGATATACTAATACTAGTAATCCTAGTTCGGAGCATTAGAAGGCTATGACTAGGTTACTAAGATACTTGAGATATACAAGGAATTATGGGTTGCATTTTGGCCGAGATCCAGCTGTATTGGAAGGATATAGTGATGCTAATTGGATATCCGATATAAAAGATTCCAAATCCACAAGTGGATATATGTTTACTATTGGAGGAGCAGCTATAGCTTGGAAATCATCCAAGCAAACGCTCATTGCTAGATCCACAATGGAATCTGAATTTATAGCATTGGATAAAGCTAGAGAAAAAGCAGAATGGCTACGACATTTATTGGAATATGTTTCAAGATGGCCAAAGCCAGTGACGGCTATTTGCATACATTGTGATTGCCAATCGGCTATCGGCAGAGCTCAAAATACAATGTATAATGGCAAGTCAAGACATATTCGTCGTAGGCATAATAGTATACGACAACTGCTCACAACGGGGGTTATCACTATTGACTATGTGAGGTCAAAGGATAACATTGCGGATCCGCTAACTAAAGGTTTAAGTAGTGAGGCAGTTTATAAGTCGTCAAGGGGGATGGGGCTAAAGCCCATTGAGTAAATTTGTACAAAGGAAAACCTAACCTAAGTAAATGGAGATCCCATGATCTAGGTTCAATAGGACAACCTAATTGTACGAATAGAGGAAGTCACTGTGGGGGAGCACCCCAAAACAACCAAGGGAGTTGCAGTCACTCTGGGGGGAGAACCCACCACAATAAAGTGAGTTGCAAGTTTCCTAGCCCATTCCTATATCAAATCAGTGATATCATAGAGGTTAAGCATATAGCTTTTAATGATTGTGAGCAATCACCTATGTTAGAGAGAAGTGTGGTCACTTCGAATGGAATTGCGGGGGGCACAATTCCTAGAGCTCTCGCAGAACCAGGATAATGTTGCATGACCATAACGGACATGAAAGTGAGGGGTTAACCAGACTAGGGAAGGTATTGTGTGATGTGCAATAACATCTACATAAAAAGGAGTTAGTTCAAAGACATTAAGTTCTACTAACTGCTAGGAGACTAAGTGCACTCACAAAGGAAAGTTCAAAGGGTAAAACCTACTTCTCCTGCAATACTTGACTATCGGAATTTATCTTTAATAACCATATCTATTCATGTGTGGGATTGTTGGAAATTTTATGTAATTTGTATTTCATATGTTGAAATATATAATTCTAATAACATAAAATTACAAGCGAATAGATATGTCATAAATGAAGTTAGAGAGTATGTTGTAATTAATGTTTAATTAATGTGAGTTTGTCCACATTGCTAGATGAATAAACATTAAGTGTGTTTATAAGAAGGAGTGTTGGAGGAATAATAATTCTTTATAAGGGGCTACACCCCAAGTTGGCTAAGAGAGTGCGAAGCACCCGACGCGCCCGCGTCCGGGATCGTGGGCGATGAGGCGTAATGTGGCGTTTTAGTGGCGCACTTTGCACGCTCGGCTCCATTCTGGCTTCCATCCCCTGGTGCTGTTGGTCATAGCTTGACACCTTTTGCAACAGGTGTTACAAGCTGATGATAACTACTTATATAGATAAGTAGTTCATGCAGCAATAGAACAACACTAACAATTCTATCTTTCAATCTGGATACAAAACAACAATTTCTCTCCTTCACTTCCGGGTTGTTGGTTAACTCCGACAGTACATGCTGCTTTGGCTGTTGTACCTTGGGAAACGGATGGGCTCACTTGGGTGGCCCGAAATCAGTTTTAAGGGAACCCTCATCCCGTTTTTGCCTTCTTCTAATCTGTTTCTGTTTTATTTTCTTTCTTGTATTGATTAGTTAGTTGTTAATTTACTTGTAATATTCTGTTGTAATTCAAATGTATTATCAATAAATTACATATTATTGAATGGTGTTTCTACAAAACTAACATAAACAGAATGTGCATTACACTTTAATAGGACCTTATTTCAGAAACATGATGTAAAACTAACATAAAACAGAAGGTACTTTTGTAGTTATCACACTATACAACAGGTTGTGTCGCCGGATGAACATATACATCATATAACTCAATGCAAAAAGTCTCTTGGATCAGTTACAAAACCAGTCAAGGCAGAAGCTGCAGCCGTGTAAGGAGATGCTAGATAGATCTGACCATCTTTGTTACCCATTCGACCAGGGAAGTTCCTATTTGTGGTTGAGACACAGACCTGCCATCATTAACAATGTGTTATTCTTTATAACTTTCAAATATATTAATTGCACTTTTGACTAGAGGTTGCAATGGTCAGGTTGGTTCACCGGTCAAAACAGGTGATCTAAAAGGTGGTCTGGTTGACCCATTAATAAGCTAACTACAACTTCAGAAATAAACTGACGCATAAAAGTATTAAACCAACTATGATGGCAATGTAAGGATCAAAATTTAAATGCTTACAAACTCTTCTAAAATGTTCTATTCCAAAGTATTAGACTTGCTATTAAAAAGGTCATCTTTTGTGTATATAATACTCCGGTTTAAAATATGTTTCAAAGATAAAAGACAATAGAAAGTGTCAGTGGCTCAGCACAGTTAGTTTTAGCCTGTTTGAACTTGTTAAGCAAACCCAAAATACTAACACTTCCTATGAGCACTATCATATAATCACATAAGTAATGTTCTTAAAACTTAACAAGCTTTTATCAGTTTTATGCTATATAGTAGTGCTTGACCTCAAAAGTCAAACTGTATGATCCTCTAGTGAAAAAAAGAATATGAGAGTACAGGAAATATAATACTGGCCTGAGGTTTGTTAAGACGTGCATAAGTATCCAATGGACCACCCACACAGGCACCACAACTAGGACTTGCAGGGGTATCACAGCCAGCAGCTTCAAATATCTGAGAACAGGTTTTGCCGCCAGATCCTGGCACCGGGAGGGTATATACATCCATCCATACCTACGGAATTATAGAATTAGCATACAACATACATTTGCTAAAGTGGGACAATTTTCACCATCTTATAGTAGTGGGCATGATATCACAAACCTTCTGAGTAGCAGGAACAAGGAATGTGGGTACTTTGACTTTCTGACCCTGCAAGTTATACCAATGGTTCACATAACATGGGAGCATAAACAGTGATGGACCGACAAGGACCCGCCAAAATGAGAAAAAGTGGTTGAAATGGTAAAATCAAATGCAGCATAAAATATAAAGATAGATACTGTAGAAAATCTTACTGAAGCTAGAAAAACTTTGGCAGCAGCAAGGAAATCCTCAGTTTTGCCTCCAGTACAAGATCCAATGTACACCCTGTCTATTTTGACATCTTTACATTCCCTTGCTAAAGCACGATTATCAGGAGAATGAGGCTGCAAAAGCATAAAAGCTAAAAATTAACATAGATATTTGATATTTCATGAATCTGAAGAGAATAGTTCCAAGCATTTATATAAGTTAGAGATGGCAAAATGAAAGGGTCAATACAGGTAAATATTTAGTTTGGGTCTGGTCAAGTGTGGTCGTTCCAAACACATTTTGTCCAACTTTATTTACTTATAACTTAGAAATTTTACTATTTTAATTATAATCTAATCTTTTGAATACATTAGATATAGAAAGTTCAGTGCACTACAAAACATTTTGGATGACTTCCAATAAGTTCGACACAACCCATTTGATCTGTTCCCTATTACGATTCTATTTTAAATAGTGTACCATTTGACCAGTCCGAGACACATAAGCCAAATTGATCCATTCACAAGTACATGGGCCCAAATTAATGCACAAAAGTCCGACAGGAATGAAAGCAAACCTTTGCCACCAGGGGCTCCAATTTAGAGACGTCAATTCTGTACTCGGAAAGATACCTGAAACACAGAAACAAAAGCACAAAAAGTGAACTCACAAATTCTTAGCAAGCAATCATCATGCTTCTTAGCAATATCTTGCAAATTAGATAGAGATAGGGGAAATGGAGATCGTCACCTTGCTTCACTGTCACTGTAGACTGGTTCATATGGGATGGATGTTTTGTCCTGTGCAAAATACAAATCTTAGCAAATGACAAATTGACAGAGAGCTTGGAGTGAGTGGATGTTCGTTTTCAAACTGATTATATTATTAAAATTTCACAATCATAATTCATTATCACAACACTTGCTGCAGGTGATAAATTACTGTGGTTCTGTTTTTTGAAACTGCGATAGTCAGATAAATAGCTTTCTGGGAGTTTCAAAAATTCCGATTAATCAGTGAACTAATAATAAAAAGGGCTAATCGCCGTTCAAAAAAAATAATAATAAAATAAAAAGGGCTAATCATGTGACAATGCATTGAACTTCCCTTGGTTTCTTATTATATGCACTCATCTTTATACTCCATCCTATTGTATTTATAAGATGACATAAATTGACTATATTACCCTTAACAGTTTCATTTTACTTTGTCTTATTTCAATATAATTCAGTAAATAAAAAAAATTCCCTAACTCTTCTTCCCCATTCAGTGTTAATGCTTTGATTGATATGTGTTAGTGTATTACATGGTTGGTATGTTCAGATTTGGTGGAAGGGTTTAGTTTCCAAACGTAAAATTAGAATAGAATAAGATAATAAAAAGTTTTTTAGAATATTAAGGGTAATATAGTCATTTTAAGTCATTTGTGCACACAATAGCAAATTAGCAATAGCATGCAGTCTGAAAGATAAATACATATAAAAGGCAACGAGTGAAAGTTCAATACATTTCCAAATAAATAACCCTTATAAAAAAAGTAACACAATTGTTTTGAACATATTGTGGAAGTATTCAAATCAATGACTGTTTGTCAACTAAAAAGTTTACTTTTTTATAAGCTATGGTTAACAACTTTTAGAAATATAGCATACATATTCTACTAATAATTTTGAACATTATTAGTATTTATTAATAATAATATACATGTGGGTAAGCGTGTGTAAGTAATCTTTGTACTTCTTGAACAAATCAAGTTTTTCTTTTTAAATTCAGCTAGTAGATGATAAGGTACAAATATGGAATGGGTCATTTGACTTGTATTCAGATACGCTTCATCCAAACACTAAAATTTGATTATTACGACTTCAAGCTGCAATATCAAATAATCCATTTCCAAACCCTACAACTACAAGATGACAATTCAGATGATTTTAAAGAGAGTGTAATGAAACGAACCTCCAAGTACTTATATGTCGTAGCATCAGCTGGAATGATACCGTTCTTCCCCCCAGCTTCAACAACCATGTTGCATAACGTCATTCTTTCTTCCATCTATAAAACAAAGATGAAAAAAACTTGAAAATTGATGCATATGTAAATGTGACAAACTTGCTCATCCCATCTCATAAAAACTGCAACATTTTCTCTTTAATAAGAATGATGTTCAGTTGTCCACCACCTAATAATTTGTGTTTACTAAAAATTATATGATAGATGGTCAACCACTTTATTCCAGGTGACATGCAACCGACATCAGAAACAAAAATGGGTGTGTGTGAGGGGGGGGGGGGGAGAGAAGGAGTATTGGGCCGACCCACACTTTTTCTTAGGTTTTATAAATGAAAAAATAGTGGGTCTATTAGGTTTAAAAATATATCCTTCACCATTCTAGACAACTCTCATGTTTATTCGAAGAACAAGTAAGACCCAATTTGATACTTTTTTAATTTAACCCCATTTTAGCCATCGCAGGTAATGAGCATGCATGTCAATAAATTGGCTTGCATAATTCGAAGAAATATATAAAGTGAAAAAGAAGGAAGAAGTACACTAACCGTAAGACTTTCAATAGTGGAACCAACAAACTCCATTGCTTTATATGTTGCACCAGATACAGATATTTCCCCAATTATCTATAATGTGAATATTATCAGTGAAACAAGTCAAAGTATATTCATACTATGGAATAAACCATAATCAGCCAACCATTTACAACATAGTTTTTTGTTATTGTTACACACAAAACACAATTTTGCTATACAGAATACTTGATCATCCGGTAATCAAACTTACTTGTAAAATCAGATCCTTTGCAAGAAGATAATCTGGCATTTCTCCATCTAATACAAATCTTAAAGTTGGAGGTACCTGTAAATGTAAATCAAGGTGACAGATAATTTTGTAGTCAGATAACTAGTTGATAAAAGTCATGGGTAGTTGCTTTATTAGTTTGGTAACTTTTACAATTATCTTGGTAATCACTTTTATAGGAATGATTAGAGGAACGTAATCATATCACTTTCTCTTGAGTTGAGAAGCGTAAATAGTAGTTATAAAAATCCCAATTGTTCAGATAGATTTGATTTATTTTAGACATGCATTTCAAACCTTGAGCAAAAGTTTTCCAGTTCCTAAAACAAAGCCACAATCGGTATTTCCAATTCCTGTAGCAAACTGGCCAAATGCTCCAGCAGTACATGTGTGAGAATCCGTACCAAGCAAGACCTAAAGGTAAAAATTATGTGCATGCAAATCAGCATACATATTTATACAGTAACTTTAGAGGTTGCAAAACAAACTGATGTGGTAACAGGGCCTTAGAGTTCAGACTGAAACAGGTAGTTTTTGGTACTGGTCAACATGAATCAGGCCGGATTCGGTTGACTTGGCACTACGGTTTTGCCCACTTCTTACTGTACTTTATATATAAATAAATGTAGGAAATATATATATCACCTATTATTTATGAGATATAATATATATAGGAGGTCGGAAACATTTGAATTTAGTATATAACTTTCAACCTGCTTGATTGCTTTCCAGTATGATAGCTTAAACTATTTTACCCAAAACTGTTACCAACAAAACCTGATCCTGGACGGGGCCGATGTTATATCAATGGGTTGCTTTTGTCTCATTAAAACCTAAGTTTAACATTGAATGAATTGATTTAGAGATACCTCTCCAGGTCTGCAATGACCTTCCTGTGCCAGAGCAACATGGCATACACCTTTGTAATCAGGATTAGCCTGAAAAATTATCAGCTAATTCAGCTCCAGTTTAAATCCGTCTGACATATCATTTGCAAAATATAAAACTTTTTTAAATAAAAAATCAAGAGACTCAGCAATAATTAAGATTCCAAGAAGATAAGAACACGGTACCTTATAAAAAAAATAAAAAAGAAAAAAAAAGAAACAGTACCTTAAAGTTGCTAAGATCTTTGATATCATAAAAATACTTGATCTTTTGCTCATGTGAAAAATCTCTTATAATATTGACATTTCTATTTGCTCTTTCATTAGCTGTAAATATATAGTGGTCAGGTATGATGACAACCTTTTCACGGTCCCAAACCTAAAACAATAACCATATAATTCATATTCATATAGGATCAGAATAGATAATCAACATAACTATTTTATCTTTTGAAGGCAGAACGGATAATTGGCTAACACCCCCCCAACTTTGGTGCGCCCACATCGGGTTCAAATCCTGGCAACGCCCTAAAGGTTTTGCTCTCCCATGTGTAGATGGGTATAGCGTTGCTAAAGCCCCCTGACCACATTTGCATGTGGCACATTCGAACCCTTGACCCCCTAGGAAGAAACCACAAAGTGGAAAACTCTCTGACCATTGGGCTATCACCCCAATGGCAACATAACAAACTAACCCAAGAAACAAGTGTGTAAAATGGGTAAATAACCATTAACGATGCATAAAATAACTGTATTCGCAAAGCTTTGTTGTCACTCGTAACAACCTGTTCAACCTAAAGGGCGACGCATTGCTTTCGAAGTTTCTAGTCTTTTTGGAATATAGGTGTTCAGTATTCATTATTCAAATCTAGCAGCAATGATGACTAAATTAGGTACCTTGGCATCATTTCCGAATTCTTTCTTGAAGATTCCAATAGCACCTGGTCCACATACATCATGTGTCATCAAGACATCAACATTGACCCAAACATTTTCACCAGGGCTTAACTGGGGTTTCTCAGAAGCCCTTGAAAAGATCTTTTCTGTCATTGTCATCCCAGTTTTTACCTAAAAGAAACAAATTTCAGTTAGTCTATATAACCTAATTTGCCAAATGCTATCTAAATCTATCACATCATAAGCTGTAGCAAAATTCACACAGCTCACAGTTCATTTGCAAGTTCTTAACTTTATGATGCTAAATAAATTCATAAACAAAATCATTCAACATGCATAAACTGTCCATAACTTACCAAAAACTCGCAGTTAATTTTCTTCAGCATACTTATGACACCAAAACATTTACATCATATTGAAATAAAACAAAAATTGTGAATCACACTTAGCGCGAATGTTTAGATACATTCCAAATCTAAGTCAAGTTTGCAATGATTCGTTAATCCATAACATAAAAAGATGTTGAGAAACATCCATGTGATTGTTGCAACAAAACTCCTTTTTGGGGTAACTGTGAAATAACCTATCTATGTTACTAGCTTTCGTGCTTTTAGGACTGCTTATTCATACTGCTTATGTGCTTATGCCTTCTCAAATAAGCTGGTTAAGTTGCTTAATTATTTTATTTATTACTCTGGAAGTCTGGAACAGAATAAATTGCTTATCCAAAACAGCTTATTTCACCTACAAATAATCATACAAGTAGTTTGGATAAGAAACTGTACAAGGGCGTAAGATTGTAACATAACCACATAAGTAGGTAATTATCCAGTTACCCAACTTAAATACTTCTATTGCATAATGTGAAAAGCACACCTCGGGCATACCTAGTCCCCAAAGGTACGAGGCTCACATTGTTGGGCCTTTGTAAGTTGTGATGAGGCACACCTAGGTGTAGTGCCTTGAATGAATCTCCTCAGAGGCTTAGGCACGCCTGGTGACTATTAAGGGTTTAACAAATAATTGTTCACTAAATATGGACCTTTGCACCTCATAAGTGTTTTAACATACACTAATGCAATTGTGCATGTCACTCTTTAATTTTTGAGACTGCTGTGTGCATGCAATTGTCTAGGGCTAACTTTTTTCTTTTTCCAATAAGTATATATGATAAGTATGTTAGCATGTATGCAATATGTGTGCGGCTGTATAAACTCTGTAAGTTGATGTTGTACATAACTCCATGTTTCATTAGCTCCCGGTGATTGGTAAAAAATTCCAGATAAAATATGTTGCACCTACAATAGTGAGCTACAACCAGTATGCAATACATGTAACTGCTTATGTATGAATTTGTACTAAATTACTGCACGAACCATGTTTAACATTTAAAGTTTTACAAATACTATTCAAGTTACATATACTTTGTAAATTTTTCGACATGAAACACGATCCTAGGCCCCGGGGACCCCTTTGCACCTTAGTGCATCAATAATTAAGCAGGATTTGTTTTTAAGAAGATCTACCTATAGGTCATTTAACTTATTTGCCGATTACTACAGCAGCAACAATTCCGCCATGGGCGGGTATGGAGGAGATAAGATTTAGACAGTGATACCTCTGACCGAGGGTAGATTATTCATTAAATAGTAAAACATTAATGCAATTTAACCTAAACTCTGGGCATTAACTAGCATTCTTGTCACATTAATAATTTTCTAATATCAAAACTTTATAATAATAACAATAATAAAGAAAAAGCAAATAAAAACAAACTGAGCCAGTAGTGGCAGGGTTTCTTGAAGATTGTTGTGGTGCCACAACTGCTACAATCTTTTTTGATATTTTGTTGTGAGAGATTCTAACTGACTTTGAAACTTGACCCACAAATGGTGACACTCCATTCCCGGATGCAGCATCATTCTGTACAAAATACAAATTGAGCCAAAAAAATCAGTCAGTCAATAAAAACTTTCAAAGGGAAATGAATCAAGAAAACGAAAACATCACAAAAGATGTGGAATTTAAATGTATGAAGTTGTTAATTTGTATTGCCTGAATGAGTGAATTTACAAGGATACTTATAGTGGACATTCACAACAGAAGGTACACAAATTAAGGGGCTATACATGGAATACATTTGAATTATAAATAAAAGATTTTTACTCCTCTAACTGTGTCCACCATAAATAAAAGATATTGATTTATGTAAATTAACATATTTCCTTAATACCCCCCCCCCCCCGGGCAAAAAAAAAAGAGAAATAGAAAAGATGGAAGATCCGTCGAAGACTCCAAGGAGCGAAACTTTAGATATGATGCTCGGCCCAACGGTTTGGTGAATACGTTAGCAGGCTGGTCGTGAGTGTTGATGTGTTGAACCTTTAAAGCTAGAAGTACCATCAGAGACTTGTTCCCGTACAAAATGATAATCCAAGGCGACATGCTTCATTCGTGAATGATAAGCTGGATTGGCCCAAAGATAGGTAGCACCCGTGTTGTCACAGTTGATAGTTGATGTGTGTGAGATGGAGACACCAATCCCTGTTAGTAGATTCTGGACCCAAGATAATTCAGCAGCAGCATTAGCCAAGGCTTTATACTCGGCTTCAGTTGAGGATCATGAGACCGACTTCTGACAGGTAGAACGCCAAGAGATAATATTCGAGCCAAGACAAGGTAAGCTATTGTAGAGCGACCTTTAGTTGAGACCCTGCCCCAATGGGAGTCCAAAAGGCAGTGAGTCCCAAGGTTGAATTTCGATTTTGGGGGAGGCCATGGTAAACTGTACCATTTAAATAACAAAGTAGCCACTTTAACAATATGCTTGAAAACACGAGCAGATACGGAGATTGGTTGAAAATGTGGGTTGAGTTATATAGTGTGGATTGCAATGGCAACACCCTAATCCACAAACGCTACATAATAAGCAAAGCCATCAAAATATTTTTGAACGGGACCCCAAACATTCGAATAAATTAGTTGCAAAGGTTTGTTTGCAATAAATGAGTTTTGGCCAAAGGGTAACTTGCGGCTTTTATCTATAATCTATAGTACTATATAAAAGCATATTACCCACCCCCACCCCTTTTAACCATTGAGATTTTGAAATGTCAAAAATACCATTATACAATTAAAACACCTAACCACTAACAAACTTGGCCTACCAAAAATGCCTCCGAATGAATTAATTTACAACATTTATCCCTCCACTCCTCAATAAACTACAGTACCCCTTTTACATCAATAACCTACGCTACTCGCCGCTGTCACCACCGCCACCGCCCACCGTTCCACCATCTCGCAGGCATCCGTTTTTAAGAGATCATGAAGCACAATGAAACTTAAACTTAGATAGTGAATTGGAAGTAAAGCCTAAGCCTATAACAATTTGCTTGAAAGCACGAGCACATGGATGGTCCAATTCCGATCGGGTTTTGACCTGTGCTCATGGCTGCAGTTGTGGGAGTAAGATCCGATTGGCATAGTAAACGTCATTTATGTTCACAGGATACTTATAGACATTTACAACACAAGGAAGGAGGGTACAAAGGCTATATACATGGAAAACATACATTTTAATTTATATATATATATACTCTAATAATTGTGCCCAACGTGAAAAAAAAAACATATTGATTCTTTGTTAACGTATTTCCATAATAATAATAATATGTACCTGGGTATGGAAAGGGGAAGATATAGAAGATGAAGCCGTCATTGATGAAATAATATTCATTGTTTGTGCTTGTGTGCGAGTCTGGTGGTGTTGAATTGTTGATGATATTTTTTTTAAAAATCAATTATTTTTTGAACACCAATTGAACTGTTGATGATAGTTGAACGTGATATGCGAGTTGGTCTTGGTGGGGTACTTTGATTTTCAATGATTTTGTTTTCGTTTTTGAATTTTGAATATGGATTTGTTTTTTCTTTTCCTTAGGAATGAAAAATAAAGTCAATGATATTTGTTAGGTTGTAGTAGTCACTAAGTGGCATACGGTATAACTTATGCGATTATAAATAGAAAAATGTTAAATGAAGCACTTAAAGCTTCACTGCATACAAAGGTTATATTTAGCAAAAGTTCACCTTTGAATTTTATGATAAATGTATAACTGTTTAATGCACCTTAACGAAAGCCTTAAGGCTTTGTTTATCAAAACCCTTATAAATATCAAAAAGAAAACTTACATAATTATCAGTTTAATGCTGGATATTTTTAAATATGCTCAACCAAATCATCTTTTAGAACATTATAACCTTTTTATATTATCAAATAAGAAGAATTCAACGATCTAGTTGCATCATGTCAATAATCTAAAAAAATGAATCAAAACTTGTTGCATAATCTGTTTCTCAATAGAAAGTACATACCACAAGCAACTCTAGCTATCATGATCCCGTTCTTCTAACAGTTCACGGGAATGAATGTGTTTATGTTCTACGCACCGGTTTTGTTCAAAACGATGGGGTTTGGAGACAATGGTGCACTCGTTTCAGCTCTAATCACCGGGGTCGTTAACATGGTAGCAACTATCGTTTCAATTCTCACTGTTGATAAATTTGAAAGAAAGTTTTGGTTTCCCTAAGGTGGCATTCAAATGTTAATTTGTTAGGTAATTATTATATATAACAAAACAAAAAAGTCGGCTCCCCCTCTATAACCACTGTAGCAATTCACTGTAGGAAAATAATAATTTTTTATTCCAATCACTGTAGTAACTCGGGTACTGTAGCAACTCGGGTTTTAGCAACTCGGTACTGTAGCAATTTTGTCTTTTTCAATTTTATTTTTTTTTAATACTTTTAAAGTTTCTTATTTTTATCACTTAACTTTTAGGTTTTTTAACTTTAGTCTAACATTTTAATACAAACTTAAGTAACACAGTTTTTAATTTTCATAGGGTTTTTAACTTTAATCATCAAATTTTTATTTTTTTACTTTTATCTCTTATTATAAGGTTTCTAACTTTTACCATCGAACTCTCGGTTTTTTCAACTTTATTTATCCATTACTTTCTACTTCTTATAGTAAACTTTAAGTGTCCAAACTTTTGGTAATGCTAGATGTATGTTTGCATGGTGCGGCGGCGATATACCTCCCGTGGCAACGCCCAGGTTAAAATTCTTGTTATTAATTAAACAATAGAATTACTTTTATCATATAACTTCAATTGTTAATATTTGTAGCTTTTAAGTTATACGGCATAAAATACTCAATTACTTGATGCTTTAATGTTTATAGGTTGTGATTACTATTGCCATTGCTTTAAAGTTTGGGTTAAATGGAAACCCTGGAGAGCTCCAAGGGTGGTATTCGGGTCTTGTGGTTGCAGCCATATGCATATACATTGCAGGGTTCGCGTGGTCTTGGGGTCCGTTGGGTTGGCTCGTGCCTAGTTAAATCTTCCCACTCGAAGCCTGATCCGCAACTCAGGGTGTTAATGTTATTGTCAACATGACTTTCACCTTCTAATTGCTCAAATCTTTCTCCGAATGTTGTGTGCTTTTAGGTATTAAAAAAAGAACAACAAGCATTATTTGATTTTTCTTTAATTATTTTTAATTGTGTCCTAACAAAATAAGTCGGCAAATCGTTGGTTATAATGACACAAACACATTTTAGTGATCAAACATTAAGCCACTAGGATTTGGGAATGTCTTTGAATTAGGATGAACCAAATGATCAGTGGCGGATTCATAGTATATGTAAGGGGGTCATTGGACCACCCTTACATAAAAAGTTTAACAGCAAAGCCAGTAAAAAAAAAATTGGACCCCATTGAAAATTATCAATGAACCCCCTTAAACTTGAATAGGATAAAGAACACTCAATAGTAAGTATATTAACACTACATGTGTGATACATTGATGCTGCTGTTGTTTCTTCTTCCTTGTTCTTTTCTCTTTTATATTTTCTTTTTCCACCACCTCACATGCCTACTTGACAATCCGTTCTTCAAAACTTCCAAGCTTGCGCTTTGCTTCCTTTTAAATTAAGCCAACTTTTCTCTTAATTGGCTACATTCAACAGACTGAAGTTTGATTCTCCAAACATAGTGCTTTTTTTTCTTTGTTTACAAAGGTGTAGAGAGAAAGAAAGAAGTAGATTATTATTTTATTTGTCTTTGATTTGTGATACTACTGAACATATATGAATATTAAAGTTTTTATTTTTTTTATTTTATGTTCAGGTGGAAAAAAAGAATAGAGGAAGAAAGGATGGAAAGGATAATGAAGACAAATGTGTGGTTAAAAGTAAAAAAAAAAAAAAAAGTTTTGTGGTGGAAATTAAAAAAGCAAAAAGTTACTGTAGCTGCTACAGTATTTTGTGAGTGGGGACCGAGAAGATTACCCAATGAGATCACCCAATCCGAGTTGTTAATCATATAGTCTAGCCACGAGTGTCAATGACATGTTGATGATGCAAATTGTATGTATATTGAGGTGTATTTAGTGAGTGTTTTAACGGATCAAATGATGTCGTCTTCTTAATTCAATACATAAACACCAACGGCAGTTTTAACGGAGTTTGCATGAAGGATTGCTAACATGTTATTCATTTGTTTATATAATAAGGTACAACCTTCATTTGACTAGTTTGTTGTGAAAGTTTTGTTAATAAATGAATATGAGTATGTGTTGCACAGTAACACCATCCCATGCTCTGTTTTTCGAAACAAGATACACACAGTTGTACCATCATCGCCGAAGATGGAGGGAAGTGAGGAATCCGCATTTAATGCAATGTAGCTTTAACAAGTAAGATGAGACATCCCTTTTTCAATTTCATTTTTCAATGTTACCTCTTTTCAGTTTTGATTTTGAATTTTGAAAACCCTATCTCACAAACAAGTTAATCTTGCTTTTTATTTCACCTATTTTCTCTTTCAAAACCGGTTAAACATATTTTACACAACCAATAATAACTCTCTTTTTTCAAAACTTTCTTGAAAATATGGCTAACAACAATCTTACCTATGTGGATGAACTTGATGCAAAAAAAGATTTTGTCAACATGAAAGTCAGAATTATCCGGCGATGGAACCAGATTTTCAAGCTTGACATGATTCTGATTGATGAACGTGTAAGTTATTTTACATATATATGTTTATACAATGACTCTTATATTGTGGATTTATTTTACACTTTTCAATATAGGGCATCTTACATGATTACTATTTCTCTATTATTCTAGGGGGGGGGAATTCAAGCAAGTGTTAAGAAAGATTTGATCCCCCACTTTGATGAACTTATTAAGGAGGACACTGTTGTCTTGATTAACAAGTGTGGCGTGGGTGTTTCTGATGACAAATTCCCTGTGGTGAAGAATAAACTGAAACTCAACTTCTACAAGTGTACGCAAGTAAATCTTGCACATTCTTTTCAAGGCCACCCATACGGTTTTGTCTTTGTTCCCTTCAATGAATTAAATGTTCAAATGGTTAAAAATCCACAAATTCTGAATGTTGGTACGTAAATCTCTCAGATCTGTTGTGTAATATCGAAATAAATTAACTAAACAAATTAAGAACTACACTTGATGTCTAACAGATACACAAATTCTGGATTTTTCACTTTGTTTCCTGCAGATGTAATTGGATGTGTAACATGATGTGGAAATCTTGATATTTTCAAATCTTCAAAAGGAAAAGAAAGCAGATTCAACTTTGAAATGAAAGATTTGGAGTGAGTTTTGTTCATATTTTCCATTCTTATATTCAAATATGTAACGTTTAAATATAGTTTCATGTTATGCTATTTTAAAGAATGAATGTCAGTTTCTATCCAACAATGAATTATACTGTTTTATATTCTAAGAGTATGTGTTTAAGGTACAACAGATCTTTGAATCCTAGAATAAATGTATGGGCTCTTCCAAACACTTTAATGTAATCGATTCTGACAAAAGTGGTTTCTTAACTATACACTGTTTTCTAGTAAACAATAAGTCTGAATTTGAAACTGACTTTAACAAAGATACCAATAGAATGTTTCTTCTCAATTAATACCAACAGAATGTTGCTAACAACAGAATGTCAGGAGATATAGTACATATTTATTAGCTTATGAAAACATGTTAAAAAATATCACATACATTCAATTCATGCAATAAATTTTAACTCTTTATAAATTGTTCTGTCTTTTAAATTGCAGTGGTATGTAGGGATGGCAAAAAGACCCGTACCCGATGGGGAAAACCGAAACCCGACATTTTTGGGTCGGGTTCGGGTACGCGGGTCTACGGGCGGGTATGGGGATATTAAATTTTTTGTCGGGTCCGGGTCCGGGTATGGTTTTAGATTTAAACCCGCATACCCGACCCGTATACCCGAAACCCGCCCCAAACCCATATACCCGGCCCATATATATAATATTACATATATATAAATATTTCTATTTCCAATTTGTATTTAAAGGGATGTAATGTCAACTGAGTTAACGCATTGATGAGTAATCACAGTATAGTATGGAATGTATTAATTCTTCATCTTATTAGATTACTCGTGAATGGAAGTACGCTATTTTGCCTACATAAATTTTTAATACATTGTTAGTTTAGCATCCTGAACTTACAATCTTAAATATATTGATATTTTTATCCTGTACGACATAGTTCAAACAACAATAAATATATTAACGGATCCCCGATTACCCGTGGGGAAACCCATTACCCGACAGTTAGTAGATAAACGGGGACCCGTCGGGTCCGGGTCCGGGTTTGGGACGGGGATTTTTAATCGGGTCCGGGTCCGGGATTACATATACCCGGACCATACCCGGCCGTTGCCATCCCTAGTGGTAGGGTGTTGAAATGTACATTATGGGGTGATTATGCTACTGCTTTCAACAACTTTGTGGAGAACAACAAATCAGCTGAACATGTAATCGCCATTCTTCAACATGCTTTGGTAAAGGACTAGAAAAGTAAGTTTAACCATATCAGATACTATACCACATGCCCTCATCCTAAATGTATTTTAACTATAACTATCCTTTTATTGGAAATTATATCATGTAATTGGAAATAATATCGCAGGTACTGTGACTATTCAAAGTGATATGTTTGGAACAAGATTTTTTATCAATGAAGACATTGCAGAAGCTCAAGATCTTAGAAGAAGGTATGGAATTGTTATTTGAAATTTGAACAGTGTATATAATTGCATTTTTATTGGTCAATAAACTGTTTGGCAGCTTGATACTACAAGAAGGAGCAGCCACTACTTCGAGTGCCCTTTCATCACAAACAGTCTATCCTAACCGTTTGGAATTTCTACTCAATTTGGGGGGAAAATGTTGATGAAGTCAGAGAGACTGAGACGGTAAACTGTTTTTACTTCAATTTAAACATAAATTCATGATTTTTAACTATTTGTATTGTATATAACATCTTTTCCCATAACAACATTGTGTGCTTTTTAATCTGTTAAACAACCAATGGAATGTGTCGTGGTTGGTACAATTGCACTACTTGAAAAAGAATTTGGCTGGTTTTACGTGGCTTGCCGAAAATGCAACAAGAAAGTAATCAACAAGCAAGAGTTTTTGGAAGGTATTGATGTGGAACAAGTTACTGATGATATCATGAATGCTCCGATTACCAGTTTATGGTGCCCAAAAGAGAAAGCCATTGCCACACAACTCATCCCTAAGTAAGTCAAACAGATCTGTTAATACATTCTGCATTCTTAGGATGCTTTCAATTGGGAATCTTCAACTCTAATATAGCTTCATATTGAACTGTTTTCTTTTAGATTTAGGGTGACATTTAGAGTTCAAGACTCCACCGGTAGTGCTTCTTTCATGATGTTTGACAGGGATGTATCCAAAATCATTGGACTTTCAGCAACTGATATACGTGAGAGACAGTTGAAGTCTGATCAGACTTCATCATTCCCATATGAACTTGATGCTCTGTTGAACAAAAAATTTGCCTTCAAAATTGCTATCTCAAAGTACAATCTTGATAAGAAATACAGTGTCTACACTGTGCTGAAGGTTTGTGATGATCCTGTGATAATCAATGAGTTAGCATTATTGAATCAGACTGAGGTATTATGTTTGGACAAATTTCTTATTTTGCTATTAGATTTGCTGTTGACAATACATTAACAATGTACAATCTTTTCAGGCTAATGAAGACAATCAAGTTGAAGAGTTCTCAACTGTCAAGCTTGATGAAGACTCACAAACCGGAATGAGCTCTAAGGTTCTACTTTTTTTCTATTCATCCAACTAATATCAAACAGTTTAATGTCCATTTGGATTTGTATGTAAATACAACTTATTACAGTTTTTCTATGATGTTTTCCAAGGATGTTTTCTCTGTTACCGGCGAATCTTTGGCTATTGATGTTGAGAAAGACACAGAAACAAGTCCACTCCAGAAAAGATCAACTGCTACCCCTGGTTTTGAGTCCACAAACAAGATGCCCAACAAGATGCACAAGATCAACATTGGAAAAGCTGATTAGGAATGACTATGGATGGTGTGTTCAGGAAACACTTTTATGTTATTTTTATTATTTAAGATGTATTTGTAGCCAACCAAAACTATTACATGGTGCTGCATGCTTTTGTTGTTCATCTACCTTATTTCAAAACCATGTTGAACATGATATTTTGTGTTGTAAAACTCTATGCTTTAATTTACCAGCTGCTCTTTAGGAACTTAGTATGCTTATATCGTTTTCGTTTACATAACTCAGTCAACCATGACTGTATACTTATATGCTACAATATGATACACTTATCTTCACTAATGTACTTTACATGCAAAGGGGATTTTTTTAGTGGAAAATATTAAGATCATCATAGAATAAATACAAGATAAACAAAATAGACATTTATCCGCTTAAATACAGCAATTCGAGTTCATAAAAAACACACAAAGTACTTCACAATATTAAACAAGCACACATGGTTGTAGTGAGTACAATATCCAAAATAAGAGAAGTTTACTAAAGCATTCCTAATCTCTAACAAACACGAAGATAAGCCTTCCCCCCAACAGTGGATTTACTTTTGTTAAGTGCAAATCGTAGTGAATCACCAACCATGAAACCAGTTCTACTAAGGAAATCATCCCAATCACGCTTAATTACCACATGTGTATGATTTCCAGGTCTACGACTGTCGTACTTGATCTTCAATTTTGCCGGAAACTTCAAATGTCCATGAATAAGCACAGCTTCACGGTACAAATTCAAACTATTCGAACGGACAAACGAAGCTGGGACAGTCTGCCATTTGTGCAATGATTTACTTTTATGAGTACATCTAGAAAATTATAAAATGCTATTAAAAAAAAAATGAAAGGTAAAACTAGATTCACTATATGTATACCATCTCTTTATGAGTTAAAGAATGAGGTTTGATTTTCGAGTGAAGTATGGATGAATGAAATTCAAATCTGTATGTTTGTGTTTCTCCACCTTACATTCATGAACAACACTTTCACATCCTCCTTCGCCCTCCGTTGCTTCACTTTTCCACTCTCTAGCAATTTTTATATCTTCCCAACCTTCCAAAAAGGGAAAAAGACAATGTAACTAAAAAAAGAATGTAACCAGAAACAAAGATTATTTTGTAAATGGTGTGAACACTTACTGGAATGTAGCAACCCAACTCCAATGTTGTTTTCATTAAACACATCTAGCAGGTATTTTCCTTGACCAACATTTGTAAACAGCATGGAGAATCCCTTAACCACACCATTAACCATAACCACATTTGTCCACCCACTACCCTCAAATCCTATTGCTTGCAATCTTTTTGTCTTTCTGTTTCGTTGTTTGGACTTATAAATAAATTCCGCTTTACCATCTTGCATTTGACCAAATATTTCTGCTTTCAACACAGGTTCCAGTTCAATCTCTTCGGTTAAATCATCAAAAAATTGAGAAGGAAGACACTGTCATTTTAATATACTTTTGTTAATAATAATAAACTTAGCGAGTAAAAAAGAAGGCTTACTTCAATTAACAAATTACCAAAAATCACATGTCTGTAAATTGTTGTCTCACCAGCTTTAACCAAACATCTGTTTACCATCCATTTGCCACTGAAATCTTGCTTCATTTCCATACCAAAGGAATTCAAGCATATCACTTCAAACACATTCTTACGTACTAACTTAAAACATAATTTGCTTATTCCTAAATCCTCTAATACATTAGACTCAACAAAAAGGTGCCAACCAAAATATCCAATCTTCACCGCACCTCCATCCATATCATAAACAAATACTGTGTACTCACGATCCATCGAGTCAATCAACTTGATTCTGCTACAATTCTTACCCAAGTTGTTTTTGAAAATTCTTGGCATGATCTATATTAGATAGGAAAACATAATCAACGTACATTATAATTATTACTAACAAAGTTATTATTTTAACATAACTCAAGGATTTTACTTACAAGATATTTCTTCAAAAGTATCATCACTAGGAACATCTACCAGGATATGAAACTTAACCTGTTCGTCATTTATTACATTTAGTAGATAGTATAATGTACTGTGATCCTTGTTCTTTTAATAAACATTGACTTGGAAATAATGAATCCAAAATTTTTCTAAATTTAGGTTCCACCTGTAAATATCTTTTGCACAATAAAATAATCATCAACATGGTCCCCAGACAATCTAATGTTATGTCTCTATCCATTAATCTACTTTTCAAAACCCTAAAAAAAACCGCCCTACATTGTTTATTGAATCATATTCAAGAAACCCTAATTTCTTTCAAAAATTTAATAAATAGTACAGGGAGTGGTTCAAATTTTTTTAACAGGAAAAATCCATATAAACTTCAATATATAATAATTAAATACAAAATTACATTACCTGATTCGATTTCCCCATTTTCTCACTAACGAGAGACCTTGAATCTGCAATTGTGGTGTGTTTATCAACGGTATACAATTATAAATTAGAATAAAATTAGGGTGAGATAATATGGCTATATACGATCTACCAAGTTGGAACCACCCATTTGTTTAGCAATTTTTTAGTTTTACCCCCTAACTTTAAAAAATATCATCTGAATTTAAAACAATAAAACCATGTATTTTCATAATATATGCGTTTTTTAAAGCACATTTTTGCTCATTGTTAAACATGACCTTATTTTCAATAACATACTTTTAAATAAGTCCAGACTATAAAAAAAAAAGATTAACTTAATTTCAATACCAAAATCCAAAAAATATGAACTTAAATTAAATAGTCATAAACATGAGATAACTCTCAAATTTTGCTAAGATTTTTACGCTCAACAATGCGTTTGTTATATAATTTTTACATCATAATCCAGTCAAAACTTTGTTCATCAATAACCAAATTGAGTATTTATAAATATTATAAAATATAATGTATTGCTTCTCATGACAAACGAATACCTATCAGATCAAAAATAAAATCCAATTAAAAATGTGTTATCATCTAAATTGATTAAAGTCTAATTCGATTTTGTTTTCATAATGAGAAGTACCAAAATAAATTGATAAAACATAATAACGGAGTTACAATAGTTATTAAAACAGTAGAAATCTAAGTCTAAAGAGTCAACATACAACATTACTAAAAACACACCATCATGATACAAGACATAGGATTTGGTACAAATTTTCCTCAAACTTCTGGAGATGAACTAACATGTTCCATTTTTTCATCGATCACCTCTTGAACACCTGTTAAAGAAATTTAAACACAATAAAAACTTGAGGTTTGTTAAATCGAAATGTTTAATGAAACCAGTTAAATCGCGTACCAGGTTCCACATACTCCGCACCACAAACACCTTCACTGTTGAATATATCAAGTCGGTAGCGCCTGTTTCATAAGTTTGTAAACTTTAATATGCACCCACTGACCACACCATTTTCACTACACAAATCTTCCCAAACACTACCTTTAAATCCAGATGCAAGCTTAGTAATATCTGGTGGAATACCATAGTCATGAAACCTAAGGCTGACAACATATTCTTTGCTACGACACATCAGGATTGTGGTTTCTTCCAGACCTTTTTCTTCATTTGCATTCAAATCCCAAAGTAAAAACTTACTAATTTCTTAAACATAAACAAAATATCATAAAATATTTAAATTGACATATTCAAGAACAAAAGGCATAAAAGTAAATAGCGTAACATTATTAATTTGACAGCATCCTTACCACACGTTTCATAGTTTCCTCATTTGCATCAATTAAAACACTTCTAACCATAGCTGTACCCGATGGGATTTCACTAAAATACTCACGGTCATCTGATCCATAAAACTGAACATAAAACGTAACTTTCTTTTTCCAACTAAAACAAATCTTCTTCACCAACCCATAGTTACTCGCCTTAAGAAATTCACCATACTCAGAAGCTGGTATTTTGAACATATGATTTCCCACATTTTTAACCATAATATAATTTCTGACATTGGCCTCATCAATCAACTTCACCACTTCGCAATCACATGGTAGGATACTCGCCAAAATTTTAGGAAGTTCCTACATGTTTTTATATCAATACAATCACACTATTTTATAAGTATCGTACTATATATTTTATCTAGTAAACAACTAAATACATATATTAAATTTCAAATCTTACCAATCCGTCTGGATTCACCACCATGCACAAGTACTTGGAAATTATTCTGAAATTCATTCATACACACATTTATAATAATAAACACCCATTCATAGTTAATTAATGTGAAGAAATTAAATAAATTAAGTTATCTGGACCCATATTCTTATGTTAACATACATGACCAAAACGTTACAATTTTTACAATCACTTCTCATTTTTTTAGATCTATACTTTATTAACTCATCCCAATAGAAATATCCATCTGGATTTTCATAAAAAATTACATTTACTAAATCTATCTAAGCAAAATACTTAAACTATGTTACACATTATAATGAAATAGAATTGAAAATTTTAAAACGAATCAAACTGACCGGTTCAACGATTGTCAGCACTTTAGTATTCGAAGAAGAAGCAATACCGACGATAAATGGTGTAGCCATTCAAATGTATGAAGCTTTGTTGGTAGGTGCAGATCTGAGAATGGGGGTGTTGGTTTTGTAGGTTTTATGTGGGTAGAATGAGTAATGGGAATGTGAATCTCCAAAAACATGTGTAAACAATATAAGGCTTCTTTTTAAAAAAAACAAACAATTTAAGACTTGGTGTCAGAATACCACCCACTTTTGTGTCTTTTTTGGGAAAAGTGTAATTTTGGGAAAAAAAATTTCCAACCTATGAAAGAAAAAACACATGCATGCATTTGACTTTATAATTTTTGGTACAAAAATAAATGCATTTCACTTGACTAGATTCATTCTTTTTTAATACAAACACTAAATACACGTGTCCAAATACTTGTATGCAATTTGCTAATTAAACAATCTTTAATTTATTCATTTACTTCTTAACATGTGTATTTATAAAAACTTTTAACATACTCACGAACTTTTCATCCATAATTAACATTACAA
>CM067171.1:96633760-96663760 GCA_034093135.1 Erigeron breviscapus | reverse complement strand
TCTCTTTACTTCTACATCAGGCACCTAAAGAATACTCCTATGCGGACAGATAAATGATCTCCTTCTTAAGTTTCTAACTAAGTGTGTTGCCCTAAATAAACAATAATTTCTAATTATTTTTTAAGGTATAAGATAACGAAATTCTTTTTTACCCAATACCCAATAACTTTACTTTTGGGCCGAACCAAATAAAGTATAAATTTTAAACCACGATTGGATATGTTATCTATACTATATTATAATAATTATCACTTTCTCTCTCATAAAAATGTTAGATGCAAAATTACCATTTTACCCTTAATAAATTAATTTACATCATAAATCCCTTATCTTCTAAAATATCTCCACTACCCCTTTACATCAATTACATTAAATCAATTACTTACACCGACCACCAACAAAAGTTCGTCACCACCACGACCGTCGTCACCACCAAACCGCCGCCGCATCGCGCGGGTACAATGCTAGTATTACAAATTAACAGCCCAACAATTACATTTTGTTTTTTTAAAATAATGTACCTATATACCAAAAAAATATAAACCAATAAACAAAATCTGTTTTCAAATATTAGTATTATTTTCATTTTTAGTTTAAAATAAAAGGGCTAATTACTTGTAAAGTCCTTCAACTTGTCACCTAAACCTTTTCTGGGGCTCGAACAAAAAAAAGTTCTGTTTGGGGGAATAAAACCGGCTAAAATTACTTTTGTGGGCTTGTGACCTGTTTTGGCTGACGTGGCCTCTAATTAGCCGGTTATATCTTTCATATTTACGTATCACCTGCCACTTTGGAACCATGTGAATATTTTAGTTATTATACAATTTATATATAGATATATATGTGAATAATCCAACCACAACTAACACCACCATTTCCCAAAATCAAAATTCACACCACACAAACCGATAGCATTTCTCATTTTCTAATCAAATCATATTTTTCTAACCCATCAGCGTTGAAGATGTTTTGGCACATTGATGGTGAGCCCGTCAATTAAAAAAATGTGTATAAGACTCAAAATCAATAAAACCTAATAACACATTCGCAATCCAAACTTGATTCCACCTTTACTTTCTCATTAAACCAAATCGATTCATATGTGTAAGATGGAAAAAAGATTAAATCAAATACTTACACCGACCACCAACAAAAGTTCGTCACCACCAAACCGCCGCCGCATGCGCGGGTACAATGCTAGTATAATGATTAACGAGCAACAATTACATTTTGTTTTTTTAAAATAATGTACCTATATACCAAAAAAATATAAACCAATAAACAAAATCTGTTTTCAAATATTAGTATTATTCATTTTTATTTATTAAATAAGGGCTAATTACTTGTAAAGTCCTTCAACTTGTCACCTAAACCTTTTCTGGGGCTCGAACAAAAAAAAGTTCTGTTTGGGGGAATAAAACCGGCTAAAATTACTTTTGTGGGCTTGTGACCTGTTTTGGCTGACGTGGCCTCTAATTAGCCGGTTATATCTTTCATATTTACGTATCACCTGCCACTTTGGAACCATGTGAATATTTTAGTTATTATACAATTTATATATAGATATATATGTGAATAATCCAACCACAACTAACACCACCATTTCCCAAAATCAAAATTCACACCACACAAACCGATAGCATTTCTCATTTTCTAATCAAATCATATTTTTCTAACCCATCAGCGTTGAAGATGTTTTGGCACATTGATGGTGAGCCCGTCAATTAAAAAAATGTTAGATGCAAAATTACCATTTTACCCTTAATAAATTAATTTACATCATAAATCCCTTATCTTCTAAAATATCTCCACTACCCCTTTACATCAATTACATTAAATCAATTACTTACACCGACCACCAACAAAAGTTCGTCACCACTAAATCGCCGCCGCATTGCGCGGGTACAATGCTAGTAATGATTAACGAGCACACAATTACATTTTGTTTTTTTAAAATAATGTACCTATATACCAAAAAAATATAAACCAATAAACAAAATCTGTTTTCAAATATTAGTATTATTTTCATTTTTATTATTAAATATAAGGGCTAATTACTTGGAAAGTCCCTCAACTTGTCACCTAAACCTTTTCTGGGGCTCGAACAAAAAAAAGTTCTATTCGGGGGAAGAAAACCGGCTAAAATAACTATTATGGGGCTCCGTACAAGTTGCCTGTTAAAAATATTTTCCAAATCATTTTCTTTGTTTTTTTATCTTATATATTGATGACATGTATATTCCACGTCATATATTTTTAATTTCACATTTCCAAATCAGATTCTAACACACAAAATCAATAATCTTCGCTATTTTTGCCACAAAGCAGTTTCCAAAAGATCAAGAAAACACCAAAACAAACAGATAAACAATAGACAATAAGGTTTTTTTAGCAGAGATTCGTGTTTTATTAGATCGGTTTATACATACATACATATTAACATATATATAAAGATATACATAGAAGTATAGAACATACATATACATACATACATTGATCGATATACATACATACATATTAACATAGGGCTAATTACTTGTAAAGTCCTTCAACTTGTCACCTAAACCTTTTCTGGGGCTCGAACAAAAAAAAGTTCTGTTTGGGGGAATAAAACCGGCTAAAATTACTTTTGTGGGCTTGTGACCTGTTTTGGCTGACGTGGCCTCTAATTAGCCGGTTATATCTTTCATATTTACGTATCACCTGCCACTTTGGAACCATGTGAATATTTTAGTTATTATACAATTTATATATAGATATATATGTGAATAATCCAACCACAACTAACACCACCATTTCCCAAAATCAAAATTCACACCACACAAACCGATAGCATTTCTCATTTTCTAATCAAATCATATTTTTCTAACCCATCAGCGTTGAAGATGTTTTGGCACATTGATGGTGAGCCCGTCAATTAAAAAAAAAAAAGTTCTGTTTGGGGGAATAAAACCGGCTAAAATTACTTTTGTGGGCTTGTGACCTGTTTTGGCTGACGTGGCCTCTAATTAGCCGGTTATATCTTTCATATTTACGTATCACCTGCCACTTTGGAACCATGTGAATATTTTAGTTATTATACAATTTATATATAGATATATATGTGAATAATCCAACCACAACTAACACCACCATTTCCCAAAATCAAAATTCACACCACACAAACCGATAGCATTTCTCATTTTCTAATCAAATCATATTTTTCTAACCCATCAGCGTTGAAGATGTTTTGGCACATTGATGGTGAGCCCGTCAATTAAAAAAATGTGTATAAGACTCAAAATCAATAAAACCTAATAACACATTCGCAATCCAAACTTGATTCCACCTTTACTTTCTCATTAAACCAAATCGATTCATATGTGTAAGATGGAAAAAAGATTAAATCAAATATATCTAAATATGTATGCTTGTGAAAGACGAGAGTGAGACGGTGGTATGTGGTGGTGCAGGCGATTGCCGACGGTAGTGGTGGTGCGTGGTGGTGCTTGGGAATAGACAAAACAACTGCTGCTTCTTCTTGTTTTATAAACCCCGCAGCCGCCAACAATAGTTGTCGCCGGAGATGATGGCGTGCCGTGGGAGATTCCGGCGAGCTTCATTTCCGACGGCGATCTATATATATGTATATGTACGTTTATTTCTCATCAAGTAATTCGATTTTTTTATAACAAGGACCTCATGACAGAAAATCTGGATCCGCCACTGCAAATGATATAAAAGCCTTTACCAATGTGCTAATAAATCTATTACTGGTAAAAAAAATCCAAAGTCTAGAATAGCCCACGATCAAACCAATCTCACACTTGAGGTGAGCGTTTTTGATCATCAGTGACTTGTGTCACAATTAGACTATCCGGAGCAAGGCTTCCCCTCCTAGGGGCATCTCGCGACACATGACAGTCCAGTCATCAAGGGACATTCCTTAAATAATGTTGGAGTAAGGTGTTATAGAGGGAAAGAGAAAAGATTCCTTTATGGACCCACCATTAGCTAAAAAGATACATCAATGTTTGGTAGTTACTTTGAAAATTGCATATGAGGTCCCACCATTTGTCATCTCACGCCTCCTTTCTCCCGTCCAATTTCTCACGCCCCACCCTCTTTCTCTCTCCAGAACGCCCCTCGGGGCAATGTTCCGGGCGTTCCGGGGCAAAAAAAAGTGAAAAATGACGCCTTGTTCCGGATAGCCTTAATAACAAAAGTAAAACTGATAAATTGAAAAAATGATATCACATTAACGTAACATCTTAAGTCGTCCAATCTGATGTGCAGAAAGCCAGAAACACTATAATAATTGGACAAATTGAGTAATTTTGAATAGTACAAATTAAAAAATAAAAAACAATCTTATCTTAGAAATAACTAAAAATTCAAAAATGACGCCTTGTTCCGGATAGCCTTAATAACAAAAGTAAAACTGATAAAGTGAAAAATGACGCCTTGTTCCGGATAGCCTTAATAACAAAAGTAAAACTGATAAATTGAAAAATGACGCCTTGTTCCGGATAGCCTTAATAACAAAAGTAAAACTGATAAATTGAAAAATGACGCCTTGTTCCGGATAGCCTTAATAACAAAAGTAAAACTGATAAATTGAAAAATGACGCCTTGTTCCGGATAGCCTTAATAACAAAAGTAAAACTGATAAAGTGAAAAATGACGCCTTGTTCCGGATAGCCTTAATAACAAAAGTAAAACTGATAAATTGAAAAAATGATATCACATTAACGTAACATCTTAAGTCGTCCAATCTGATGTGCAGAAAGCCAGAAACACTATAATAATTGGACAAATTGAGTAATTTTGAATAGTACAAATTAAAAAATAAAAAACATATTTAAATATAACAATAATATTATTATTATCAAATTTTAAATTTGTCTTATCCCAGCGGCTAGTTTTTTTGTCATATTTTTAACGGCTAGTTTTTTTGTTCTATTTTGAACGGCTACTTTTTTTTGTCTTATTTCAACGGCTATTTTTTTCCATCTATAATTACTAGGCAAATCTTCTCATTTGATTCACACTTCTCTTTCAATCTACAAAATTTACTCTGAATTTTCTTTAAACATCTAACCCGAATTCATCACACTTTCAGTCATACTCAATGGATCCAAACGAACAACCAACATCATTCACTGACCTTTTCAATGATGCCTGCGAAGAACACAACCCAAACACATGGATACCAGTCACATGTCAAAGAAGAAACGAGCCAACCAGAAGACCTATCTTGCTCATCTCAGGGCCAAGTTCAACATCGAGGATTCGGGTTCAGATTCGGATTCAGAGTAGAAATGTCTAGTATTTTAATTTAGGACCCGTGTGTTTGAAATAAGTAGATTTAGGACCCGTGTGTTTGAAATAAGTAGATTTAGGACCCGTGTGTTTGAAATAAGTAGATTTAGGACCCGTGTGTTTGAAATAAGTAGATTTAGGATCCGTGTGTTTTAATTTGTTTTAATGGTATTTGAGTTTTAAATTTATATTTATTGTTTTAATAATTATTTAATTAATTATATGTTTAATTAATTAAATACATAATTAATAAATTTAATGTTTATTAAATGGTTATGAGAAATAATGATGTGGAAATTAAGTGAAATTTGTAGTAAGAATTTAATGTTTAGCATTGGGGTCAAAAAGAGATTTGTAGTGAGAATTTATGAAAAGCTGATGTGGCATGCTGACTGGACAAATTTGTAGTAAGAATTTGGTTTTGGGTTGGAGATAGTCTAACTAGTTCTAAAACGAATGGCCACTAATTTTGGGTTTCCTTGTATAATGGAAAGGCGGGAAGAAACCAACCCTCGAAATCCCTAATTCTCTCCCTCTTTTACCACACACAAATTTTAATCCACTCAAACACAATTACACACACACACAGTAACAAATATGTACTGGTTGCTGACGGCCAAATCCGTGGTCGTTTCGGGCCCTTGGTGGCGCTCCGTCGGTCTTCTCATTCGGTCCCCTCTCCCCCGGCGGTCTTTCACCTTTTCCCCGCCTACTTTGTAACTCACTCTTATTATTTATTTTCAATATATATTTTATATCTATCTATATCTATATATGTGTGTCAGACTGTCTGTGTGTATTTACACATATTTATCTGGTGGATGGGTCGGTTATACATTATTATACTGTATGCATATATATAGGAAAAGTGAATAATATACTGTATATATATACTGTATGTATTATTGTATTATATACTGTATAATTTATTGTTTAACTAGTTTTAATGATTTGCATGTGCAACTTGTGATCATTTCACATTAGGTTATTTAATACTAGTTAAATTGAATTAGTTGAACTTGTTTATGTACTATATACTCCGTATATAGTTGTTTAAAAGGGAAATGTTCGGAAAATGATAATAAACTTTTCCGGAATGTCCACTTTTTTGTGTCCATTTTAGTAGTTATAACTTTATTTGACTTGCTAAAGCCTAATTTTTGCCATTTTAACCGAGTGACTCGTAAAAGTTTAGGCTTTAGCAAGTAAGATATAGTTCTAATTACCTAGTGGACAAAACAAAACTTATTTTAATCAAGATGGTAACTACTGAAAAGTTTATGTTGATTTCATGCAATTACCCCTTGTTAAAAATTGGTTAAGTTATACTGGAAATGTTTAGGACGATTTTCTATTGTATGATTACAAATTAGCATTACAGGGTTTACAAATACATTTGTAGCAGGTCTTTTGTCGTCAGCGTGATTTACCTCATAAATGTTGACCAACGGACATATTGGTGCCACGTAGTACCTAATACGATGCTAAGGTAGATTTGTAGTCTACTAATTCTTTTGAAAGTGCGGACCCTAGAATGAATTGATTTGAAAGTATAGGTCTTAAATTAACCTTTGCATCAAAGTAGTAAGTAGCTCGATTTGAAATACGAGAACTTGTATACAATACTCCTCAACACTACCTATGCATGTAAGAATAGAGACGATTATCTATAAAACCATAGAGATTATTTGGAATTATAGTTGTTTCTAAGTTATTGATTAGGAAGATTTTATGATTATTGCAAACGGCTGTACCTGGTCTTATAAAAATAATGCTAAGTTACTACTAAAGTCCATGTCATAAAATTATTGAAACCTTCATATTTTAGCCATCAGACTGTAGTTGTGGGTTGTGTATTATCTGTTATGATATTGAGTATCCTTCTGTACTGTAAGTATTGATACTTTTGGTCACTTCCGTTTATAACAATTCACAATAGTCACTGGCTTGCTGATGTTTGTACCAACATTATTTCGTAGAAGTACAAGACGTCCTAAGCAGATCTATTGCTTCAAAGATAAGAAGAATTTGACGACAAGCACCAAAGCAACTAGGAAGTTGAAGGAATCAAAGAATGTCAACAAGGAGAAAGATTATCCTCATGTTATCTGGTGGAAAGAGGTACCATTTCTACATATTCAAATCAGCCTTACGGGTTTGCTTTAAACTGCATTGAAGAAAGGTTGTGTGCATTCAGGATATGTTTTATTTTCTATGGAATTATTAATAGTAGCTTTATGTTTGTCATCTT
This sequence comes from Erigeron breviscapus, assembly GCA_034093135.1. Lineage (NCBI taxonomy): Eukaryota > Viridiplantae > Streptophyta > Magnoliopsida > Asterales > Asteraceae > Erigeron > Erigeron breviscapus. The sequence continues at coordinate 96,656,208 of CM067171.1, read as the reverse complement.
TGTTGTTTCAGAAAATGGAGATGTGTAGAAAGACATCTTCTATGCAAATGATAACCAGACTCACTTATTCTAATCTGCTTGGTTTGGATGACAATTTGAGAAATGGGAGGTAAGTATTCTGGCGTGTCACATAAACACATGCAACAATTGTAGTTGCTGGCAGAGGTAGCAGTTTCTAGCCATATACTGAATTATGGGTCAAAGTGGGTTATATTTTTCTCCAATAGGCTAAATAAAAGATAGCTAAAAGGGAAAGGGTCTAGAGTATAAAAATCTCACAAACCAATTTGTTAAAAAGTTAGACTGAAATATCACTTATGACCAAACAAAAATATATATTTTTTAGAACAATTTTGGACCCAAATTTACCCTGGCCAACCATATTGGAGCTTAAAGTTATCCTGAAATGTTAGCCAATGCACCTATCTTGCTACCTCTAGGCCCCTAGTTGTTATCAATACATAAACTTGGATCAATATGGTCCAGTTTAAGCTATTTGGCCAACACAGAACAGTGACGTGCCAATGCTCAATGCCTATGCTAGCTGTTTGTTTTACTCCATTGTTCTTTTCCTATGTACATGAATATGTCATTGTAACTTAGATCTACACCAATTGTTAGAAATGGTTTCATTGAATCACTCTCTTCTTTTTTTGTTCTTATTTTCTCATATGAAGTATAAAAGAAGGAACACTCAATTGGGAGATACTACAATTCAAGTCAAGGTTTCCACGGGAAGTTTTGCTATGCAGGGTATTTTAATAATCTTTTTCCTCTCCTTCTGCCTCATTGTGCTCAACGAAAGCACAATATTAGTTCATCCATAATGCTTTCTCTAAATTGGTGATCAAGATTGAATGGAGAATTTTCCAATCTCTTTAGGTTGGGGAATTTTATGAAGCCGTGGGATTTGATGCTTGTATTCTTGTGGAGTATGCTGGTTTGAATCCTTTTGGGGGTATGCGTTCAGATAGCATTCCAAAAGCTGGCTGCCCTGTTGTGGTATTGTAATACTTTAATGCCCTCTCTATCTCTTTGTTCAGTTCTTGTAAAGAATTCATTGTTTGGGTACACCTGCTGTGGCTAGATTACTTTTGTGTGTGTAAGTTAGTGATGTCATTATATATTTTCCCTTATGTAGAATCTACGTCAAACTTTGGATGATCTGACACGTAATGGATTTTCAGTTGTAAGTACTTTTTGATGCTGCTGGTTTAAGCATTTCATTAGAGCTAGAAGGCATAATTATTCTACCAATGTCTATTTATTCTTTTCAAGAAGATGAAATTCTGATTGGAGATGTTTGCATTTATAGTGCATTGTGGAGGAAGTTCAGGGTCCAACTCAAGCGCGTTCCCGTAAAAGTCGTTTTATATCTGGGTACGTTTACCTTAGTCATGTAACTTGCCTTTTCTTATTTTACGGATTATATCGCGTATATGTGTCTGTCCATCTCTTTTATGTAAATTCAACTTGAAAAGCTATTCTCTTTGAACTTACTAAGGAACCTTCATGGTCTAAAACTTAATCATGTCCTTCCTTTATTCTTTTGACCGATGCTACACACAACATAATCCATAAGTTGGTGCACCTTTTTTAAGATATAATTAGTAATCTAATTCCACAGTAAACCGATTGCAGTAATTATATATTAAGAATATTGCAGTACGGGAACTACAATCGCCACCACTTTATAGATCACTAATTGGATGCAACTTAAAGTGAAATATTACATGAGGCTCCTTATAGAGAATGAAAGCTTAGGTCTTTTTTTGTCTTACAAACAGAAGTTAGACCTTACTCTGCATATGTTTATATGTACAGGCATGCATATCCCGGAAGCCCTTATGTTTTTGGACTTGTTGAAGATGATCATGATCTCGAGTTTCCAGAACCAATGCCAGTCATTGGTATGTACATATTACTTAATTGATTCGTTGTCAGATCTATGGGGGGTATATTTTTACTTGATACTATTGTTGATTTGGTACTTTTCTTAGGACTTTCTCTTTCTGCAAAGGGGTATTGCATAGTTTCAGTGTTGGAGACTATGAAAACTTACTCCTTAGAGGATGGTTTAACGGAAGAGGCCGTAGTTACAAAGCTTTGCACTTGTCATTACCATCATATGTTTCTCCATAAATCATTAAAGAACAATTCTTCAGGTAAGCAATTTATATTCTTTTACTTGTTTATTATTATTTATTTTAATTTTATTTTAAGAATAAAGGTTCAAATAAGACAAACGCTACTCAGTTTGTTTGATTGATTTCCCGCAACTATCTTTCTAGTTTTTTAAAGTCTATACATCATCAACTGACCCTCAACATTGCTACGATATTCTTAACAGGAACGACACGCTGGACAGAGTTTGGTGAAGGAGGGTTATTGTGGGGAGTGTGTAATGCCAGGCATTTTGAATGGATCGAGGGGAACTTCGTTGATGAAATAGCCTTTAAGGTTTTGTGCTTTAATGTCTCTGTATACACGTGCGTACATGTCTCATAGTGTCACTAATGTTACATGCCACTTATTCTCTTCGAAGTGTGACATGGATTTTACAGTTCTATAACTATCTCATTAGAAGAAATTCATGCTAATGAGTAATGAGTAAAATATCTTAATATAATGATTTTGGAAAGTATGCACAGGATATTATCTGACAATTGATGTGCAAATCTTAGGTAAAAGAACTCTATGGCCTTGATGATGAAGTCACATTTAGAAATGTAACCATTACTTCAGAAAATAAACCTCAACCCCTGAACCTTGGAACAGCCTCACAAATTGGTCAGTTATCCTTTCTAGGCTTCTGATTTTTCCTACATGGAACTAGTGTCCGTCATGAACTATTTTTGATTACCAGGTGCTATACCAACTGAAGGAGTACCTTTTTTATTAAAGATTTTGCTCCCCTCCAATTGCACTGGTTTACCTGCTCTGTAAGTAGAGATTTCTTTGCTGTTATTTATGTCATCTAATAGGGTTGTTGTTTAAAAGGGTTAGTTGGTTTCCATGTGCAATATTAGAAAGAGTCAAGATGTCTGGTGTTATGTCATCATCTTGATTAGGAAACTGGGTCAAGTTACTCTAATTTTGAATTTTCGGAATTACGCTTCTTTGCTTGAACTTTTTTAAAGGTTTAGCCTTTAAGTCAAAATAAGGTTGGTTTTTCTGAACAGAAATCATACTGGACATAGTTACCTTTTCTTTGCAATAACCCCTTATTAAATTCATACGTGAGCTATTCCAGTTATTTGCTTAAGTATTTCACTTGTTAATCATAATTAAAAGGGCTGGAAGTATTAAGGTGAAAGTATGGAAAATAAAAAGCCTGATTGGAAGTATTCTCTCATGTTTTTCTGTATCCATTTAAATTTTTTTTTGATCTATCTACTATTGTTATTATATATGGTAACAGGTACATTAGAGACCTACTTCTGAACCCTCCTACTTATGCAGTTGCCTCCACCATCCAAGGTGAGTGGCTCAATTTATTCATTGGTATGTAAAAGTGCAGTTAGTTTGGGATCAGGAATACGTGGCCTTACCTGACTTTGCATTCAAGTTTAACTGACCAGATAGAATATTTTGGGAAGTAAGTAATGTTAAAAATTTGGGTTCTCCTAGGGAGATTGGGAAGAGCCAAACCTATTTATCTTTTTGAGCATTTAGAAGCTGGAATCAGACCATTCTGACATTGCTTATATGTACTTATATGGCTGTTGCAATTTAAGAAGTCCCGTTTATTTGAAATTGTTCGTCAAACTATGTTTAGGTATATTTAAAACGTGATATATATATATATATATATATTCTAAGTTGTGATATATTTTTAGTTATGAACTAATTCTTTCTCTTCCTATTTATTTTCCAGCAATCTGCAAACTTATGAACGATATTTCATGCTCAATTCCTGAATTTACTTGTGTTGCACCATCAAAGGTAATGAAATGATTTTCCCAATCACAGATTTTGTTAAAGGCATGAAGTGTGATATATTTTCTTGTTTTTTTTGTTTGTTTGATTCTGATTATACATGTTTAACGTATAAGGTTACCTTATCTTGCAGCTTGTGAAGCTACTTGAGCTAAGGGAGGCAAATCATGTTGAGTTTTGCAAGATCAAAAGCGTGCTTGATGAAATCTTGCAGCTCCATAGAAATCCTGAACTCAATCAGATATTACAGTTGTTAGTGGATCCTACTTGGGTGTCGACCGGTTTAAAAATTGATATTGAGATACTGGTAAGTGGTTAAAATCTCTTGAGCCATATATTAGTAGCTCGCTTGAAAGCTTTGATGATTAAGATTTATGCTATGAATAATATGCGAAACTTAGTTCATTTAGAAAGTAGTAAACAGTCTTCTGGATAAGCATATGATTGCTTTGATTCACTCTATATCGAGGAGATGTGTAGAGAATATGAAATAAAATAGAAAACGAGCGTCTGGAATTTGCATAGATTTTTTTGTCGGCGGAAATTGTATATGTTTTTGTTGTAGGTGGAAATTGCAACGTGATTACTTATGAACGGGTCAAGCTGGATTGTGCTATTGTGTGAACTCAAATCAAAATAATTAGCTAGAAGGGAAATGTGCCAAATGAGTTGAACCGTTTGACTCAGTTAAAAGTTTCTCAAAATCTATTTTAACGCATACAAACTCCTGAATTGTTTTTATCAAAGGATATAGATTATAATGGTCCATGTTTTGAAAATCGGACTGGGTGTTGAACCACCCGATATACTGGGTCGTTGTTTCAATCTGTCGGAGCGGTTGAACTGGTAACAAAAACCAGGTTATGGAATTTTATAGATATTAGTTACGACATTATCACAAGCGTGGAGATGGTTGGCACTCAAAAATTTATACAAGGGGTCCCGAGCTCAAATCTTATGCAACAGTAAAACTGGGATCAAGTATAAAACAAATCAGTTTTTACTATGGTTCAAAACGGCATCGTCAAGCAGCTGTGTTGAATTGACATACAAACACTTTCTTGTCCCTTTTTTCAAAAATATTAGAAGCGATTAGTAATTATTCCAGACCATCATGTAGAAGACTAGAGCAACCGGTTAAACCTGGAATTAAGGAAACTGGTTCGCTTTGCTCGACCAAAAGCCTGTTAGCAAACCAATCCTAGCCGGTTTTGGTCACCAGGCCAAACTAGTGTACCTCTAGATGTTTTTTTTTGTTTAGGGCATTTACAAAAGACATGCTATTAGTAATTCCTTTCAAAGCTCTACATATCATTGAGGTGATATTCCACCCAATGTAGGACAACTCGCCTGCCTCACCTCTGTGTTTTATCATCAGTATTAGAGTCCAGTTTGGCAATTGGCACATGAGACTTTTCTGTTTGCCTTTGCTTATTTACAGGTGAATGAATGTGAATCTATTTCACATACGATTGGGGAACTTATTTCTTTAGAAGGTGAAAATGATCAAAAGTTGAGCTCATATGTGAATATACCCAGTGACTTTTTTGAAGATATGGAGTCTTCATGGAAGAGCCGTGTGAAAAGAATCCATCTAAAAGAAGCCTATGAAGAGGTGGATAAGGCTGCTGAAGCTTTATCCTTAGCGGTAAGTGTTGTTTTTTTGAGTTTCATGATGTCTATTCTTTTCAATATTTGATGTTTAGTTGAAGTTTGTTGACTTATAACATTATGTCCCACGAAACAAGCACTATAGTAGTAAGTTAATATGTGTATATTATTTTAGGTTACGGAAGATTTCCTTCCTATAATTAACAGAATAAAAGCTACTACGGCTCCATTTGGGGGACCAAAGGGAGAAATCTCGTATGCTCGCGAACATGGAGCTATTTGGTTCAAGGGAAAACGTTTTGCACCAACTGTATGGGCCGGTACACCTGGAGAAGAACAAATCAAACAACTTAGGCCCTCCATCGATTCAAAGGGTAGAAAAGTTGGAGAGGAGTGGTTTACCACAGTGAAAGTGGAGGATGCACTCACAAGGTTGATCTCTATGTTTATCTATTCAACCTTATAATTAATTTGAAGGGTGTCTTAGTTTTTGAAATTTTTTAAGTATTTCCTTTCTAACTTATCATTTATTGTTTAATTTAGTTATATATTAATTGCATAATCATTTACATTTTTAAATAAACTAGCAATAATAACAAACATATATTTTATACACCTGTATATCAGACAATCTAGAACTGGTGGTTGGCGAAGCCGGCTGCCGACCGCCATCACTCAATGCATGTATAAAATGAAGCTACGAATTTTATGGACATAAAAATTAACTTAAGGAGATAAATGGCGAAGTGTATTGTTCTGAATCTTCTTATCCAGAAGTTAGGTTATTTTTGAAATAAACAATAATTGTAACCATATTTGACACTAGTGACTAGTTATATAAGAAAATATTCTTCAAACAAAAAGGGTTTCGTGTCAAGCCTAACACAACCAAAACCAAAAGATTGTTAAGTTTGACGATTACCTACCTGTCATTATGGCACTACCAGATATTAATATGACTTTCATACTTCTGTTACGATATGAGATTTTGGATTTTGGATGTTTGATTTAGGTACCATGAAGCTGGTGCGAAGGCAAAATCCATGGTCTTAGAATTGTTGAGGGGTCTATCTGCTGATTTGCAAGCTAAAATCAATGTTCTGGTGTTTGCTTCCATGTTGCTTGTCATTGCAAAAGCATTGTTTGCTCATGTGAGGTAGGCTAATGGACAAGTGGTTATTGTATTGTACATTTTGCTGATCCTTCTGCATTTTTTTAATTGTTGAAAGGCGTGCAACAGTGATCATATAGTCATTTACTTATAACTAATGTCTGCTAATGTGTTAGCTAAATGCTATTTATATTTCAAACAGTGAAGGCAGAAGAAGGAAATGGGTGTTTCCCACTCTTGTTCAGTCTAATATTACTATGGTACATTTCAATCCACACTCATTTTTTCATTGATTGCTGGTAAAAGATAAAAGTTAATAAAATGGAAGTTTAAAGTCTATTGATATTTTCCAATATATATTGCTTTATTGTATACCAAATAGGCACCATGTTTTTACTATATTTTAATGCAGGAAACAGAGCAAGTAAATGGACATCGTGAGATGAAGATTGTTGGTTTGTCACCATATTGGTTTGACCCAGCTGAAGGCAGTGCAGTGCTTAACACAATTAATATGAAATCAATGTTTCTTTTGACTGGGCCAAATGGAGGTGGCAAATCAAGCTTGCTTCGCTCAATCTGTGCAGCCGCTCTACTTGGAGTATGTGGATTTATGGTGCCTGCCGAGTCAGCGTTAATTCCCCATTTTGACTCTATTATGCTACACGTAAAATCTTATGATAGCCCTGCTGATGGGAAAAGCTCGTTTCAGGTGCCCACTTATTAAAGTCCCATCTCCCAATACTTTCTATTACTTCATTCTGCTCTTTCTTGGTTACTGTTTTCTCTAACAAAAAAAGTACTTTGTGGTGACAATTTAAGTGCATATGGTGTTATTCACATTTGTTATTTGACTACCCAACCTTGGATATATCACATATAGAGAAGTTTAGCAATAGAGATTATGTAAAACAAAGAAAACAGAAGATTAAATTAATCGATGCTCAAGATACTAACAAGAGATGGAAACATGGATGGTTCAGCTGGTTGAGTAATGTCACAAAACAGGTTAGGCCAGCTATGTTGACCCATCAACATTATTCAACCTTTTTTGAAGTTAAAAATTATCACTGTTTTAAAAAAGGTATAAAACCTATACAACTAAATAATTTCTAGTTTTTCTGATAACTCATGTTATAAGGCTGAAAACATTTAAATAACACTTGAGTGATTTTCAGCCCGTTTGAGTTGTTCCTTTTTAGGTGAGTTTTAGAAGTTCACTCACCTGACTAGAGATGAAATCTAATCTATCAACCTAGTTATAGTAATTTCGTTAAAATTGCCATTTCTAATAAAAAAAATATTACAAATTGAAAATTTGAAATCCTATACTCGCATATATTATTAGCTTTTGCAACGTTACTCCGTACTTTATTTTTCAGATTGAAATGTCAGAGATGCGTTCTATAATTACTAGAGCCACGTCACGAAGCCTAGTTCTTGTAGATGAAATATGTAGAGGTACTGAAACAGCAAAAGGAGCGTGCATTGCCGGTAGCATTATTGAAACTCTTGATTCAGTTGGTTGTTTGGGTGTTGTATCCACACACTTGCATGATATCTTCAATCTACCACTGACCACAAAGAATGTTGTTTATAAAGCGATGGGAAGCGTCTTAGTAAATGGAAAAGTTAAACCAACATGGAAGTTGATTGATGGAATATGCAAGGAGAGTCTTGCATTTGAAACAGCTCAGAAGGAAGGTGTTCCTGAGACAGTAATACAAAGAGCTGAAGAGCTCTACAATTCAGTGTATACGAAGAACATGAATTCAGAGAAAAGCAATACAAACGTGAATCTGTTCTCTTCTAAGGGATCTCTAAACGCCTGCAACCAACCGACGGGTATTCAAGAAATTGCTCCTTTTGCCAAGGAAGCAAGAAATCAAATGGAGCGATTTCAAAAAGATGTAGAAAATGTTGTCTGTATATTATGTAATAAAAAGTTGATTGAGCTTGGCAAGACTAAAACTACATCCGAAGTGGGAGTGAGATGTGTTGCAATTACTCCCCGGGAACAGCCCCCTCCATCAACAGTTGGTGCTTCATGTGTCTATGTGATCCTGAGACATGACAAAAAACTTTATGTTGGACAGGTATTCATCTCAGTTAATGGACTTAATTATAACTATTTGTGTATTTACTATAGAAAAGAGGCTTGGGGATAGAGTGTAAAGTAAATAAAGCTAAATCTTATGGTAATGGAGATAAAAGAGTTATAGCATATTCTTTCTTGTCAATATATGAAGACAGTAAGCGAAAGCAGAAAGGTGACAGCAATGTTTTGAACACCGAATCGGCCGGCCGCCCAGACTGGTTTAACCGGAACCGCCAGTTAGGGCGATCCGGTTAGTCATGTCGAACCTGTTTTGCTTTTGGCCGGCCGGTGGAATCCAAAGTTGGTGGTTGGACCGGATAATCGATGGTTGGACTGGCAACCAGTTTTTGATTTTTCTTTTTTTTAAAGATACCGTTAAACAAGACCATTTCCCGTGGAATGGCGTGAGTATCATGTAATATACTAATAACTGTCAACACGATTTGCTATTTTATTAATCTCTTTAACTTCTGATAATACTTATTTCAGACGGATGATCTCCAGGGCCGGGTTCGTGCACATCGATCAAAGCAGGGGATGCAAAATGAGGAATTCCTGTATTTCCTAGTTCCCGGCAAGAGCTTGGCTTGCCAACTGGAAACTCTGCTAATTAACCAGCTCCCAAATCATGGCTTTAAACTTACTAATGTAGCTGATGGTCAGCATCGAAACTTTGGGACTGATATTTCCTTAGAAAGTTTAACCTTACCTAGATAATTAACCAAATCCAGTGTTTAGGGTTCTACTGGTGCAACAATTTTGGGTCAAGTATATGTTGCTCCTGTTCATGAAGGACTGGCATTTGTGCTCCTATGATTGTTTACTGGAGTAAAAAATCAGTAGCTCTTGTAAATTGCTTGGTTAAATCATTTTTATATCATGTTGTTTATTTGAATTGCTATTTTGTTGCTAATTGATGAGATTAAATAGAGAAAAAGTATTACTAGCGTTTATCAATCCGGTTGGGTTTGGGTAGGTGGGTGGGTTCAGGTCAGAAAACTCAACCCTAACCTACAGCCCGTCAACCGAAACCCAATCAGCCAACATGAATAAAAATGAGTTGTTGGGTTGGTTACCTTAAACCAGTCTAGGGTTTGGTTCACGATTCAACTGGTCGGACTGGACTGAAAAAAATTGGGCAATCATTTATATATATAGAAAAGTATGACATTATTTATTGTAAAAAAAAGTATAACTAAAACAGTCTTTGATTAGATGGCACAGACATTGTCTTTATACGTTTGGTTATGACTTTTGAGTTTGAATCTTGTAAGCTTTTTAAACTTTTGAACATATGGAAGTATATTACCAACGCCACTGGCATGCTTGCAAGTGCCTTTTTGTACTCACCCCACCTAGTTCCCTAGCTGTTGGCTTGGCAAGAACCTTTATTCCTACACCCAGTCTCACTTTCAATGTTTGAGACCTTGATAATATTTTTTCAAATTTTATTGAAATCAAACCGGCCGATTGAAAAAATAATCAATGGACCCTCTGGTTAACAGGTGAACCCGCTCGAACGACTGATTTGGGTTAGTTTCAAAACCATGATTGGTGGGTCAACCTATTGGGTAGATTTTTATATAAATTAAGTGTTTCAAGCGGATCAACCTATTAACTCAATTAGCTAACCCAGAACCAAAATAAAACAAAAAAAAATCATGTTGACGGATTAACAGGGTGAGGATATATAACCCTAACCAGTTTCTTCCAAGTTGGTTGAAGTCAAATTTCATTTTGGATCCGACTACTGGTGGTACTACTAGTACTTGCCATCTTAACTGAATAACACATCTAAAATTCAAAACAAGTGTCAACCCGTCATTTCCATGATTATCGATTTATCTCTAAACCCTACTCGCTACTTTCCTTGGACAGTGGGGTCCCCCAAGGTCCGAAGTAGGTGAAAATGGTATACCTAACAACACAAACTTACACTTAAAAGTTTAGTTTCTAATGAGAAGATACAATGTGTAACATAGTAACATACTCGTAATACTTGTAACAAAACCAAATTCTGTTATTCAAGCTCAAAGTGTAAATTATTCCGAGTTTAGACAAACTCATGTTAAGCTTACTCAGTAATTACCCATGCAAAATGGTTATACAAAAAATTAATCTCTAAGTTAGCTTTTGAACTCCAACTCAAAACGATAGGAACCGAACTACTCCAGCATTAGCAGATCACAAATGGCATGAAAAGCTTCATATGAGTATCTTTGATATAAAAGCCAAATACAGTTTGTAACCTATAATCTGAATAAATACATCTGCAATGTTTGCAGTTCAATAGAAGTATGAAGAAAAAGAAAGAACCCCCTGCCTTGTTTCGTATGTAGAACTCCCTGGTGTAGCTTCAACAAAAAGATGATGGTAATACTACTGTTGCTTCTTGTTTGATACCCCAAGAAGAGCCAAAGTCAGTTCTAGCTTCACCTATGCATATATCCATCATATTAAAAACTGCTAAGATCAAAATAATCAAGAACTTGAACAAAATGAAAGTGGAATTTGGGCCAGTCATTTAGGTTGGATAATGGGTCAAAATTTAGTTAGCTTTTCTAGTGCGATCGAAAATCAGTCGGGTTGAACCGAAACACTTTTTAAGAATAAATATACATAGTATGATTATAGAAACCAAATTATTGCCACAATAAATCTAACTTTTTGAATCAATGCTTTAGAAACACAGTTTGGACAACTCTCAACCCGTTAGACCTATTTGGCTTGTTTCCTTTTTGGCTTTTTTCATTTGACCCATTTGATGGATTAAGGAAAAAACATAACCCATATCTAACTGTTTATAAACAAAGAGTAAAAAATTGCCCACTTTAGAACAGAGTAACCACACATAACTAACAAAGACAAACCTTACAAGCAACATATTATCAACATTAAGCATTTAACTTTTCTAAAAGAATCTTGTTCAAAATTGCTGGATTTGCCTTGCCCTTCGATTCTTTCATCACCTGAAAATTTGGTTTCATATAAATGATTAAAATTATTACCAAAACAAATTTAAAAATCAACAATAATCCCATGACAAGCTAGACAACCTGTCCCGCAAAAAACCCTTGCAGCTTGGTTTTACCCCCACGGTATTGCTCCAACTGCTTTGGATTATTAGCAATTACTTTATCAATTATTTTCTCGATCTCATTAGGCTCTACTATCTGTCAAATCAGACATAAAATTGTTCCATAAAGAAAAATATTAAAACCAAATTAAGCTGGAACTAATAGAGCTCTTAATAAAACTAAAAGAAACTTACCTGTACTAGATCTTTCTCTTCAATCAATCCCTTGACGGTTCCACCTTTTTCCATTAGTTCAAGAAGTATCTGCAAAATTTTACACAGGAATTCTGAACCGACAATGTAAAAGTTCCAAGGTTAATGAACCCTAGCAGAAGTGGCAACCTCGACCCATCAGCTAACTATAACGGGTCAAATGAGTTATATAAAGTATCAGTTAAAAAAGAAACTGGTCAAGTGAATCAAACCTCCTAGATCCTTTAATTAATTATAATATATAGTATTACCTGAACTATACAAATTCAGTAATCATATGACTCCCTATTGATTAGTGAAACATAATAAATTTGGACAAAAATGTTCTGTGTTAAAACTGATTGGCCTATTTTGGCTGTTACCAAAACATTATGTGTTTTGTCACAACCCGTCTTGACCAATTATGCAATGGACCCACCCTGCTCATTTTGCAGCACTAAGATGAGAGCAAGGAGTAGAAAACACACACCTCTTTCCCTATCTTTCCGCTAATAGTTCCACTTTTTATGGAGGCTATCAACTCACTCAACTCTTCAGGGCTAAGTTTGATTTCATTGATAGACAGCTTCTCGTTCTTCATGTAAGCAGCAATATCTCCCATGATCCAGTTAGCCGCCAGTTTGACATCAGGAACCTTATCAATAGTGGCATCAAAAAAGTCTGCAACCTGAGACAAGGGCAGGTCCAAGTTTTCTGATCAGAGTAGGCAATATGATAACAGAAAAGTTCAGTTGATGTTCAAGAACAACTTTTTCTCTTCCACTTTTTTTATACAAAACACTCAATTATTTTCAACATATGCACATCCATGTCAAAATATGTATGACAATGGAATCATCTGTTCTATCTCAAATGGGTCAAATAAAGAAACTTAGGTTAAAAAATGGGCCGAACGATTCGAACAGTTTGAAAGCCTCCCTAAATCAGTTAACTCAAATATTAAGATTGTTATGTAATTATATTGTTCTTGTAATCATAACATTCTCTTGATATTCTAAAAATGGAACAGACAGTTTTTGGGACACCCAACCGCACGATTTAGGCTCGTACTAAGGAAATGACTCATTTCAACCTGTTATCCAACATCTTGCCACTAATGGGAAGGGGGTGACATACATTCACATCATTGGCAAGAAAAAGAACGTCTTGCATGCTTAGACCCATCTCCTCGTATCTACGGCGCTTCATTTCTGGAAGTTCAGGTAAAGAATCACGGATACCATTCACATATTCTTCGGTAAGTACTACTTCTGGAAGGTCTGGTTCAGGAAAATATCGATAATCTGCAAGCCCTTCTTTTTTCCTCATTGTAACTGTTTTCTGACAGTAAGAGCAAACAAAAGATAAGCATAAAATGAGTCAACAATTCCCCACAAGGACCAAAAAACACATTAATATATCATAATTAGAGATGACAAAATGAACAGGGAACAAGTCAAAACAGTTAATTCTGGTACTGGTTAAAATGTGCCGGATTGGACTGTGTTAACCCAAAACACTTTTTATCCAAAAAGCTAGGTTCTTTATAAAAATATAGTAGTGTTGATTACTATAAACATCTTACTTGTTTGAAAATAATTAAAGAGGTTATAAACTCAAAAAGACACTTATCAGCAATTTTTGACCGATTTCTTCAAAGATATGTTTTTACCCATTAAAGATAAAACATAACTCGAACGACCCATTCATAAGAAATTGAGTCAAAAATGCCACTGTTAAGCATAAGTGACTCGTAAACCTGAGAGCCTTCTTCCCAAAGACGAGTTTCTTGCACAATTTTGTCGGCTTGCCCTTCGTTGTAGAGTGCCGCCTGCCTTGCAATCTCAAAATCAATAGCTCTACTCATTGCTGAGAATGAATTCAGATTCTTTATCTCGACCTGTCATTGAACAACCATTGGATAAAGCATAGCTACAAATAAGTAACTCTTAGTTTATAGGCGGCAAGATGGGCGGGTCGAACAGTTTGAGTAACAGGTTCAGGTTGGAAGGGGATAGTTTCAATATGATCCAAACAGGCCACGTCAGGATGGGTTGACCAGCTAATACCCTTTGTTGTTTTAGTACAAAAAACCCTCCTATAATGAATGTGTTAGTTATGACTACAAAACCCTTTATTACAATAATAATCTAAATCTTTGGATAATATGGTTTAAAGTTGTATGCATTAAAATTGGACCAGATGACTTTCAAGCCGTTAGACCCATTTAACCTGTTCCACTTTTAGCTAAAACTTTTTAGTAGATCTGTTTGAGATAAAAGACAGTCCAAATCAACCCATCCATATTTAAATGGGTCGAAATTGCCGCCTCTAATAAGTTTAAAGATCTCGAACCAGAGCAAAAGACTTTATCATGCAAAATATAAAGCATTAGGAGTACTTTTTTTCTTTTAATTCATCGAAAACTTATGGATCCTTGAATCTTTCTCCCACTCAGTCTTTTTAAGATCTCTTAGCTTATAAAATAGATTAAAATTTCGTTGTTGTTCATTTAAGGAAAATAAATAAGCAAAATGGAAGTACCTTGGTGCCGAATTCTAATTGTCCAATCGGACGAATAGAAACATTGACATCACAACGTAGTGATCCTTCTTGCATGTTTCCGTTACCTACTCCCAAATATCTCACTACTCTTTGCAGCTCTGCAGCATATTCTGCAGCCTCAATGCCCGTTCGCATATCAGGTTCAGAAACAATTTCAAGCAAAGGAACCCCTGCTCTATTCAAATCAACCTGCTTCCAAGAAACAAGATTTATCTTTAAGAAAATCTTCATTCCTAAATTTGAATTTAAAGTCGTTGAATCTGACAACAATCACTTACAAGTTATGCCTCTTTGTTGGGTATGGAGTAACATCTCAAAGAAGAGTATCACATCAGAAATGGGTCAAAAAATGATTTGAAGCTATTTCAATTTGCAAAATAGTCAGTTTTGAAGTGTTTGGGTAAATGATCCCGAGTATGATTTTTAGATTATTGTGTATCAAAATAATCTGACCATGATAACCAGGGTGTTTGGATTTGCGGTTGACTGATTATTACAAGTTGAATCAGATGATGATCAGTTTCTTAAAGCTGGGAAGTTTACGATTATCGCGTTACAACTACTCCCTACGTGATTCTCGAAATCTGATTACTTTCACTGTTGATCAGAAAATTAAAAACATTGTCCATTTACTGAAACACACAAAAATGATTATTACAACTTCTAAACACACATATACACAATAATCAGTTTAAACACAAGTCCGAATACCCTCTAAAAAAATGACTGTTGGGCAAATGTAATTAAACCCACCCATCCCTAGCTTTGAGTATCCAATCATCTGATTTCAAGCGACAAAATTATTTTGAAAATTTGCACATTTGAAACTCGATAACGATCTTAACGAAACTACGTTCATAAATGGCTGGGGGCAATAATTACCTGAGAATAACTCCCGGTTCCTGTATGGAGTAGCTTCCCAGCATCCTCCTCCATATGTACCCTAGTAATGCCAAACCTTCTATGCCCTCCACCAAATTCAAGTGGAAGATCCAAATCAATGAACCCATTTGTGGCAATCGGAATGTCAAATTGGGAGATCTGGTACCCTTTTGGAAGATCCGGATAAAAATACTGTTTCCTATCAAACTTTGAACTCAAAGATAACTTGCAGTTGAGTGCAAGACCAAGCATCACCGCAAATTGTATTACTTTAGAGTTCAAAACGGGTAAAGCACCAGGTAGACCCATACAAACAGGACAAACACACGAATTTGGTTGAGACCCGTAATTATAAGCACAGCTACAAAACGCCTTTGTTAGAGTCGATAACTGTACATGTGTTTCTATGCCGATAATTGCTTCATAGTCTTTCAAAACCTTTTCAACGGCTTTTGCTCGTGCAGTTTCTGAGAAGTTTGAGGGAGCCTGTTGTTTTGTCTTAATTGTGGTTTCGGTTTGCGTGCTTTGCATCGAACAAAAAAAAACATGTTTTCTTGCTGAGAATGCAGATGAATATGGTAGTAACAGGTGGCCTTGAATGCCTCTAAATAGTGTAAGAGCCATTAAACTTTGCTTTAACTAATAGGAAATTGGGATTAAACTATGATAAGTATCTGCAATATCAACATACCACAAAATTAATCAGAATTCAATAGCATGTAGTATAATAATATAAAACATATAGGCATACAAGCATTTAAATGCTTGTATATGGGCGGTAAGCCGATAAGCCTATAGAAATGCTAAATCTATGTTTGTAGAATCAGAGGCATATATCTACCCGTAGAAGCCTATAGAAAACTACCCCGCAAAAGGAAAAATGTTAACCCATCCTATTCGTCATTGTTAATCACATCCCAGGTAAATATTAAGAAACGCATTAAGTAGTAAATTCACACAAGTAGAGTAATAACATTTAAAACTAGCTAAGTTATTATACTAATAAATCAATAATATTTTCATGAAAAAACTTCAATCTAGAGAAAACAATAGGGTTTAGCGCACCAAAATGTAAAAAACTATGCATGAATGTAGTATGTAACTCGTTTCTTCTTGTCCAATTCGTGTAATAAACCGTCTGAATCCAGTTGTTGCCACATACAATGAACATTTGTGTATAGTTTCTTACATTGTGGGACACTAATCCCAAGGGTTTAATTTAACAAAAATCAATTGGTAACCGCCTAACTATCTAGCCGGTAAAACGTTACACGAAATGAACAAAAAAACAAGTTACACACGATATACATTCGTGCATAGTTTCCTACATTTTGGTGTACTAAACCCAAAACAAAAGGCTGAAAGTTACAATCTTTTTATCACATTTGTGCACAATTATAATAAGTAACACCCATTGCCCGTCTTCCATGGGTTTTGGGTCCCATTACCCGTCTTTGACGGTGTATGGGGGAGGTTGAGATGTAGACAGCCTTACCCCTACCAAAGGTAGAGAGGCTGGTTCCATGTTCTACCATAGGTAGAAAAGGCCCTCCAGCCTTGCTGGGCATGAGGATCGAACCCTTGACCTCTGTCTCCAGAGGCAAGGGCTCCAACCACTGATCCAAACAACTGTGCAATTATAATAATGCTAAAAACCCATCAAAACAATTATATATCCAAATAATTATTTATTGATAATTAGTTAAAGAAATTAAGTGGGTATTTCAAGATAATACAGAATACCAATAATAAAAAAGATTACTTTGTTACCTGGCGAGTAGAATAATCTAAACACACACTGACTGATTGTATGCTGCAATGGACATTATTGTTATTATCTGCAAATATATTGATTCACATTCCTGGACACAAAATCCCTTCAATCTGTGTGTGTGTGTGAGGTTTTGATAAGTTTTGTGTGTGAGAAAAATAATTATTCAAAGGTTATATAAACGTATATATATTTGTAAGATGTTAGAAAGATAAGAAGACAAGAAGGTGGTCATGCCGGAGTGGTTATCGGGCATGACTAGAAATCATGTGGGCTTTGCCCGCGCAGGTTCGAATCCTGCCGACCACGTTCTCCTTTTTACATTTTATTGCTTCTTATTTGCCATGGGTTCGAAGACGGAGGTTTTTTTAAATAATTTTAATCAAGCTGCGCCGCTAATGATGTTGGGCTTGACGGGATGGTAATTAATTTGGCTAGCGGGTACAGCTACAAACCCATTTGGAAACGGATATTATCAAGGGGCTTGCCCTGGGGTTTATGCTAAAGGAGCTTAGTGGCGACTAGCAAACAGGCGAACCCACATGAAGGTCATCCAAGTATCGAGATAAGATGGTACAAATTGAAGTATATAATTACCACACTCCCCTTAATCTCGTCCTCCTTGTCTTATTTTCAACCGTACTTTCAGCTTCGGTTTTTTTCTCTCGTCTCTCACTTTACCCGTTCGTTCGGGCGTGGGTCTCATTATCATCCTTTCTATTTAGTACCCACAACTGCTATTCCGTTGTTCACAAATTGTTGTCATCTTTTTTTCCCCATTAGACACGTTTGCTCAGTCTTTCTCCCATGCCCCTCGGACTCTCTAAAAAAGCCCGCCCTGCCAACGGGGAATTTGAGTGTGCTGAAGTCGGAGTTTATCAACTGGCTGTTGGCGAGGGGAGTAGAGGTGTTGGGAGTAGTTGAGGTGGTGGTGTTCCCTTTGGCTTCCGTTTACTTTCAAATACGGTTGCCTTTTCCTTTACCGCTCTGCGATTGCGCTAGAAATGCTTCCGGTCCTGGCCCAGAATGGAGGGGAGGGGACTGGGTTAGCCTTAGCGTCGGTATCACAACAGTTAAGCCAAGGATCCCCCAGGAAGATGGTCTTGGTTTGGGCCCGTAAGGCACTTTTGGTGAGTGGCACTTCGACAACACCGTACCCAGCGTAGGGAAGGGGGGAGACGCAAGTCGTCGCTTCTACCGGGGCTTTCCTCCCCCTCTCACTGCGTTTTCCTCGCGCCCTTATCTTTAAACTACGCCTCTCCCCGTGGTAAGGTCTTCTTCTTCCTCCCCTCTCTTTTCCATGTCGGAGGCCTCCAAGTGTTTTATCAGAACCAGTGGACAGATGTTCCTCACATCCCCGGAGCTCTAATAGTAAATGCAGGCGATCTACTACAGGCATATATCTCTTTCCCTGTTTCTCAATTTTTAATATCTTTTAGTCTATCTTAAAGGGGAAACTAAGTGTGCTAACACATGGTAATTCATGTAACTTTTTCAGCTGATTACAAATGACAAGTTTGTAAGTGCACAGCACAGAGTGTTGGCAAACAAGATTGGTCCTAGAGTATCAGTGGCTTCGTTCTTTTCAACAAGCACGATTCCAACCTTGAAAGTGTTTGAACCAATCAAGGAGTTGCTTTCTGAAGAGAACCCGGCGAAGTATAGGGGCACAACAGTGAAAGAATATGTAGATTACTACAGGGGAAAAGGACTTGATGGCACTTCTGCCCTTTTACATTTCAGGATCTAGCTCTCGCCCATTTATGGTTGTCAAATTGTACTGTATCTATATTTCTCAGGGCATCATATACACAAACTATTGCGTTTCAAAAAAACATATAATGCACGCCTAATTTAAATATATGTTTATCATGTGTATTTACTTACTAGCTGAACTATACATTTCATCGTTCATTTGATTATAGACTCCATACACATGCATATTATCCAAGTCTTTCTCCATTAATTGGGTGCTCAAACCATAGATCATGGAAACATTTCTAATGCAAACAAGAAGCAACCAATGTACAAGCACTTTGCGTAAATGGAGAAATTGGCGGGTCGACATGCATTGAGGTCCATGCTCTGTTGTGGTACAATATCCGGTGCTTAACTCAACGCGTATCCAGATTTTGACTCATTGAAAGTCCAATTTTATAAGGCTCTAACAGAACTATGGATAACAGTCAATATGATAAGCAGTTACTGTAGTATTGACCAAGTCACTAAGCCGTGTACACCACCAAATATGCTTCACATGGTACAACACCTTAACAGATTACTCCTGCGGGATAACCTCCTCATTTTTATTAACATGATGCCGTTTATCTATAGGTTTTAAGAAAAAGTAAGTGCACCTTGGATTATTGGAATACAATATGACAACGCTAACAACGTATAGTACGTGATCATTAAAAATATATATGTATATAGTTTCAACTTGACCCTTCAAAAACAATTACGAGTATAGTAGTTGAAATTAAAGGCCGGCCAGATTTGAATCATCTTGGTCATAGCTGTGCCAAGAATACTTAAAAATTAAACTGAAGATTAAAAAAAGGATAAGGCTTAAGTACAAGGTCAACTAACAAAGAGATATATGGAGGTTGCTGAGATCAATATATCTTAGATTCACATTTACAATCACATTCATATTAAGTGAAGATACACTGTCTTCGGATTGTTAAAATGTAAGTTATGCACTTACACAACAGCTTTCGATAGTTATTATTCAGTTTAGATAGTTAACTTACTTCGATAGTGTGTTTTTCTTTTGTTGTACAGATGGTTCTTGATAACACTTCTTCAATACTTCAACCGGATTATGACCGTAAAGCTGAACTAACAGCATTCGATGAAACCAAAACCGGTGTCAAAGGACTTGTTGATGCTGGGATCACAGAAGTCCCACGTATATTTCTCATACCTGCTTCAAATGAAAACATCAAGTCGTCTGACCCACCATTACTACTTCCAAAACCAACTCTTCCAACCATTGACTTAAATGGAATCCATGAGGACCCGATAAGGCGGAAGGAGGTGATAGAGAAAGTGAAGGATGCATTGGAGAGCTGGGGATTCTTTCAGATTGTGAATCATGGAATCCCGGATAGTATGCTTGAAGATGTGAAGAAAGGGGTGATCGGGTTTCATGAACAAGATAGCGAGGCGAAGAAAGAGTGGTACATACGGGATTTACTAAGTCAGAAGCGTAAGGTGGTTTACAACAGCAATTTCGATTTGTATGCTGCACCAGTTACTAGCTGGAGAGACACTTGTGAATGTATGATGGCTCCTAATCCTCCTCAACCTGAGGAGTTGCCACTACCTTGCAGGTTGATCACTTTATAGTCGATCCATTTGTTTAAATCGAACTAAATTGATGTAGTGTATATATTTCTTTATTCTTGATTGATGTTGTTTAATAATGATTTGGTGAAGTCCTGGTTGAATTTTCTTTTTGCTAAATAGTGTTTATTAACAACGATTTGCAAAGTCGGACGTTCAAATACAAAAATAGCAAAACAAGTAAACCCAGTCCTCCCAACACCATCCTTTGCCATCTGTTGATAGCCGGTAGCTTGGTGTTGTTAATGGAGGAGCTGGAAGAGCCGGTCTTACAACCCAACAATCTTTTTAGTAGCCAGCGACCATCTTCAATACATCCAACAACCCATCATTAATATTGCAGTGAGTATCCAGGTGATACAACTTGCGGTCTTTGACTATTTATCCTCCTGCATAGTGTCTGCCAATTCATCCGGGACTACCTCATTTTCGCCTTCTTCAACTGATTGGGCATGTGGTGCTGGTTCCTCTTGCTTAGACTTTACAGAGGAGTCTTCTGATTCGTCTGAAACTACCCCAGTCTTCACTGTAACATCTCCATCCCTCGTTGTTTTCATCTTTTTTGCCGGATTGAACATGTGAGATTTCAACTTTTTTGACCGATTCACCTTCTGTAATCATCTCAATTGTTTCTTCAAAACTTTTTCTTCTTTGTTTGTTAAATTGGTTGGTGCGAATTGTCTTCTCTAACTTTTTGGTCTGATCAACTTTGGCTACTTCAATTAGTTGAACATGTGGCATTTCACACATGACACACCTTTTCCTTTTCATCAAACTTAACCGATCCATCTTCTATGGTTGCCTGTTCTTCGAATTTCTTTGCTGTATGTTTAAAACTTAAACAGTGTGTGTTTGAAAATATGTTTGAGTGCATATGGGATTTTAATTAAAGGCTTAAAGACCGAATGGTGGTCAGAAAAATAGTCAGACCGGTGGTCAATTAAGTTGTAGTGTATATATTAGCATTCTCAAATATTGAAATTTTAAGAGATTGCGAAAAAGTTGTAATTCTTTATAATGTATTATGGATATTGAAGTATATATGCTGACTCCAATTATCTAAAGCTGCGTGATTAACTGGGAATTTTACTTGTAGAGAAATATGGCCAGAGTACTCGAGTTGTGTGTTAAAGCTTGGAGGTTGTCTGTTGGAGTTAATATCGGAGGCTCTTGGGCTGCATCCAACTCGGCTTTTGGAAATGGGGTGTGCTGAAGGGCTTCTTGTTCTTGGCCATTACTATCCTTCTTGCCCACAACCTGAGTTAGTAATAGGCTCCCCCAATCACGCCGACAATAGTTTCATCACAGTTCTCCTACAAGACCATGTCGGTGGCCTCCAAGTGTTTTATCAGAACCAGTGGACAGATGTTCCTCACATCCCTGGAGGTCTAGTGGTAAATGCAGGCGATCTACTACAGGCATATCTCTCTCTCTCTCTTTCCGTGTCTCTCAAAATATATTATCATATCGTCTATCTTAAAAGGAAAACTATAGTGTGCTAACAAATGGTACTTCTTGTAACCTGTTCAGTTGATTACAAATGACAAGTTTGCAAGTGCACAGCACAGAGTGTTGGCAAACAAGATGGCTTCAAGAGTATCAGTGGCTTCATTCTTTTCAACAAACATGATTCCAACCTCGAAAGTGTTTGAGCCAATTAAGGAGTTGCTTTCTAAAGAAAACCCAGCCAAGTATAGGGGCACAACAGTGCACGAATATGTAGCTCACTACGCAAAAAAGGGACTTGATGGCACTTCTGCGCTTTTACATTTCAAGATCTAGCTCGCTTCAGGCTGAATATCATGGCTCCAAGATGAAGCTTATTCTTCTGGTTGTCATATACTTTCGTGAACTA
>CM067171.1:96567796-96632760 GCA_034093135.1 Erigeron breviscapus | reverse complement strand
AGATAGAGTAAAATAACTATGCTTAAATCATTCTTAACCGCTCACCTCTTTACTTACACTTTTTTCAGCGACGTCAACATTAGGGATGTACAAATTACTCGTAAACCCTCGGCCCGTCCTTTCTCGAATCGTCGAAGCCTTAACGGGTTGGGTCATGGGTCAAGTTTTTGTTGCATTCCCGAGTCACGGGTTGGTCGAGCCGAGCTGGGTCGGGTGATGCCAAAAATCAAGAAAATGTGAAGAAAACACGTGATCCGCCTGAATCCGACCCGGACTGAACCTGAACCTTCATGGGCCGGTCACGATTTCGTTTTTCATGCACTCGCGGGTCACGGGTCAACCCTCTTCGGGCCGGGTTTCGACCCGTGCACATCCGTAATCAACATCACCTTTTTATCATTTTCACCTTCTCTTTTTCCCTTTAACCATTCACTTTCAAATTTAATACCCATTATACCTCATAATACGATACAAAACATCTAATTAAAAGAAAAAGACAAACATTAGGACCCACTATACCATATGCAAATATATTCACTTTTTCTCTATTACCTACCCATTTCAGTTTCACCTGTACTCCTTAACAATTCAACTATTTCACCTTTTCTTTTTAGAGTTAATTGCAAAATTGGTCCTTGTGAATTACACACTTTAGCAATAGGGGTCCCTTTTTAAGTATCGTTGCAATGGGGGTCCCTATTTTAAGAATTTTTTGCAAGATTGGTCCCTTTCTAAAAGAACCGTTAGCGAATGTCATTAAGTCTTAACAGAATGGACCATCATTGCTAGTAAACTCAGAAAGGACCCCATTGCTTAAATGGAAAAACCATAGGGACCAATCTTGCAAATTAACAACTTGATATCTTTTTTGATTTAACTCAAGAGATTGCAACATACAATTGTCAGTGCGTCAGATCCCTAATTAGTAAACTTATGTATACTCAAAAATTTTAATAATGGAGATGTACCTTGTATAATCTTTTTTACTTTGAAAAATAATTGATATATAAACTTTTATTATTATTTATAGTTACGAAATTAGAGGTTGTATGTTTGAAATTTGATATTACCAAAAAGTAAACCTGTTCAAAAAAAATAATTACCATATATGGTTTTTTAGTTCCCTGTGTAACATGTTAAACATTTATGCAGTTGGTGGATTAATAAATATTAATTAATAAATATATAGTTTATTTTATTATAGATCATAACAAACTTTTTAATATGTTTTTTATATATTGAGTAATACAGTTTGTTATTTTAAGACGTGAATATAAATTATTATGTGGATTTGATTATCATCAACAATTGAAGCATTTACAAATTTTAGAATATTTTTGTAGAAATATGTTTTTAATAGTTTAATTATCAATAATCATGAAAAGCTAAAGTATGTTAATAGTTATATTTAAATTTAAGTATTTATTAATTTTCATTCTTTTATAGAAAAGTTAAAAAGTATAATTAGGGATCTGACGCACTGACAATTGTATGTTGCAATCTCTTGAATTAAATCAAAAAAGATATCAAGTTGTTAATTGCAAGATTGGTCCCTATGGTTTTTCCATTTTAGCAATGGGGGTCCTTCTTGAGTTTACTAGCAATGATCGTCCCTTCTGTTAAAACTTGACGACACCCACTAACGGTCCTGTTAAAAAGGGACCAATCTTGCAAAAAATTCTCAAAATAGGGACCCCCATTGCAACGATACTTAAAAAAGGACCCCCATTGCTAATGTGTGTAAACCACAGGGACCAATTTTGCAATTAACTCTTCTTTTTATATATATCCTTCACCTGGTCTTATGAGTTAACTCCAGCATCTAGGATTACAAAGTTCGGCTTAGGGAGAATTATTCAAATCATGCCCACCTCCCAATAATTAAATTTTGATCCATAAAACTTTATAGTTAGATCATTATATATTTTTTTTTCATACGGTGATTAAACTTTTAGCACAAATCATGATTGTACCATTTTATTTTTTTTGAGATAGTGAGTTATGAGCCAACACAACATCATGAACTTTAAATCAACTGAAAATAAAAATTTTATATAACCAGAATGTACATATATTCATTAAAAAAATAATCAAACTACTCAATCTAGTCTATATCTATATTACCTTATAAAGCATGAAGCCCTTTTTTCAAAACTCAATTAAGTAATTGAACTACCTAAATTACCCTTCTTTTTTATTCACTAATATAAACATCTCTACATAATATCCCTATAATACCCTTAAATCTCAACCATTCATTTATCTCTCTCTCCTCAAATCTCAACCACTCATTTTTTCTCTCTCCTCCATAAATCATTTTATTCCTCTAATTCATTCAAAATCTTTTATCTCAAAAACCGTATATCGATAAATTATAAAAATTGTATGGGTGTTCTTAAAATTTCATGCTCTTTCATTAGAGATGTCATTCGATATACTTTCGACGAATTTTTAAATTCGAGGGCGGAGCCCGTACGCCTAAGACATTTGGCTATCATACTCTATGACTTGACCTATCACCCCACCATCTCACCGCCGCAACGCGCGGACACTATCACTCGTTATTTAAAATAATTTAAGTCCTTCACTCATTTCCAGATTTTCCTATATTTCAAAACCTATTTAGTTGATTTCTTAAAAGAGAGTGGGGATCAAAACCTATTTAATTCTCAAATTAATCGTCGTTGAATATAATTTTCTTCCCTAGATTTATTGATCCCCATTTCAACTATATCCATTTCAATTCTCACTCTCAATCAACAAAGATTATATTTTGCTTTGGTTCTTGTTGTCTTCGTATCTAGTCTTTTACACTTTCAAGTATTCATCACAACGTGCAATCGTTCCTTAAAGTTAGAATTTTTGAACTGAAACAAATGCGGGTATGGTGGCTATCACCAAGTGCCATTTTCTACGGATTTTGAGGTCAAGTTCTTTTTAAAAGGTAAAAAAAAGTAAAATAAAACTTGTTAAAAATGAGGATTAAAACCTTAATATTTGTTTGCACGGGTAAAACAAAACCAACTAAATGTCGTCGGTGATAAGGGTAAACGGTGATACTCAAACTTCACCATGGACATCAAAAATTCCCCAAATGACCTTGACCGGTTGACCCTCAAATTTTTAATTTGCTTTTCGAAATGTCGACCGTTATCAATTCCCAAAATTTAAAAAACAAAAAGACCCACCTCTTAATTTGAATCCCCTCTCCCATTCATTTCTTCAATACATCCCACAAAATCATAACGTATCAATTTCTTTCTCTCTCACTCTCTTTTATCTTTTCTTCTCAAACCCTAATTTTGTCCCTCTGATTCCTTCATTTCTTCCAATTATCAACCATAAATACATACATATATATATACTCATATGGTTACAACCTTTCTTGTTAATCATTCTTTTTTCTAATATGAATTGGCTTTGATTAAATTTGTGTCATACCGGTGTAGATAATTCTTGATGTGCCAACTGTGGGTGGACGCCTAATGCTTGTCGACATGGCTGGATTCTGAAAATATAGAACAAGCTGGTCAAGTTGGATTTGAAGCCAAAATGCAGGTACTTTACTGAGTTTATAGAGTATTTTTTACATATCAAGCAAGACATTTTGTATTATAAGTTACCTGCTAACTATCTATTTAACTTGCAGACCGCAAAGATCAATCAGGGTAATGTGGCATTGAAGAGAGTGGTAGAGTCTATTGCGAATGGTGATTCACATGTTCCATTCAGAGATAGCAAGTTAACCATGCTTTTGCAGGTAAGCCCTTGATCTCACATATGACATTATATGGTGTATATGATGAATGGATTCATTCCGAAACAACAACATAAGTATGATTGGTGCCGTGGCTAACATCTGGGTTTTGGACAGGACTCATTTGAAGATGACAAGTCGAAGATTCTTATGATTTTATGTGCGAGCCCAGATCCCAAGGAAATGCATAAAACGATTTCAACACTGGAATATGGTGCAAAAGCCAAATGCATTGTGCGTGGACCTCATACAGATGTGGTGTTGGGATCAAGGATTGCAGCGATGGATCAATTCATTAGCAAACTGCAAATGGAGAATAAGATACGAGAGAAGGAGAAGCTTGAAGCTCATAAACAGCTTATGAAAAAAGAAGAAGAAATTGCTGGTCTGAGGGCTAAACTTGCTGAGGCTGAAGAGAAGAAGAGTGAGGAGGAGATTAATATTAAGGTTAATAACATGTTGAGGGAGGAACTGGAAAAGAAGATACATGAGTGTCAAAAAATGGCTGACCAGGTTGTTGAGATGGAAAGGAGGAAGATGGAACAGAAGACGTTACAACAGCAGAAAGAACTTGAAGTTCTCAGGCGTCGTTTGGAGGAGATCGAGTCTGAAAACAAGCTCCCGTTCACTTCTCTGGAAAACAAGCTTCCGTTCACTTCACTGGAAAACAAGCTCCCTTTCACTTCACTGTAAAACAAGCTCCCATTCACTTCACTGGAAAACAAGGTTACATCAGTTTCTTCCGATTCCTTTTCACCTAACCTAGCTGCATTACCTCATTTTTAGAAAGAAGTTAACATTCTTGTCTTTTGCTGAGTATATACATTTATGTACTCTCTCTTTTGGTGAATCTTATCTTATGTTTAGCTGTAAGATGCATTGTTCAAAAATCTGATTCGGATGATGCTAATATGAATATGTTACGGATATTACTTCTATTGTAGAGCTTGAATGGTTTGTGAATTCTTGTCAGTTGTGGCTTTCCTTCTCCAGTGTCCTTGAATTGATATTAGGCTTCCCTTCTCCAGTGTCCTTCTCTTGTGGGATTCTGACTTACCAAGTGTTTTCTTTCTTCTTTCTTTTTAACATGTAACAAGATATTCTTTTCTCCAAGAGGGGGTCAAGGTTTAATCTGTATATGCTTGTTTTTGATGGATCAAGTACTTATTCGTTTACGCTGTTTATCCAGTTAGGCCAAAACCTTTATTTTAGTCTTTTTTTGAGAATATACATGATGGACGGTAGGGGAATACGGGTTTCTAGATTTTGTTGGTAAAGGGAGGCTCCGGAAAGCAATATCCTGCTAGTATGATACGCATAATTCAAGTGGCTTAAAGGACTAAAGGAGTAATCAAAATCACAGTCCTTTTCGTTTCTATTATAAGGCATTTGCTATTATAAACAGAGGGACCAAATTTAAACTCCTGTGTTTTTCTGTCATTGGTTAACATTGTTGAGTTTGCTGGTAAACTTGGCGGTTGCTCATTTCCCCTTTTAGAAATGACGTCCGATACACTGTTAGAAAACGGATGAATTGGATGGGTCGGGTAACGGGTGGAAGACATTATATACGGCACTGTTAAAACGGGCCTAATTTAAGTCATAGTTTGAAGATCGTTACAGTGATTAAACTTTCCCTTCTATTTAGTATATGTATGTATGTATGTCTGATTCTGGAAATTTGATTACCTCTCCTGGGTCTGACTCTATTAAATTTAAGTTGGGGGCAAGACCATTTCAGTTTGTGACCCGAATCCTAACTTCTTTAGATATCGTCGTCAATTTATTAAGATCTGAAGATGTATCCTCATTATTCATATGATTTCATGACAAGGACAAATTAATATACGTCGTGTGTATATCATTACAAATCTGATTTTGTGCTTCTTCAAGTATTATGGTCCATCAAACATGGATATATGATTTCGGTTACTTAATAGTCACTCCTTTCCATGTATAAATGCAATAAGGTACAGTACACAGTGATACATTTATAGTTGTGTAACTCAATAAGAAGACGTTTACATGCGCAGAATTTAAAGATACAGATAATAATCTGGAATTTCGTTAAGGGTTTATTCGGGTGGTGCATAATTAAGGGTGGCATGGTGACTCAAGGTTGTTGCGTACGGAAAAAGACCATGTTAGATGGATACTTGTCTGGGGTGTCGGTGCTGACTTGAACTCCATTGGTGGTGGTAGTTGTAGGGCAACACTGGATACTAACCCCTTCTTGACAGCAGGGGATGAATCGTGCGTCTGCCATTATTGAGATGGCAAGGAAAACAATCATCATGCTGCCATAACTTGCTCTCATGCCCATTTCTTCTTACAAATATGACAAAGACTGTGACAACTCGTAATTAATTAACATCGGGTTAGTCTTAATCTTAATTAGACAGTCATTAGACGTGGAAATTATTAGACTTTTGGACTTTTGACTTAGTCAAATTAGACGTATCTTGATGACGTAGACTATTAGCTATCTAGACGAATGTCGAGTCTTAAATATAACTTTAAATTTATATTTAAAGGTTATGTCTTGTACAAAATAAATAGACTGTCTAGACTTAATATTTTTAAAGTTTAGTTTGTCGAAGTTTTATTGGACTTGTCTTAACTAAAATGAGACGAGGGAAAATACCTTTACTTTAAATTATAACCTTTTAGTTATACGGTGTTTAATCGTAAGCATTTTACCAAAATAGGGGTATTAAAATATCCTAAATGTGGCCACATGGGCCGGTTCTATTTGTGTGGAGGGAAAAAGATCACCAAAAACTTCTCCCCCCTTTCTTTCTTTGTTGTGTCGACCCACACACACAACACACACACACACAAAAAAATCACTTTATGCTTTAAATCATTTTGGCAAGGAGAAATCAAAGGGAATTCAAGGGGATTAATCATTTTAGTGGATAATCAATTGGGTGTTATCATCATCATCTCCATCTTCATCTTCTTTATCAAATATAGTTCAAGAACATCATTTGGTAAGTAAACTTTTTCACTAAATTTTTGATTTAATTAAATTCCATTTTTAGGTTTGATTTCAGATTTGAATAATGAATTAGATAACCTTGGAAAGGAAATGAGTTTTGGTTATTGTTGATTGAATGAAGTTTTGACTTAGAAATTAGGTATTTGAAATCAAAATGTTGGAATTGTGAAATGGTTAGCAAAACGACTTGGTTCTTTGAACATGTATATAGTCTTGGAAATGAAAAGGTTGAAGTAGAAAACGACTTGGTTTGCGAAAAGAGGTCAAAAACTGTTTTTTCACTCGATCAGACCCAAACTCGCGCCGCGAGTGGTCTACCTCGCGCTGCGAGGTGTATTGTTTTCGAACAGGACCTGCACATTTAATTGCGACTTGCGCCGCGAGACCTCCAGGTCGCGCCGCGTGTGTTGTCTAGCCCAGGTCGCGCCGCGAGCTAGCCCTGGTCGCGCCGCGAGCCACCCAGGTCGCGCCGCGATATTTCTGACTGTTTGACATTTCAAAAGACGATTACTTACGAACTTGGACTTTCTTTATATGGATTTGTACCTGAGACTACATTGTAATAACAATGTCAATGACATTAGTAACTTGAGTCAAATAGAATGAACATTAAATCACATTCTTGGTCGTGGCATTCTAGGATCGATAGCTAAGTAGTTTACATAGGATACTTGACGTCGTGAGATTTGAACCTCACCATTCGTGCTCATATCCTAGGTTTTGGATAGACGTGGAGACTAGACTGCTCATTTTCTCGGACTACTCATACTTTTAGCTCTTTGATCGCTAAGGTGAGTTTATGGCGCCCTTTTCCTTTTTACTTTGGGCCTGGAAAGCATGTACTGTATACACGACTACTTTATAAATGATTTGTCTTTGTCTATGCCATGTGATTTGGTAAATTAAATCATTTGTCTTATGTCTTGCCATGTTGACGGCTGCCTGAAAATGTGTATACATGTCTTATGAAATATTGAACTAAATGACTTTGACTTGCCATGTTGTCGGCTGACTGAATTATTCTTTGTGTTTGAAGAACTAAAATGATGCCCCTATGTAGTTATCACCATTATAAGATCCTAATGGTTGTCTTGTCAGATTTAGTGCCTGACTGTCATTGTTCTGGTCCGCACCCCATAGTGTAGACGGGAGACCTGTGCGAGGGAAATTAGTCTTATTGTCGAATATTGATCTCGACTGTCTTGTCTTAATAACTACATGTCATTGTGTGCTCCCAATGACGACTAGTCTTTTGGTCAAACACACTGTAAACTCACCAACTATTTTGATAGTTGATCCTCTCAAATTTCATGCTTTTCAGGTAACCAACAGTAAGTCTTGGATCATCTATGGCATTATAGGGCCATTCTTTTGACATTGGACGTACAATTAGCATCAGACATATGAGGACTCTCATGTTATTAGCTTTAATTGTATTAGACTGTCCAATTTATTGAACTCGTATTCAGTGGGCCCAGTTCCAAATAAGGATGACTTGTATCCGCATTTTGGGGTCCACATTTGAACGATTGTACTTGCATTGAACTTGTATTGGCATTAATGGATGTAATCTCTATTTACCTTCTGATTAGTACGCAATTATTTGTTAACCCTGTATTTCCGCTACAACGGGGTGTGACAAAAATTGGTATCAGAGCCAAGGTTATAGTTAATACAGAGTTTTTCCGCTGGAAAAACTCAATCTATAGCCATTGTCGTTTCAAAAGGAAATCTAAGTCTATTAAGGTTTAGGATACTTATTTCAAGAGTTATATTATTTGTCTATAATTAGACCTAACCTGATCAACTACGTCCCGATTATGTAAAATAATATAAGGCTCGAAATAAATATCTTAGATTTGTATATACGTTATAGTTTGGATTATACTCACAACATACTGTAGATGTGGTGGGAAGGCTGCGGATGACCCTATATATAAACATTGAAGGTATGTTAGGAGTAGAAACCCAAATCGTATGTGTATACATTGGACTTATATACGTGATAGTTTGGATTATATTAACAATATACTGTAAATGTGGTGGGAAGGCTGCGGGTGACCCTATATATAAGCATTGAAGGTATATTGTTAATAAAAACCTAAACCGTATGTGTATAGTCTAGACAAAGATTTCTTTTAAAACTCAATGTTGCGTACTGTATCATCCATTTGACTCATATTGTCTTATCCATTAGACTTATATGGATTCTTGGACTATCTTTTCAGACTAGTCATGTCGGATGGAGTTAGATCTAATGCTGTTGTACCTTGTACACCTCCAGTTCCCGTGGTAGCAAACTCCTACCCAGTTGTTCCTAACTCTTATGAAGAGGAACCATTTGAGGCTTCGGGCAATGAATCACGCCCTGTCAATCTGGTGTCGACATCCAATGAATCTGGAAGTGAACATGTATCTATTCATGTTCAACCACCTCTGTCACCGGTAGCTCCATATCAGAGGAGGACTACCGAGGGAACTCGTCTGCCTTATGCTCCTCGAGACCCTAATGCTCCTGGTCCTTCTGCACCGGTTCAGGACAACCGTGTGTTTGGTCCCTCTTTTCTTCTAGGCGATCCGTATGCTGCGGGTCCCTCCAGAGTGCCTGTTTACAATCCCAATGCCGCTATGCCAGTTGCTGATGCAACTGATAGGTCAGAATATTATCTCCGACAAATGTCAAGGATGAACAATTCTCTCATCCGTACTAGGGAGGCTATTGAGAATCAAGCCCAAGCGTTGACTGGAGCTTATCTTCATGCTTCTGATGCTATGACTGTTGCTAAGGAGGGGAAGGAGACTATCGGGACATTGGTCTGGATACTGTTAGTTTTGGTAGCCTTGGTTGTGGCTTTGCTGGTCGTTGTTATTTGCAAGATATAATCTTGTAATAGTCTTTATGTATTGTAAGTCTAGAACTTATAACAACTCATACTCCTGTATTTGAGTTGTAGTCTATCTTTTGTGGATGTAGTTCCCACATGTTTTTTGATCATACCTATCAGACTATGTAAAATTTTGAACATCAATGAAATACGATTGTCTTTTGGCTTACATACTTGTTCAGACTATGCCAACTGCTTATTCTTAGCTCTAGAAATATGATGTTCCATATTTTCTTGTCTTGTCTAGTACATGAATTCATACAAGTCAACAATTTGTGACTTGCATTGTACTGTCATCTATCTTGCAAAGCTACTTTCTGTTTAACCTTTCAAGGAAACCTCTAAATGACATTTTTGTTCATGTCATAGACTTATGGCTCCTAAGACGAGAAGCAAAATCCAGAAAAAGGCTCCAGTTAAGAAGACTGCTCAAAAGAGAGTTACTCGATCAACTCCTAGACCTAATGAGACTGAACAGGAAGAACCTGTGATCCAACAAGGACCAGAAACTGCTGCTGCAAATGTGAACACTGGTCCTGGATCTACCCCACATGCTGGCGGGGAAAATAATATGGCGGCATTTGTGACACAACAACTATTAGCCGCTATGCCTACTTTAGTCGCTCAGATCACGGCGAGTATGAATGCCAATAATAATCATCATGCTGACAATAGTAACAATGTCGAACCTACGGCTGAACAAGTTATTCCTCGAGTGCATCTGCACAGGAGTGACTTTAAGACCTTCACTTATTGCAAGCCAAAGGGAACCATGGCACCGAAGGTCCTGTCGGTGTAATCAATTGGCTAGAGAGCATAGAGGCGGTGCTTCATATCAGCCGTTGTGCCGAAGAGCACAAAGTGGAATATGTTGCCTCTCAATTTCAAAAGCACGCTCTGTCATGGTGGAACGAACAGATAAGGACTCGTGGCCGAGAGCCGGCTAATAGCATCCCTTGGTTAAACTTTAAAAGGATGCTGATAGAGAAGTACTGTCCTCGGGAGGAAGTACAGAAAATGGAAGGTGAATTATGGAATCACAGTATGATTGGACTAGACAACGAGAAATACACAACTCGTTTTCATGAATTGGCAAGGTTAGTTCCTCGTATGGTAGATACGGAGGAGAAATTGATCGAAAGATACTGTTATGGCTTGTCACCTGATGTCCGAAGATTGGTAGCCGCTTTTAATCCTTTGACTCTTCAAGCGGCAGTTAGTGCAACCAACCGAATGGTGATAGACTTGAAAAGAACCACTGGTTCTTCTGTTGGAACTGAGGTTGTCAAGAGAAGGAATGATTATGCCTCTGGTAGTGGATTTGGCGACGGTGGAAATGGCAAGAGGTTTAGGACTGCCAGAAACTTTGCTGTGGTTGCTCAAGACGTCAAGAGGTACACTGCATAGACCCCAAGTGTAATAGGTGTAACCTCCATCACAGGGAAAATTGTCCTACTTGTCACCGTTGTAAAAAGACGGGACATTTGATAAAATACTGTAAGGAGAAGGCACTCAATCAATGCTACGAGTGTGGGAGCGAAACCCATATGCGACCCGTTTGTCCACGACTCAATCTAAACCCGAACAACAATGCCATAGTTCCCGTGAGGAACAATGCGGGGAATAATCAAGCTAGGAATCAAGGAGGACAAGGAAGGGGTCGAGTTTTTGCTTTGGATGCTGCCGATGCACGACGTGATCCCAACGTTGTGATAGGTACATTCATACTCAATAATCATTATGTCTTTGTGTTATTCGACTCTGGTGCTGATAAAAGCTTTATATCCTTAGAATTTAAGTCTTGATTTAATATAGTAGCTATCCCCATGAAAGAAACTTATATCGTCGAATATGCAAACGGTCAAAAGTATGTTGCTAGAGATAATTTGGTAGATTGCAATTTGACATTGTCTGGTAAAACCTTTAAGATAGATCTGATCCCCATAGAACTAGGAAGTTTTGATGTGATAGTTGGTATGGACTGGTTGTCTAGAGTTCGCGCTGATATTGATTGTTACGAGAAAGTTGTGAGAATACTTCTACCAAATGAAGAAACGTTGATAGTGCAAGGAGACAAGTCAGGGAAGGAATTGATCTTGGTGTCGGCGATAAAAGCAAATAGATACTTACAAAAAGAATACCCTGCCTTCTTGGCACTAGTGGTTGAAAGGAAACCAGAGAGTAAAGGCATTCAAGATATTCCAGTAGTTAAAGATTTTCCGGAGGTATTTCCCGAAGATTTGACGGGACTTCCACCTCACAGACCAGTCGAGTTTGGAATAGACTTAGTCCCTGGAGCTGCACCCGTGGCCAAGGCACCCTATCGCCTTGCGCCGTCAGAAATGCAAGAATTGTCCGAACAACTTCAAGAGTTGTTAGCAAAAGGACTAATTCGTCCAAGTTCATCACCTTGGGGAGCTCCGATCCTATTTGTGAAAAAGAAAGACGGCTCTATGCGCATGTGTATCGACTATAGAGAACTGAACAAGTTGACTGTCAAGAACAGGTACCCTTTACCTCGTATTGACGACTTGTTCGACCAACTGGAAGGTGCATCACACTTTTCCAAGATCGATCTCAGATCTGGGTATCATCAACTCAGAGTCCGAGAGACAGACATTCCTAAAACAGCCTTCAGGACTCGTTATGGACATTATGAGTTTTTAGTTATGCCGTTTGGTTTAACCAATGCACCTGCTGTGTTTATGGACTTAATGAACCGTGTATGTCGACCGTACCTTGACAGGTTTGTCATTGTATTCATTGATGACATACTGATCTACTTGAGAACTAAAGACGAACATGAAGGTCATCTGAGGACCATTCTGCAACTGCTCAAGGATCAAGAACTGTACGCGAAGTTCTCAAAATGTGAATTCTGGATTAGGGAAGTACACTTCTTGGGTAATGTAGTGAATGCGGATGGAATCCACGTGGATCCATCTAAGGTCGAGGCGATTAAGAAGTGGGAAGCCCCTAAGACTCCGACAGAAATCCGTCAATTTCTTGGACTGGCTGGATATTATAGGAGATTTATTGAGAATTTCTCTAAGGTTGCTCAACCTTTGACTTTGTTGACTCAGAAGACTAAGGAATTTATTTGGCAGGATGCCCAAGAAAAGGCATTTCAGACATTAAAGGACAGACTATGTAATGCTCCTATTCTAGCATTACCAAATGGCATTGAAAATTTCATGGTATACTGTGATGCCTCACATCAAGGCATGGGATGTGTACTTATGCAAGAAGGTAAGGTCATTGCTTACGCTTCTAGACAACTCAAAATCCACGAAAAGAACTATACAAACCACGATCTTGAACTCGGAGCGGTTGTCTTTGCATTAAAAATTTGGAGACATTATTTGTATGGTACCAAGTGTACTGTATTCACGGATCACAAAAGTCTTCAGCATATCTTTGATCAGAAAATGCTAAATATGAGACAACGACGATGGGTAGAATTACTCAGTGACTATGACTGTGAACTTAAATATCATCCCGGTAAAGCAAATGTGGTTGCTGACGCGCTAAGTCGAAATGATAGAATCACTATCTGTCATAACAAGAGCAAGTTCTTATCTTGGCTCGTCACTAAGGGATAGAGTTTTAGACGATCAAAACGAGGCCCTACAGCCAGGGCGTGTCGAGAAAGTAGCATTGTGGAATGCTGAACGTTTATTTGAATTGGATGGCGATGGGATCCGACATGTTAAGGGCAGAGTGTGGATTCCCAAGCATAATGACTTAGAGAACTCTTAATTAATGAGAGTCATCGATTTAGGTATTCAATCCATCCTGGAGCTGACAAAATGTACCATGGACTAAAGGACTTTTATTGGTGGCCTGGTATGAAAAGAGATATAGCCACTTATGTCTCAAAGTGTCTCAATTGTTCAATGGTCAAGGCGGAGCACCAAAAGCCTTCTGGGCTGCTCCAACAACCCTAAATTCCTGACTGGAAATGGGAACAGATTACTATGGATTTTATTACTAAGCTGCCTCGAATCCTGAAAGGATATGATACTATCTGGGTTATTGTCGATCGGTTGACGAAGTCTGCTCATTTCATTCCAATTCAGGAGAATTGGAAGATAAGGAAATTCTCTCAAATATACATTGAAAAGATTGTGTCTCTTCATGGCGTTCCTTTGTCTATTATTTCTGACCGTGATGGTCGTTTCACTTCACAATCATGGAGATATTTTCAAGACGCCCTAGGCACTCAATTGCATTTGAGTACGGCTTACCATCCACAAACCGACGGACAAAGTGAACGTACCATTCAGACGTTGGAAGACATGCTTCGGGCATGTGTCATTGACTTCAAGGGTAGTTGGGATACCTTTCTGCCGTTAGCTGAATTTTCGTATAACAACAACTATCACACTAGCATCAAATGTGCGCCTTATGAGGCTTTGTATGGACGAAAATGTAGATCGCCTGTCTGTTGGCTTGATGCTGGAGAACGTCGTTTGTACAAATATGGACTAGCTCAGAAGACTACTGATCAAATTGTTGAAATTAGGGCACGGCTGAAGGCGGCTCAAGATCGCCAAAAGAACTATGCCGACCGTAGAAGGAAACCACTTGAGTTTCAAGTGGGAGACAAAGTCATGTTGAAAGTGTCGCCTTGGAAAGGCACTGCACGTTTTGGCGTACGAGGAAAGCTTAGTCCTAGTTATATCGGACCATTCGGAATTGTTCAAAGAATTGGTTCTGTGGCTTATAAGCCCGATTTACCCAAAGAGCTAGAACACGTTCATCACACGTTTCATGTTTCGAATCTTAAGAAATGTCTGACTGATGAAACTTTAGTCGTACCTGTCGAAGAGCTGCAAGTGAATGACTCTCTTCAATTTGTCGAGGTAAAAAACTGTCGCAAAACAGGAGATAATCGCAGAACGTTGATCAGGCGTTTCCTTGCTATCGTCCTGCAATACTAGTTAGTGCCATCAATTCCTCTTGCTCTAGTACACATAAATAATCATAACAGTACAAAAAGCACACAGTCACCAAACGACAGCCACAGTCAAAATAAGCACAGGTATTATAAGTCTCAATAGAACATGAACTCAAAATATAAATGACGTTAGCACGTCTAGAATGCATCTATGCTTCCTATCGTAAATGCTATACGGGGTTCTTAGGTTATAGTCTAGGCTTTTCCACCTAATTCTCTACAACCACGTCTCTGATACCATTCTATAACACCCCACCATTGGCGGAAACATGAGGTGTCATGAAAAGTACAGCACGACATGGAATTACATAGATACTGCTAAATGTAATGGAATATAATGATACATTCCGAAAACATAAGTCTTAATACAAGAGTTTCAAGTCACAACAATGCTAGGAAAGCTTATTACTAGTAAGTCCATAACAGAAAATAAACCAAGGCATGCAGCCTTGAAGTCCGATATAAGTAAAGGAGCACTAATCTCCAAAGTCCAGCCTATAATTCAAATCTTTATCCTTGATTAGCCTGAGTACCTGAAAAGTATACTAAAATGTGTCAACACAAGGGTTGGTGAGTTCGTAGGTTTTATATCAAAAGTCTAGTCTAAGTAATAAGTCTTTTGCCGATTCTTTTAAGTCTAAACAAGTAATAGTTCAATATATAAAGAGCAGAGTTACTCCATGATAAGTCCAAAAGTCTAAAATCTCAATGTCTCAAAGTCCGGCCTTACGGTACCTGCCTAGTCCAAAGTCTCAAAATCTCACACAAAAACACGTCAAATAAGCACGTCATAAAACACAACGACAAACATATAATCACATACATACATCAAGACATAAACATATCATATGGCACAATAACTCTATGGCATAGGCTCAATATTGAACATAACAGAAATCGTCAAAAGTGTTTGAAAAACAAGTATATTTTTCACCCCAAAACTGATTAAAAGAGGGGCTACGAAACTCACCTGAAAGTAGATCAATTCCGAGTACTAGTACAAGTACACGCGCAAATAGGTTCAATCGTTCAAGCTTAATCCAACCTTAACTTGTTCTTAAGTTGGAGAATGATTTTAGGACAACACAACCCTTAATAATTCTTTAAAACTCTAAAACTTTAGCGGCTTCAAATAAGAGTTTAGCATGGAGCTATAGCTTATTATGAAAGTGAATTTGCATGTGTTTATGTTGTTCTTGTGTTTACGATGCATGGATATGTACCCATTTATAGAGCAATGAAATGGAGCCATTTGTCAAAGTCTTCTCTCCATAACCCATACTATAGCCTGCTAAATTTGAAAACAAATTTCCATGTTCTTTTCCTCATGTCCCCTTTGTTCCTTTTTGACTAAAACCATTAGCTGTATGCACTGCCCAACTTTATTCTTATACTACTAATCATTATTTGAATATTAGTCCACCAATTCAAATTTGAAAAGCAATATTATATTTTCTCAATTTAACAAGTCACGATCATTGCAACTCATTCAACACCAATAATTTTTATTTGACACCAAAAAAAGTCTTAGTTAGCTGTCTAATAATTCATCCTCTCTAGTTAATAATTAAAGAAGAATATTGAAATGATGTATATGACAAAAACAATTTGTTTCACATAATATAATAGTTGTCGGATTTAACATTGTATGTCGATAATTCAAAGATAAGTACATAAATATATAATTTATTTTATAAAATAAATCATCATTCTCTAGATGTTTAGTTCGTGATTTATTCTAAATAGTTGACGTTAAATTGTCGAAAACTAAATGTGATTATATTAAGGCATTAGACGTAATACCTTAGGATTTGATGTTCTTCATCAGTCGTCTTTTATTTAATTTATAAAAAGAAAATATATTTTTGCTTTGACAACTATATTTGAACTCAACAATGTACGTATATTTTCTGTATTTTCTATATCCTCATGCAACTCTGCATGGATATATATATTTATAAGTTAAAAAGCTCACATGTTAAAACTAGATGACATAATATAATATCATGAAATATGACTTTTCCATGTGAATTGAAATGAAATAAACATGAAAAAATGATTACGTGTTCCATGTGTTGTGTGTTCCATTTTGTTAGTATTAATATATATATAATATAACAAAAATGGTAGATTGGGTGAGGACCACTTAGCCCCATGTATCCACTGGATACCATGTCTTTGACATCCCAAGGTTAGAAACCCCAAGAGAACTAGGTGGGAGGAATCGAAGTGTTAATTCAAGATTCGAACCCGTGACCTTCGTCAGCCTAGAACCCCTTTGACAGGGCGATAACCACTGGACTATTGCCAGATGGTTATATATATATATATATATATATATATATAGTGAAAAGTTATTTTGAGAACCTAAAAAAAGGCAAGAACCCTTAGGAACCCTTTTTCCATCAACATAGTTAAGGCTAGTGTAGTCATTTGCTAATTACCCATTAATTTATTTGAAAATTAATTAAATTTCATAAACCCATAAGTTTCTCCTGCAGTTACGTATTGATAGATAATAAGCCTATAATACAGTGGATTTGTGTTTAACAAATAAATCTAACAAGCCTCGTTCCTATTTGGCTATTTCATCATTCTTGTGTTTATATTTCTCACATAATACAGTGGATTTGTGTTTAACAAATAAATCTAACATTGATAAAACTTACAATTCAATTATTTTGGATTCTGGAAGTTATATTTTCCCCAACGCTCATCATGAAGGTATGTTATTCCCTATTTTACAATTCGATTATTTGATATTGGTAATGATTGTATTAGGTTTTTACTCTAAGTAAATTAAAAAAAAGTATTCAATTCATAATCATCAAATTTGTCCCGAATACATTGTTACAACGGTTTAATGAATTTATCCTCATGGTTAGATGCGTATGTATTTTATATTTGACTGAAGTTGCATTGATAAAACCATTTTTTTTATTTTTTTTTATTTTTTACGAATCTTGTTTTTATTTAGGTATGAACTGACCAATTCACATGCTACGAATCTTAAGAAAATCTTAGATGTATTTGATTTTTTTATAATTATGTCTAGGTTCAGTCATCCATTTGTATGCTGCTATTTACTTGTTATTTTATTATGTACATTTTAAGTAAAATAATTAAAACGTTTTTATTTGGAACTTTTCTCAACAATAAAATTTAAAGTGTACTATATTATTAGTCTATAAAATTGATGTTAGAACATCATGTAATATAAAGTCTGAGTTTAAATTTTTTATAATTAAGAGTTTAGTAATTCGGTGGCTATTATTTTGTACAGAGTTTAAGGACAAGAACTTAACACAGAAATTTGCTATAGAGTCCAAAGAGTTTATTCTTTGTACTGGATTTGACTAAGATTTGATTAACAAAACTCTTTTAACTCGACAATATAAGAAAACCCGAGGCTCATTAATATACTTTGTCAACATAATTATTTGTAACTTTTATATAGCTTTCAAACGACCATAAAGACGATCATGTTTGATAATTATTTTAAAATTTTAAGTACTTTACTTAATTTGGCATTTCCACAAGACAACTAGTATTCTTCCCGTTCTCGAGTTCACGCACAATCTTTCCAAAGTCTAAATGCTCATAAAGCCCAAAAAGAACATAACTCCATTTATTTCATGATAAAATCTTAAGGTCTAACGACGTACATAGACAAAATGAACTAAAATGACTAGAAAAGTACTTCGGGAAAATACGCTCAGATGACGGTTGTCACAGTCGCGCCGCGAGTGTTGTCTAGCCCTGGTCGCGCCGCGAGCCACCCAGGTCGCGCCGCGATATTTCTGACTGTTTGACATTTCAAAAGACGATTACTTACGAACTTGGACTTTCTTTATATGGATTTGTACCTGAGACTACATTGTAATAACAATGTCAATGACATTAGTAACTTGAGTCAAATAGAATGAACATTAAATCACATTCTTGGTCGCGGCATTCTAGGATCAATAGCTAAGTAGTTTACATAGGATACTTGACGTCGTGAGATTTGATCCTCACCATTCGTGCTCATATCCTAGGTTTTGGATAGACGTGGAGACTAGACTGCTCATTTTCTCGGACTACTCATACTTTTAGCTCTTTGATCGCTAAGGTGAGTTTATGACGCCCTTTTCCTTTTTACTTTGAGCCTGAAAAGCATGTACTGTATACACGACTACTTTATAAATGATTTGTCTTTGTCTATGCCATGTGATTTGGTAAATTAAATCATTTGTCTTATGTCTTGCCATGTTGACGGCTGCCTGAAAATGTGTATACATGTCTTATGAAATATTGAACTAAATGACTTTGACTTGCCATGTTGTCGGCTGACTGAATTATTCTTTGTGTTTGACGAACTAAAATGATGCCCCTATGTAGTTATCACCATTATAAGATCCTAATGGTTGTCTTGTCAGATTTAGTGCCTGACTGTCATTGTTCTGGTCCGCACCCCATAGTGTAGACGGGAGACCTGTGCGAGGGAAATTAGTCTTATTGTCGAGTATTGATCTCGACTGTCTTGTTTTAATAACTACATGTCATTGTGTGCTCCCAATAACGACTAG
The DNA here is from genome assembly GCA_034093135.1 of Erigeron breviscapus. NCBI lineage: Eukaryota > Viridiplantae > Streptophyta > Magnoliopsida > Asterales > Asteraceae > Erigeron > Erigeron breviscapus. The sequence continues at coordinate 96,613,589 of CM067171.1, read as the reverse complement.
TCTTTTGGTCAAACACACTGTAAACTCACCAACTATTTCGATAGTTGATCCTCTCAAATTTCATGCTTTTCAGGTAACCAACAGTAAGTCTTGGATCATCTATGGCATTATAGGGCCATTCTTTTGACATTGGACGTACAATTAGCATCAGACATATGAGGACTCTCATGTTATTAGCTTTAATTGTATTAGATTGTCCAATTTATTGAACTCGTATTCAGTGGGCCCAGTTCCAAATAAGGATGACTTGTATCCGCATTTTGGGGTCCACATTTGAACGATTGTACTTGCATTGAACTTGTATTGGCATTAATGGATGTAATCTCTATTTACCTTCTGATTAGTACGCAATTATTTGTTAACCCTGTATTTCCGCTACAACGGGGTGTGACAAAGACCATTTGGATGCTACTACTTATATATGTGCCATTGTATGCGTTACTAACAACACCTCTATTGTTAAGACCAAGAATTTGCTAGCATAGGTTTAACCGTCCGTTTTGTATGCACATCCTTTTACATAGTCGTGGACTGATTAGTTATACAAAAATACCAAGATTGACACTCATTATCGGACAGAGAGGATACAAATTTAAGCTCAAGTAATCGATAAAGGGTGTTTCTATCGAGCCATACACTTTGTGAGCTCGAGCTCTGCTCACTCGTTAACTAGTTAAACTTTAACAACCAAAAACCACATAGACCATATTGGAAAGGAACTAGCAAAGTAAAAGTTATTTGCTTATTAGAACAGCAAAAACAACCCTCAATGCAAAACTAGTACTGTGAAGTGCAAATTAGTTTTGGTAATGCACACATTACCTCAAGTATATCTCATTAAGTAAGCTTTTAAGCAAATTATTCGTACAAAGATATAACATTATTACATATTTAGATATAAATGTTTTAACACTAGTAGTTTTTGTTTTAACACGGAACTTAAATCTAATTTATGAATGAAATGGACCACACAACCAACAACTGTATAATACAACCCACGACTCACACACTACACGAACCAAAAACTATAAGAGAGAAGGGAATATGTGGCTATCTTGTATCTAAGTTTGGGTATAGAACCCCTCACATGCCAATTTTTAAACCATAAAATTCATGGGGGCCATGTGATTTATTTATTTTGAAACAAATATTAAATAATTGATATGTGAGAGGATCTATACCTAAGCTTGGTTACATGATAGCCACATATTCACTTTTTCCAAACTATAATACATCGTCCAACAACCGGATGCTTCTAGCTATAAACAACAATAATACGAGTACTATTTAGTATTTACCCTCACAACAACCTTATTTGACATTGGTAATATATGTCTACATTATTAGAAGGAAAAACAAAAAAATCCGTTTTTGGCATAAATATAACATTGCACGAGAAAACAAATAATCATTTAGTTGTTTTCTTCACCATTAAATTTGACTCATTGGTATCCTGTTTTCACATACGCAATTTCAGTTTCAAAAGAAATCTGGTTCAAAAAGAAACATATTGTCCACATTTGGATTTTAACCTGGGATCTCAAGGTTAATAATGGTTGATATTTAGTTGCTTTACTAGGATATTAACCCGCGCTTTGCTGCGGGATCTAAAAAGATTATTTGTAATGAAATGATAAAAAAGTGAAGAGATAAAAGTAAATATTATTAAAAGTAAATAAGTACCTAAAGTTTTGGTGTGAAAAATTGAAAATTAAAGCTTAAATGGTCCGAAAAGATAAAATATTAAAACTTTAGGGGGTAAAGTTGAATGAAAGCAAAGTCAAAAAAGATATTGTAATGAAATGATAAAAAAAAACTTAAGGGTTAAAAATAAGGGGAAAGGTTAGGTAAAACATGCAGTACCTATCTTAGGTAAAGCAGATGGGGATTATGTAAAATTCAGGGGGAGGTTATGTAAAATTCAGGGGGGGCTATGTATGTTTATCAAATTCAAAGGTTTAATTTGTAACTTTTTTTAAAGTGGCAGTACCTAAGCTTAGGTAAAGTCTGCAGTACGGATCATTTTCCTTAAAAGTAATTACAGTCAAACCTCTATAAATTGATACTCGATAAATTAATAACCTCGATAAAATTAATAATTTGTATGGTCCCAACTTGGGACCAGTACAAAATTGGACCCCAATCAATAAAATAATAAGATAATAATTTTTTTGAAATCTCAGTGTATTTATATTGGTCCCAACGAAACTATAAATTAATAATTATTAGGAGCTTCTAAATTTTAAGGTTGCTTAGTAAAAAGCCACTTGTTTTTTTGTTGAACTTCAAATTTGTATTGAGTTTATCTTTAAATCTTCTTATTGTACTCAAGAGTTGCGGCATTGTTTTTTCGTATTCCAACAAAAAGTTGTGAAGAGTTGTTGTCGTTTACGATGCTTCTTTTTAAAGTTATTAGATCATCCTCATCTTCGTCATCAACCAGATTTTGAATGATTTCGTCATAGTTTTTTTAATGTCTTGAACCTCATAACCTTCATTATTTACATTAGAAATTATTAAGCATGTGATTCACATCTTTTTTTGTTGATAAAGCATACTCATTATCAAGTTTTCAAGCTCAAGAATGTCTTATCCACAACTTACATTGTAAAACCTCTTTAAATTAATAAAATATTAACTTATCGATATAATAATATCTCGTTAAATTGATAAAATATCTCAGACCCGACATTATTAATTTATAGAGGTTTTACTGTATTATTAAAAGTAAATAAGTACCTAAAACTTTGGTGTAAAAAATGAAAACTATTATTTTAATGGTGGCAAGAGATAAAATATAGAAATTTTATGGGGTAAATTTGAATAGAAGTAAAGTTAAAAGGTATTGTAATGAAATGATAAAGAACTTAAAGAGTAAAAGTGAATATTATTAAAAGTAATAAGTATTGTACTCTATGCATTTATACTTGTAAAATCCAAGTTGGTATCAAGAGTTGCGGCATTGTTTTTTCGTATTCCAACAAAAAGTTGTGAAGAGTTGTTGTCGTTTACGATGCTTCTTTTTAAAGTTATTAGATCATCCTCATCTTCGTCATCAACCAGATTTTGAATGATTTCGTCATAGTTTTTTTAATGTCTTGAACCTCATAACCTTCATTATTTACATTAGAAATTATTAAGCATGTGATTCACATCTTTTTTTGTTGATAAAGCATACTCATTATCAAGTTTTCAAGCTCAAGAATGTCTTATCCACAACTTACATTGTAAAACCTCTTTAAATTAATAAAATATTAACTTATCGATATAATAATATCTCGTTAAATTGATAAAATATCTCAGACCCGACATTATTAATTTATAGAGGTTTTACTGTATTATTAAAAGTAAATAAGTACCTAAAACTTTGGTGTAAAAAATGAAAACTATTATTTTAATGGTGGCAAGAGATAAAATATAGAAATTTTATGGGGTAAATTTGAATAGAAGTAAAGTTAAAAGGTATTGTAATGAAATGATAAAGAACTTAAAGAGTAAAAGTGAATATTATTAAAAGTAATAAGTATTGTACTCTATGCATTTATACTTGTAAAATCCAAGTTGGTTTTTAGTATGTATATTTATACTTGTAAAATCCAAGTTGGTTTTTAGTATGTATATAAATAAATATTACAAATTATCAAACTGTAAAAAAAAAAAATATTCAGTCGAAGTAAATAAACCTCATTTCATTTCAATGATCATCTCAGATTTTTAAGTTCAAAACAAAACATGCAGAGTATAAAATTTTGTAAATTCTATGTTTGACAAAAGTAGCGTTAGCTGATAGCTGTAGCTGTAGCTTGTAGATGTAGCTTTTAGTTGGAGCTGTAAGCTGTAGCTTTTAGTTGGAGCTGTAAGCCGTAGCTTTTATTTTTTTAAAAGTGTTTGGTATGGTAGCTGTAGCTACAACTTTAAGAGGCATTTGTGTAACTTTTAAAGAGTAAAAGCTTCATCGAAAAGCTAAAGCTCATGAAACGCTACCTCAACTAGCGTTTCTTTTTGGAGCTTTTTCTTTCAAATAAAAGCTAAAACTACTTGCACCCAAATAAAACTTTTAATATTTTAGGAGCTTTTAGTTTAAAATAAAAAGCTAAAACTCCTTAAAAGCTCTTAAAAAGCTTGTGCCAAACATAGTGTAACACCCGACGTTTAAAAATATGGGTTTTCAAAAATCTTTCACCTAACGGTGTTAAATTGCGGAAGTAAAGACTGTAAAAGTCAAAACCGATAAAAACATTTCGGTTTCTGCATTTAGTTGGTGTTACATGCCATATCAAACAATAGTTCAAATGAAAACTCAACGGTTGCCCAACATTAAACAACCATTCACACATTACTACATAAATTCGACATCAAATGGAAATGTAAACAAAAGTCTCCATAATATGCAACTATGGGTAGCTAAGGGATCTGCATGCTTTCTACCCACGCCCTCACGTCCTGCATCTACTAGTCCTTCAAGCTAAACCTGAGGGAACAACCACATTAAAGAAACAAGTGTTAGCTATAAGAATAGATAAGTAAGATCACACTTAATTTAAAAGCATTTGTCCAATTAAAACATTTCTTCATTATTAGACAAACTCATTAGGCACAACACACAACACACGTAACTGCATATCAACTTCATATCAATTAGGATATCATCCTAAATGTTCCTATCCTGCATTAGTTCACACATTATCACACGTATCTTCGTTATCTGCATATAGGTGTGCCCTGCATCACACCCGACTAGATGGTCAACCAAAAGGCTAATCATCATACGTCGTTAAGGAATGGCAAACCAATCCAAGAGTAATCCGTATGTGGAGGTTGGTCAAACCCCTCGTATTACTCACCCTGCATTATAAAGACCATGTTGCAAGGAGTCACCCAAGCAACAACTACGTCAACGCACTTAGCCGGGCTAGGGCAAGTACGGGTTAAACTTAACACTTTCCTACATCAAAGTTTAACGAGCTCGACCCTGCATTATTTAGTTTAGGTGACTGCATTACCTAAACAATTACTACGTTTACTGCTTTTACGTTTTGGGCCCTTAAACGTGCAAGTGACATGGCAACCTACTAAGTCTAGTGAGCTAGGTGTACAAGCCATGTAAGCATGCATATATCACACATCAACTTCATTTCTACATTTCATGCATAAAGAGATACTTCGTAATACTACATAAACTGCATAACTATACACTACATTAAGCAATACTTCATTTCACTACATTAGGGTCTGCATTTCAGGTCTCATGGTCAACTACATAACCCATAATACCTCCCATGTAACCCCATATGCCCACATGCAATATAAAGATACCAAATGGGAGTATTTATGATTTGAAACCAGCTTTTAGTTGAATCCCCCAGCGTGTCAAAGTAGTGTATCTTACCTCGGCGTAGTCCACAACAATCAACAACTAGTTACAATGCAAGTAACTATGCGCGTCTACCTATAATTAGAGAACAAGCATTAGACAACTACATTCTCACGTTACTAAGGTCATAAACTAGACCCCACACACTTTAAAGACTCACTTTAGTTTCAGGCCTAATCTACGTGTCAAACGACGTTACGATTCAAAACATAACATTTTCTGAAAACTGAGGAGTTGCGCCGCAACCTAGAGTTGCGCCGCAGCTCAGGCCTTTTGTTGCGCCGCAATGCCTTTTATTGCGCCGCAACTTATCTCACTGTAAACCAGTTGCGCCGCAACTAAGAGTTGCGCCGCAACTCGGTGCGATCCTGCACCACTTTGATCGATCTCATCCCAAACCAGATCCAAACCATTCCAAATCAATTTTCAGACCTTTGTACATCAAAATCCTTCATATTGAAATCATTACCAAGCATTACAACCATCAATTACATCCTACATAACTTTAATCCATCAAAACTACCATTAATCTTCTTTAAACGATTTCACCATAATTCTATAATTAATCCTAATGACTCATATAATCAAAAGGACCAGAGATCAATGAAATCATACCTTCTCTACCTCTAGATATCAAATAGGATGCAAAACTCTTGACAAATCACACTCGAATCACACGTAAGGAAGCTTTTCGGCTTGCAATTTGATGGAGGAACTATATGGGAGGCTAGGGCTTGTTTAGAGAATGTAATGGTGCAAATTATGACCTAATGACACCCTCTCACTCCCTAATCCCGTTTTTGACTTTTCCCCTATGTCAAAACTAACCCCTAAGCTTCCTAACGCTTCATTTTTGGTCACAAACTACTTTATTGACCATATACACCATTAATCTTCATTAAATGTCACTACATAGACATAAACCTTCATATTACACACAATTATACCTCATTAACATTTAGGCTTTCAAGCCTCACACATAACACACATTAACTACGTATAAGTGTTAAATCTACAATGGACTTAACGACACACATAATGTTGACTTAACGGCATTAGTCAACTGTTAAATAAAAAGTTGAGGATGTTACAATTACCTCCCCCTTAAGAGGATTCCGTCCCCGGAATCTCATCAGAAATAAACAACTCCGGATACTTCTCCTTCATTACTGCTTCGGTTTCCCACGTTAAGCTTTCTCCATGATTATGCTTCCACTTTATCAATACAAGATCAATCACTTTTCTGCGTAACTTCTTTTGCTTCCTTCCAAGTATCGCCACTGGTTCATCTACGATTCTCTTCATTGGGTCAATACTCACATCTTTAATAGGAATCACACTTGACTCCTCCGCTAAGCATTTCCTCAAGTAGGATACATGGAAGGTGTTGTGAATTCCATCCAATTCTGGAGGTAATTCCAATTGATATGCTACATCTTTTATGCGCTTCAGAACCTTAAAAGGTCCAATAAAACGTGGACTTAGCTTTCCCTTCTTTCCAAATCGAATGACTCCTTTCCATGGTGATACTTTCAACATCACCAAATCACCAACATTGAACTCAATCGGTCTCCTCTTCTTATCTGCATATGTTTTCTGCCTTTCTCTAGCCACACGTAAAGCTTCTTTAGCTACATTAACTTTTTCAGAGGTGATTTCAATAATTTCGGGACCGGTCAACTGCTTTTCACCGGGTTCCATCCAACAACTTGGAGTCCTACATCTTCTTCCATATAGCATCTCGAATGGTGGCATCCCAATACTTGCATGGTGACTATTGTTGTAAGCAAACTCAATCATTCTCAAATGATCATCCCATGCTCCACCATACTCTAATACACACGTTCTCAACATATCCTCCAAGGTTTGAATAGTTCTCTCACTTTGCCCATCGGTTTGAGGATGATAGGCGGTACTCAAATTTATTCTACTACCCAATTCTCGTTGAAGACCCTTCCAAAAGTTTGACACAAACCTCGAGTCTCGATTCGAAACAATAGATAAAGGAACTCCATGTTTCGCAACTACTTCATCAATGTATAACTTTGCCATCTTCGTTAAAGGCACATCTTGTTGGGTAGCTAGAAAATGAGCACTCTTCGTCAATCTATCTACAATCACCCATATCATATCATTTCCTTTCGGCGTTTTAGGTAGCTTCGTTACAAAGTCCATGGTAATATGATCCCATTTCCACTCGGGAATGTCCAATTGATGCAACAAACCATACGGCTTTTGATGGTCCGTTTTCACACGTGCACACGTCAAACACTTTGCTACAAAATGAGCTACTTCTCCTTTAATATCCGGCCACCAATAAATCGGCTTCAAATCTGCATACATTTTGGTGACACCGGGATGAACCGAATATCTACTTCTATGGGCTTCCTCAAGGATCAATTCTTGGTTACCACCAAGCAATGGCACCCAAATTCGACCCTTGTATGTTTTGAACCCACGGCTATTTGTTTCCATCACAAGGCGTTTCTTCTTTCCAATACTCTCTTGATCAATATTCTCCTTCATTAATGCCTTGACTTGAGCCTCTTTAATTCGATCAAGTAGCCCCGACTTGGCTTGAACTTGCATGCTCATCAACTTACAAGAAGAACTTTGCACCTTCCTACTTAGTGCATCCGCCACTACATTGGCTTTACCCGGATGGTATTTGATTTCACAATCATAATCCTTAAGTAATTTCATCCACCTTCTTTGTCTCACATTCATCTCCTTTTGATTAAAGACATACTAAAAACTTTTATGATCGGTAAACAAAGTGCATTTTGTACCATAAAGGTAATGTCTCCACAATTTCAATGCAAATACAACTGCTGCCAATTCAAGATCATGGGTAGGGTAATTCTTCTCATGAGGCTTCAACTGGCGTGAAGCATAAGCAATCACCTTGTCCCTCTGCATAAGGACACAACCCAAACCCGTAATAGATGCATCACTATATACCACTAAATCATCAGTACCTTCAGGCAAGGCAAGGATAGGAGCTTCACACAACTTCTTTTTCAATGTTTGAAATGCATTCTCCTGCTTATCGGTCCACTCAAACTTTACTCCTTTCTTCGTTAGTCCAGTCATAGGCTTGGCTATTCGGGAGAAATCCTGAATGAATCTTCTATAATATCCAGCCAAACCACAGAAAATTAAAGGAGGTGTGGAAGGATCATGAAAAACGAGAAGACGGAAATAAATATAGCTTGGCTATTCGGGAGAAATCCTGAATGAACCTTCTATAATATCCAGCCAAACCAAGAAAACTTTTAATCTCAGTAGGAGTCTTTGGCTGCTCCCACTTTGAAACAACTTCAATCTTTGAAGGATCTACTTTAATACCTTCTGATGAAATGACATGACCAAGAAACTGCACCTCTCGAAGCCAAAACTCACATTTAGAAAACTTGGCATACAACTTCTTCTCCCTCAACACCTCCAAAACTGCTTTCAAATGCTCACGGTGCTCATCTTCTGACTTAGAATAGATCAAAATATCGTCAATAAACACAATAACAAAATGATCTAGAAAGGGACGGCATACCCGATTCATTAAATCCATAAACGCGGCTAGAGCATTAGTCAACCCAAAAGGCATGACCAAGAACTCATAATGCCCATATCTAGTCCGGAAAGCTGTCTTTGCTACATCTTCCTTCTTAACCTTCAATTGATGATAACCGGACCGTAAATCTATCTTTGAAAAATATGAAGCACCATGTAATTGATCAAAGAGATCATCAATTCGTGGGAGAGGATATTTATTCTTAACCGTTCGCTTATTCAACTCACGGTAGTCTATGCACATGCGCATAGATCCATCCTTCTTTTTAACAAAGAGAACCGGAGCTCCTCAAGGCGAGGAACTAGGTTGAATGAACCCCTTGTCAAGTAATTCCTGAAGTTGGGACATTAACTCTTTCATTTCTGTAGGAGCTAATCGGTATGGTGCTTTAGCAATAGGTGTAGCACCGGGAATAAGATCTATCTGAAAAGTAACTTCACGATCGGAATGAATACCGGGAAGATCATCGGGAAATACATCGGGAAAATCGGATACTACATCAACACTAGCAATAGAAGGCTTCTCCTTTCTTACATCAATAACATAGGCCAAGAAATGACTCTTATTCTTCCTTATACATTTAATAACCTTCATCATACTAATGATCTTTATCCCCCCTCTCTTCTTATCTCCATAAACTGTTACCACATTACCATCGGGTGAAGAAAACCGAATGATCTTTTGTGAACACAAAATACTAGCTTCATTTCTAGACAACCAATCCATACCAATCACTACATCAAAACCGGCTAAGGTAGTAGGTAATAACTGGACCGGAAACGAACGACCTTCAATCTCAATGTCACAATCATCATATCCCACACGTATATCACTAACCGTACCATTAGCAATCTCTACCTCTATCGAGCAATCTAAAGGGGTAGTGACTCTTCCTAGCTTAGGAGCAAATAAAGTAGACACAAACGACCTATTTTCACCAGAATCAAATAAAACAGAGGCAGGTTTTGAATTAACAAGAAAAGTACCACTTACTACCTCATCGTTGTTCTTAGCATCATCAATAGTCATCTGCAAGGCTCTCACTTTTGTTGCTGAAGTGGCTGCTTTCTTCCCGTCATTCTTCATTTGTGGGCAGTCGGCAATAAAATGACCCGTTTCTTGACATTTGTAGCAACGAGTCTTGTCCCTACATTCTGTTGCAAGATGTCCCGACTTCCCATACTTATGACACCTTTGTTGTCTTGTCGGAACATTGACCTTCATGAACATTCTTGCAAAAAGCACACCAAGACCCATTCTTCTTTTTATCTTTGTCACCACTTGAGCTAGAATTCCCACGGAATTTCTTATTATTATTATTGTTGTTAGATGACCAATTTGACCTTCTTTTGAACCCTGCTTTCTTGTCATCAACTTTCTCCACAACTTTCTCACTTTTGAAGTCATCATCCAACCTCTTTGACTCCTTAATTGCCGCCGACAAAGTCACATGTTGCCTACATAATCCGCGATAACTAGCGGGAAGACCATCACAATAAGCTTCAATTTGGTCCTCCTGCCTTCGAACCAAATGTCCAACAAACTTCAACTTCTCCATAAATGAATGTGCATATTCAGAAATTGCACCAGGTTTAGCAACCAACGACCTAAACTCCTTTTCAATCAACCTTAACTCACGAGTTCCCACATACTCCTCTAGAAACTTTTCCTTAAATGTACCCCAAGGCATAACTGCAAGTACCTCAGGAGCCATAGAAACTGTAGTAGCCCTCCACCAATTACGGGCATTCTTCTTCAACATCCTACTTGCACACAAAACCTTCATATCATCGGGACAATAGCAAGAAGCAAACACTACCTCAATGTCCTCGATCCACTCCATAGCACTAACTGCATTTTGGGTACCATCAAACTCCTTGGCACCACACTTTTGAAAGCTTTCATATTTGAAGTTATTAACATGAGGTGCATTAACAACTCCAAGTCCTCCACCATTAACTTCATTAACACCCACGGCTGCCATGGATGGTCCAGCACTTTAGGAGGGGTTAGAGTAATTCCCTTCCGAACGCTCACCCCTTTGTTCACTCCCATTCCTTTCTGCATTCCTTTCAGCCCTCATTTGAGCTAACTCCTCTTCATTTCTCATTAAAAGAGCTCGGATAGTTCTCAACTCTTCATGTAATTTGGCTTGATTGGGAACCTGTTCAATTGCCGGATTTGCCCTATCTACTTCAGAGGCGGTTGGTGGATCACCAAGACGAAACCCTTGATTAAACCCACGGGGTGGCCTTTGCTCAACTTCATTTCCAGCCCCGTTTCCGTTAGGAGGAACACCACCACCATTTCCTCCTCCTCTCTGGTTACTAGCTCTAGTGTTTGCCATTAACTCTACAAGGCAACGACGACGGTTAGCAAGAGTTAAATAGTGACTACATATGTTAAGGCCATACTACATATAACTACATTATCACACACAATAAACAAGCCTTAAATCACACTCTCATTCACTCCCCAACCCGTCCTAGAGCATTCCACTTCATTAGCTAGGCATCCTACTTAAGCCTAACCTACTTCTCATCGGTCTAAGTCCAAAATCCTACGGCATAGGTCGAATTTTGCTTCACTTAAACCAATTCTCTGATACCAACTTGTAACACCCGACGTTTAAAAATATGGGTTTTCAAAAATCTTTCACCTAACGGTGTTAAATTGCGGAAGTAAAGACTGTAAAAGTCAAAACCGATAAAAACATTTCGGTTTCTGCATTTAGTTGGTGTTACATGCCATATCAAACAATAGTTCAAATGAAAACCCAACGGTTGCCCAACATTAAACAACCGTTCACACATTACTACAAAAATTCGACATCAAATGGAAATGTAAACAAAAGTCTCCATAATATGCAACTATGGGTAGCTAAGGGATCTGCATGCTTTCTACCCACGCCCTCACGTCCTGCGTCTACTAGTCCTTCAAGCTAAACCTGAGGGAACAACCACATTAAAGAAACAAGTGTTAGCTATAAGAATAGCTAAGTAAGATCACACTTAATTTAAAAGCATTTGTCCAATTAAATTATTTCTTCATTATTAGACAAACTCATTAGGCACAACACACAACACACGTAACTGCATATCAACTTCATATAAATTAGGATATCATCCTAAATGTGCCTATCCTGCATTAGTTCACACATTATCACACGTATCTTCGTTATCTGCATATAGGTGTGCCCTGCATCACACCCGACTAGATGGTCAACCAAAAGGCTAATCATCATACGTCGTTAAGGAATGGCAAACCAATCCAAGAGTAATCCGTATGTGGAGGTTGGTCAAACCCCTCGTATTACTCACCCTGCATTATAAAGACCATGTTGCAAGGAGCCACCCAAGCAACAACTACGTCAACGCACTTAGCCGGGCTAGGGCAAGTACGGGTTAAGCTTAACACTTTCCTACATCAAAGTTTAACGAGCTCGACCCTGCATTATTTAGTTTAGGTGACTGCATTACCTAAACAATTACTACGTTTACTGCTTTTACGTTTTGGGCCCTTAAACGTGCAAGTGACATGGCAACCTACTAAGTCTAGTGAGCTAGGTGTACAAGCCATGTAAGCATGCATATATCACACATCAACTTCATTTCTACATTTCATGCATAAAGAGATACTTCGTAATACTACATAAACTGCATAACTATACACTACATTAAGCAATACTTCATTTCACTACATTAGGGTCTGCATTTCAGGTCTCATGGTCAACTACATAACCCATAATACCTCCCATGTAACCCCATATGCCCACATGCAATATAAAGATACCAAATGGGAGTATTTATGATTTGAAACCAGCTTTTAGTTGAATCCCCCAGCGTGTCAAAGTAGTGTATCTTACCTCGGCGTAGTCCACAACAATCAACAACTAGTTACAATGCAAGTAACTATGCGCGTCTACCTATAATTAGTGAACAAGCATTAGACAACTACATTCTCACGTTACTAAGGTCATAAACTAGACCCCACACACTTTAAAGACTCACTTTAGTTTTAGGCCTAATCTACGTGTCAAACGACGTTACGATTCAAAACATAACATTTTCTGAAAACTGAGGAGTTGCGCCGCAACCTAGAGTTGCGCCGCAGCTCAGGCCTTTTGTTGCGCCGCAATGCCTTTTATTGCGCCGCAACTTATCTCACTGTAAACCAGTTGCGCCGCAACTAAGAGTTGCGCCGCAACTCGGTGCGATCCTGCACCACTTTGATCGATCTCATCCCAAACCAGATCCAAACCATTCCAAATCACGTTTCAGACCTTTGTACATCAAAATCCTTTATATTGAAATCATTACCAAGCATTACAACCATCAATTACATCCTACATAACTTTAATCCATCAAAACCACCATTAATCTTCTTTAAACGATTTCACCATAATTCTATAATTAATCCTAATGACTCATATAATCAAAAGGACCAGAGATCAATGAAATCATACCTGCTCTACCTCTAGATATCAAATAGGATGCAAAACTCTTGACAAATCACACTCGAATCACACGTAAGGAAGCTTTTCGGCTTGCAATTTGATGGAGGAACTATATGGGAGGCTAGGGCTTGTTTAGAGAATGTAATGGTTGCAAATTATGACCTAATGACACCCTCTCACTCCCTAATCCCGTTTTTGACTTTTCCCCTATGTCAAAACTAACCCCTAAGCTTCCTAACGCTTCATTTTTGGTCACAAACTACTTTATTGACCATATACATCATTAATCCTTCATTAAATGTCACTACATAGACATAAACCTTCATATTACACACAATTATACCTCATTAACATTTAGGCTTTCAAGCCTCACACATAACACACATTAACTACGTATAAGTGTTAAATCTACAATGGACTTAACGACACACATAATGTTGACTTAACGGCATTAGTCAACTGTTAAATAAAAAGTTGAGGATGTTACACATAGCGTCAGTTAGGGGTGAGTACGGTTCGGTTTGGGTCGGTTTTTGACTAAAACCGAAACCGAACCGTTATAATTCGGTTTTTGAAAACTAAAACCATTGGGCTTCGGTTTTTTCGGTTTCGGTTTTATCGGTTTGGGTCTATTTCGGTTTTAGTCGGTTTTTAACCACTTGTGGTTTGGGTCAAATTGAGTTTGAAAAGTTTATAAGTTTATACCCTATAATTAAACCATAATTAATTTCAACAAGTTTTCAAAACAATATTAGTAACAATAACACTACAACAATGACAACAAATCCATAAAAGTAAGTTGTACAAACTTCAAACAAATTTTATATCTTTTACCCGTTGTTTAATTATACAATTATTAAAGCAAATCAATCTTGTTGTGTATTTTCACTTAAAACATATAATGATATTATTATATACACCTAAAAATGCAAATATATTAACATATTTACCAAAAATTAATAAATAAAATGATATAAATATAAAATAAAGTAAACAATATATATTTTTGGTTCGGTTCGGTTTTTATGGTTCGGTTTTTCATTAGAAACCAAAACCGAACCATAACTTTCGGTTTTTAGAAAACCAAAACCAATGGTTTTCGGTTTTTTCGGTTCGGATTTTTCGGTTTTCATGGTTTTTTCGGTTTTCGGTTCGGTTTTTGCTCACCCCTAGCGTCAGTTAGTGTGGGCTATACATATATGTTGGCGGGGCCCATAGACTGGGGTGGTTTATCGATTGAGACAGCTGTTCAGAAATGAGTACGAGTCTACTTTTTCGAGCAAAGTTTTATGGCCTATGTCAACCGAATGCTCGACATAAACAAAATAAAATTTTAAAAGTATTTTACTTTCGTTTACTTATTTATAAGCCTATCTACGATCTAAACTCAATTTTAACTAACTTCTATAATATTAAGTTGTCATGTATTAAAGACATCTTCAATGGCAATATGCTTATTAATATGTTATAATCAACATTATAAGTTAAGTTGAAATGATATCAATCATTAAATTAAAATTAAAAATTAATATTTATACTTAACTTTAAATCTTAATTCTTGATTTTAATTTAAAGGGTTAAGAATTGTCTAACTTCACCTATAAAGTTAATATCAATTTTAAAATTTTTCTATCCAAGTTGTATCAACTATCAAACATAAAGTTTTAATATACTATTATTGGAGTTTCGAATATATAAAATTAAAATTAAAAATTAATATTTATACTTAACTTTAAATCTTAATTCTTGATTTTAATTTAAAGGGTTAAGAATTGTCTAACTTCACCTATAAAGTTAATATCAATTTTAAAATTTTTCTATCCAAGTTGTATCAACTATCAAACATAAAGTTTTAATATACTATTATTGGAGTTTCGAATATATAAAATTTTAAATTTCACATAGATAAATATGTGCCAAGAGAAAATTGAGTTTTAGTTAATATAGATGTTTATTCTAACAGGTCGACCCATACAAATGCGACGGTTTTCGTGACTGCAGTCTGGTGGTGGACTAGTGGCGGCGACTGACGATGATTATGACGACTATATTTGTACTTTTTTATATCAAAAATGTACCTCTGAACTTAATGATAAATAATACGAGTACAATTTTTGATGCACGTTAATAAAAATTCCAATAAAATTGACATTAACAAGTCTCTCAATAGAATAATACTTAGTATTATAGATCCTTTTGAACGTTCTTCCATGTTCTTTTATTAATACTAAAATACTCGGGCTTTTCAGACTTTAATCCTTAAACATCGGACAGTCTAAATCTTACAGTATTTAAGATCCTCACAATCCCTTTATTTTAATCCAGACAGAAATATTGCTCTATATAATATAACAATAACAATATTGTTATGAATGAATTATTGAAGCAGACATATGGGTCCACATGGTTTCACTATCATTTGTATTTACTTATGAATTATTTGTATAAGGTCCCATATGATTTGTTTTTCTTTAGATATTTTGTATATAAATATGAATCGATCGATTGATTGATATTGAATAGAAATAATATAAGAAATTCTCTCTCTATTATAACACGTTATCAGCACGATAGGCTGTTTGCAATACTCATTGTGATATATGGTCATCACCACCTTTCGCAGCCACTGGTGCTGCTTCTGTTCAACGAGAAACCAGCCACCATCTTAGTACTATTACTACTACTCGTTTTGTTACCACCACCACTTTCATCACCACTCCAACACCATTACAACGAGCCACCATGATTCTCGGTCATCATCTTACACCACCTTTCACCTCCACTATAAACCTCACGGCTACCCCCTTCAAACATCCCCACGCCATCACCACCTATAAACAACATCACGACCACCACCTTATATATATATATATAATATATATATATATTAATATAATATATTATATATCAATCGCACGACCAAACACCACCACCTTCAACAACCATGCACCACGAACGACCCCCATGGCAACAACATCTCGGCTCAATCATCACCTCCAAACCTTAAAACCCCACGAGACACCACCATCAACCCTTTAACGTCACCTCCAACACCATCTCGACATATATATACATACCCATATAGATATAGTATGGATATATATTAAACCTCAACCATCATCAAACACTCGGTCATCACCACCACGTGATACTGCTACTGTTCGGTTGTTGTTACCACCACGGCCACCATGTGATTACACTGCTGCTCGTGTTACTATACTGCTGCTGTTAGTTCTGGGTTACTACTATCATAAGGTTGCTGCTCACATGTTGTCACCATCGAACCACCACCCTACTACTGCTTACCATTCATTCAGCCACCATCAACCGCCAAGGATAATCACCTAACAGAAGAAAAAGATTTGGAAAATGTTTTTTTTTTCCGGTGAAAAGTTTGGAAGAAGCGGCGGAGATGTTGCTGCCACAGACGCCGGAAAAGATGAAGGAGTTGATGCGCACGAGAGAGAAAGAGATGGTAGATGAGTAATCACGTAAAGTGGAGGACGAAGCCCAACCGACTTAGCATACGACAACGACAATAGAGGTAACTCATCAGGTAATATATCGTATTCATTGACATATTTACATATGTTAGCCAAACATAAAGAATTAGTCGTGCAACAGGGTAGTTAACTAGTTAATATGGGCTGTCGGTGAGTTAAATAATATGGTCGTTTAAGATGTCGATGAACCATAGGATACCACTCTTTTACCTGCTATTTTGTTCTTATTTACTCCGTATTTAGTTATGGTCCAGGAAAGAGACTCATTTGACCTACTTGGTGTCAAAGCCTCATTAAGTTCCAAATGAAAATTTGATCACGAGTTGTCTAAATAATTTATCAACTACCCTTTTGTAATATAGTTTAGCTATCAATTATTATTTTTAACAAAAATAGAAGAAGAAGAAAAGAGGGGAAGGTGAAGTTTTATATCCTCATATCTATCTCTATATAATTGTAAAGTATCGAAGTAGGGCTACTGATGAACCAAAAAGAATTTGCGTACCATTAGTTTAAGTTTAATCTAACATTTATTTGTATTCTTAAGATGAAGACGAACATAAGGCCCGTCCTTATAGGTGCGGCCTCCGGCGTCCGCCGCGCGGCACCCTGGAGGACGCTAGTAGCACGGGTTCGTCTTCCATCGCGTCTGGTTGGTTTCTTCCGTTTTTAGACGAGCGGCGTGAGTGGATGTGGGGCCCGAAGTGGCCGTTTGAACCAAGGAAAAAAAAAATTCAAAAAGATTTTTTTCAAAAATAACGGCTACTAGCCTTTTAATTTTTTCAACTCATTTTATCTTCCTCAAACCATTCCATAAACCATTTTTCATAAACCATTCCATTCACAATGTCTAGAAGTGGGTGGACTCAATCAGAAGTGTGTTGTCTTTTACTATTGTAATGTTTTTATGTATTTTAATAAAATAAGTCTACTTTAAGAACATAAGTTTATTCATAGTTTTAAAACAATACAAACTTAATAAAGAAAAACATACAACATAACATTAAAAGAGCCTACTTATTTCTTCTGGGCATAAACTGCTTTGGCAAAGTTGATGAACTCATTCAAGGTGATGACCGCACAAGCAATTTCTTCCACAGCTTCTTGAATCTTGTCAAACTTCCCTTGCAAATAAGTGAAGTATTGACACTCAAGCTCATTACAATGCCCCGTTTGTATATAATTGATTTGTTCTTGACACCATTTCTTTTTCGCTTGAAGTATCTTTATATATATAACGCAAATATCCAAATCACCATGGAAGACGAAAACAACTCCACTGCGGGTGTAAACTTGCTAACTCCGGCAGCCCAGTCGCCTTAACTAGAGTTACTATCATGAGATTTTGCCCAAATAAAAACAACCAAACAAAACAAATCTAAAAAAGAAAGCTATTTATGTAACTTGGACAAAAAAAAAAGTCATTCTACCCAAAGAATCTGGTTTCCGGTTGGTGGTTGACGGAATCGAACATCGCAGTCGTCTCAAAAACGGATGATTGTGGTTGAGATGGTAGTACTACCTGTTGACGGTTTACCGGATGTAGCTACTTGCCCCCTTCCTCTAAACAGCCTCGCTTTAGAGGAAACAAAGAAAGAGTTTAGTTTTGTTGTGAGAAATAACAGGTATGATCAGAGAACCAATATGACATATGGAAGTTATATTCTCAAGAAAAGAGTGTAAAGGAAGAGATTGTTAAAAGAGAGAGAATGGTAATTAATACGATATTGTGAACGGTGGACCGTAATATCATGAATCATTTTCAGTTGTGACGGAAGGAAAAACAATGCACTCATGGCAGACCTTTCGTTAACGGTGAAGATGATGGTTTGGTTTGAACTGTATGTGTGTGTGGCGATGGAGTGAAAAAATACATTAATCTATATCTATACTACTATATAAAGCATTTACCCCTTTTTTTTTTCTCAAAAAAGAACTTGAACTACCTAATTTACCCCACTCTTTTATCATTAGTTTGAATATCATAACCTAACATTCCTATAATACCCTTAAATTTTAACCACTCATTTTTTTCTCTCTCCTCAAATCTCAACCACTCATTTTTTTCTCTCTCCTCAAATCTCAACCACTCATTTTTTTCTCTCTCCTCCATAAATCATTTTATTCATTTAATTCATTCAAAATCTTTTATCTCAAAAACCGTACATCCATAAATTATAAAAATTATATGGGTGTTCTTAAAATTTCATGCTCTTTCATTAGAGATGTCATTCGATATACTTTCGGCGAATTTTTAAATCCGAAGTCGGAACCCGTACGGCTAAGGCATTTGGCTATCACACTCTATGACCTATCACCTCCTATGAACTATCACCCCTATGATCGATCACCCCACTATTTCACCGCCGCACCGCGCGGGCATTTGGCTAGTTTTAGAAAATGGCCTCTCAAAATACTATGTATAAATTTAGAAACCGACCCACAGATTTGTAAGATATCGATGAGTGGTTTTGTCTTTTACTACATGTGGAGGGAAATTCACAGCACGTGGAATGAGCATGTATGTGCTCATGAGTCATCATCTGTATTGCGGGCAGTTCGGAAGATCCGAACTGCAGCCCTCACAATCAGGGGGGTTTAATTTTTGTTTCATCACATGGGAAAAATCAGGGGGATGTGAGGCAGCAGTTCCGAACTGCTGCAGTGCGGATGATTTCCCCATTATAAATTGTGTTACATAATTACATGTAAAAACATGGCATCTCTGAAGGTCCAAAGAAGCCCAAATCTAAATTAGGCCGAAAAAAAGGGCTACTAACATGCCAAGAAAAGGACATAAAATGGTGAAGAGGTGGTGGGTTTTTATTGTTTTACATATGTTACAAGTACATGGTTTCATGACTTTTGTGGGTAAAAAATATATGAAAATTAAATTAATAAATGATACAGTAATATTTTTATTAGTGTTTATGGCCTTCATTGAAAACACATTTAAAGGTCTAACTAACATATCTCTACTTCAAATTCATATTTCTTATGTACATACATCACTGCATACGTGTTTGCACAATGACAATATAATTTGTTTCAAGTTATACTTATACTCACTTTCTAATTAATAGTATGTATTTGTGTATTTTTAGCTTACTGATATACTTTTGGCAATATACTTTTAATATCACTAGAGTGCATCCCCGTGCGATGCACGGCTAGGTAAGTAGGCCTGCGATCGACGGTTTTGAGGTTCCATTTCACATTGAGAGCTAACTCAGTGTAATATAGTTGAGGATTTAAAATTGCAAACCCGTGCGATGCACGGGCCTGAACAATATTATTCTTTTTTTAGTTATTATCATTATGTATTTGAACTTGTAGTCTCGATGTGGTGAGGATAGTTTGTAACTTGGTCTGGTTATTGAGGACATAGTTAATAGTTTTATGTGTTTACATCAACTAATTTGTGAGCATAAAGGATAGCATGATAGAAAATAGAATAATCTGATGCCAACATAAATATAACATAACCATACAAACTATATAAAAAAGTATACATTATAATGAAAGTAAAATAAAAATAAAAAACAAACAAACATTTCATCAATGTTGCTTATCACTTTCGACTTAGAGAATATAAGATTTTCACTACGGATTGATCCAACTACGGGTGACTTTCCTTGCTTTATCAAAAAAATATACCCACAGTTACATTATGTAATCTTTTAGAACATGCACTTACTGAAAGTGACTCCGTTGATCCATGCCTGGGTCATTTCTTAGCTCAAACCTTAAAACCTTATCCTGAGTTAGGCCTTTTTCGTCACGGAAAGTCTGCAAGTTTGTTATCATGTGCAAGCGTGTGTCGCCATCAACCTCCCAACGATCTTGATCTTGCTTGATACAAAAAAGCACCAGAAACTGCAAATGCTCAAACGAAGAATGTAACACTACAACCATTTTCTTTTAGGCATTGGGCCTTTATCCTAACATACTAATAAACAAATATGTATCTCATGAAGATCCAAAATGGGCATATGTGGTAAAAAGCAGTTCCCAACAAAGAAATATATGTCGATAGTCGTCAAGTATTCGCCTAAATGAGATACTAAGAGGGTGCCCAATGCCCTCGTTCGAGGGCTCGTTCGAGGGCCTCGGACGAGTCCACACCGTTGGGTGGGACTCGTCCCTGGCTCGTTCGGGGCTCTCGTCCGGCTGGCTCGTTCCTTCGGGGACGAGTGTTTACGTTTTTTTTTTTTTTTTTTTTTTTTCTTTTTTTTTTTTGAATTGTAACGGCTAAATCAAAGAAGGAGACAAAATTAAAGTTTCCCCATTTGGCAACTTTAGTCCCTCTAACGGCTGTTTTGTTCAAAACATGTTCAAAAAAGTGTCAACTTTAGTCCTTAACGGTTAGTTTTTCAAAATGGCTATATATACACTTCAATTGAACCACCATTTCACACCACTCTTCCATATATTCAGTTATATTATACCAAAACACACTTTTGTATATACACATAAATCATCATGAACAACCAGTTTCGTTCGAGTTTATCAACGTACATGAGACCTGATTTGTTTCCAAATGAAGACGATGATGATGAGCTTATGGGCATCATGGCCGAATGTGTTGATTTGCTTGAACAAGGTGAATCATCAAGACCATTCATACCCCGTATGCCCGTCGAGAGAGATCGATATGGTGCTGAAGAGCGCCTAATGGCAGCTTATTTTAACGAAAACCCAACGTATTCGTTGAAGAACTTTAGGCGACGCTTCCGTATGTCGAGACCTATGTTCATGCGCATTGTGAACGACATAATATCATACCCATCTCGACATCCAGGTCCTGTGCCTTTGCATTTTCAAAGAATGCAAGACAAGCAGGTTGATGGTCGAGGAAAGGTTGGTTTCAGTGCAATCCAAAAGTGTGTATGCGCCATACGTCAGTTGGCGTATGGCTACAATCCCGACTCGCTTGACGAGTATCTACAGATGGGTGAAGAAACAGCAAGATGTTATCTAGACTATTACTGTAAGTGTGTGTTTGAACTTTACAGGGATGAATACTTGCGCAGACCAACACCGGAGGACATACAACGCTTGTATGCTCGACATGAGGAGCTTCATGGTTTCCCAGGCATGCTTGGAAGCGTTGATTGCATGCACTGGCCTTGGAAGAACTGTCCCAAGGCATGGCAAGGTCAATTTACGCGTGGTGATCACGGTCATCCAACCATCATGCTTGAAGCGGTAGCTTCGTACGATAGGTGGATTTGGCATGCCTTTTTCGGCACAGCTGGTTCGAACAACGATATAAATGTTCTCAACCAGTCGCCCTTATTTAGGGAAATCATAGAAGATCGTGCGCCTGATAGCTCGTTCACTGTTAATGGCACCCACTACAAAAAAGGTTACTATCTCGCCGACGGCATTTATCCCGAATGGTCGACTTTTGTAAAGTCGTATTCATGCCCTCAAGATGAGAAGCGGAAGAAATTTAAAAAGTATCAAGAAAGTGCTCGGAAAGATGTCGAGCGTGCCTTTGGAGGACTTCAAAATTCATGGCACATTCTAAGCCAACCAGCAAGATCAAAAAGCGTGAATCGAATAACTCGAACAATGTACGCGTGTGTTATATTGCATAACATGAAGGTTGAAGACGCGGGGTACGCCATAAGCTCACTCGAGGATGGAGACGATAATGATCCAATCGTCTTACCTGAGCGTACGTTCCAGGAAAGGATGGCAGTTCACCAACGAACCGGCAAGGAGCTTCGAGATCGCACTGTGCATCATGCTCTTCGTCATGATCTTACGGAGCATATATGGCGCCTCCCGGCTTAATGTGTGTTTTTTTAAAATAAACTATTGTAATGTTTTTTTTTTTAATGTGTGTTTTCTTTATTTTTAATAAGTATTGTAATGTTTTTATTTTTAATGAAGTGTTTCTTATTTGTGTATGTTTTAGTTTGTTATTAATTTTGAAGGGTTAAAAGTGTCAAGTTTGGATAAAAGGGTATAATTAAATAATTGGTGGGTCCAAGACTAGTCCTTGAGGGATGAGTGCATTGGGTGTATTTTGGGGGGATTAGTCCTTGGAGTGTTTTTTGCTGATGTGGCGCTGACAGGGACTAGTCTTTGGTGGATGAGTCCTGGGCATTGGGTACCCTCTAATAAAGTAAACAAACATCACCTTGCTCGTTTTTGGACTTTCGGTTGGACGCTCATTCATCAAGTCATTAAGCTGATCTAAGGCACAAACACCTTCAAGTTGAGAATCAAGAAGTTTTTCATTATTTTTCACATTGATCAAAGTTTAAGCATGGTAATCATTAAGTACATTAGATTGTGGTTGGTCAAGAAAAAATCATAGTCTTCGACTCCTGCTTGTTTTTTTGTGCAGTGTAGTCCTTGTACTCTCCAGCCTTCTGGGCAGCTTCCCTTCCCTTCTAAGCCCGTGTAATTCTGGCATATTATTAGACGGTATATATAAATAACATCAGATTTCGAATTAATCTAATATCTTCGACATACATAATAAGAACTGATGACTTCGATATATATATAAACTATATTTGTGAGGCAGTAGTGACATGTAAACAACATAACCTATTAGAATTACATGATCTGGTAATAAAGTTGAGGAAATATAATCCATGTAAATGATTATTATATATCCACTACAATACATATTTTGTCAAACCACCACCTAACCATGTTCCACCATGGGCGTGCTATGGAAGAACAAACATTTGATCAGGAAAACAAAAAGTAACTGTAAAGTCCCTCACACGATGGTTTAACCCACGAATGTAAAATAACAAAACAAGTATGAACTAGAATCGGACTAGTATTACTTCAATATAAATATGCAAGAATATAAACAAAGTAATAAATGACTTAAGCAATATTTAAACAAGTAAATAAATGGTGGAACACAAATGTAGTTTTCAAGTGTATTTTCTTTATAGATGTATAAACAAAATACAAGATCGTTGCGGAACCTAGATATTACACGTATGTAAGTATCTAAACAATCTTTGAATTACAAGTGATCTATACTTGCTAAATAAACTCCTTTGATCGATATACTTAGAGTTGTGAAGTATAACTGTTTAGATCGAGAGTATTTAAGCAAGTTCACCAATTTGCTAAAAAGTAATTTTCTCAAAGAAATGACTTTGTATTTATAGGCAACAAAATTCACCAGTGAATTTTGTGCCGTACAAATATGGTTGCATGCATTTAATGAACCGACAAGAACATTAAATGCATTGGTTAAAGGTACAAGGATAAAGTCACATCAATATGACTTTATTCTTTTAACCAACCACCTTTACACACGTATATTCTTTGGTAAAGAACAAGTGGATTGTTCTTTGGAAAGTGTGTAAAGGCTTAAAGTCAAATCCTCGATATCAGTGTTCAGACTTGTAAGGTCTAGAACATTGACAATCCTCCAGTGTGCAGATCTGGTAAGACTTCCAGTGGACTCCGCCATTTGTAAGTCTTCTTTATTCTGACTTCAGTCTTTGACTTCAGTGAGAACGTCTTCAGTAGAGTAGATCTGGACTGGGGTGAAGTCCAGTGAGCTAATCTGGAGAATACTCCAGATTTCCTATACAAGTATTTGCTCACTGGTCTTCCATTATTTCTGGACAAATCTTCAGAGGGACTCCAGATTCCAAGTCTGGAGTAGGTCAGTTTCTGGACAGATCTTCAGTAAGCTCCAGTAGTCGAGTCTGGAGCGAGTCCAGTAAATCTGGACCTAACAAATTCCCCCTATTTGTTTAGAAATAATGCAAGTGTTTTCAAGCTAATATCTATACAACTTTGTATGCTTGAAAAACACAAGTTTTGACTTAGTCTAAAAATAAGTTACTGGAAAACACTTTATAGATCATCAGTGTTTTCAGTTTCATCTTTTAAGTTCTAACTTAGACTAAATCTGATCATTTACTTATACGAATTAAAAATTGCAACTAATATTACAATACATCAACTGATAAAAAGTTACAATTTTCTTTAACAATAAATTACAACAAGTAAATGATAACAAGATTCAGGCCCTTCTCTTCGATGACTGCCCTGGTGCATCTTCAGTAGCCTTCCTCTTTGGTGATGGAGATGATGGAACAGACACTAGTGGTCTCAAACCCAACACAGCTTCCATTTGTTGTATTCTTCTCCAGACCTTCTCAACTCTCTTCATAAAAACCTTAACATCTGGAGATAACTCAGTTTTACCTTTGAAAGTGAGTCCTATCTCCTTCAGTTCAGTCCATCCAAAAGCTTGGACTGTTGTATCCTTCCTTTCATCTGTAAAGTTACCCTCTCTGGTCAACTTTATATTAAATCTGGTCATTCCTTGATGATTTTCATCCAACTTGATTTCAGCATCAACAATCCTTCTGGCATTATCCCTGAAATTCATCATTTGATCATAAGAGGCTTTCTGCTTTGCTATAAGGACCATATGTTCAGTTTCCTTGGATACACTCTGTTGTCCTTCAGTGGACTGGTGTTGTTGGCGATTAATTCTCAGAGAAGTATCCAGGGGAATGAACGTGCTTACATCAGCATCCTTTATTGCTTTGATTTGTTTTGCAGTAAGCTTTGGCAGACCAGTCAATCTCTTTCTGTACTCTAGCTCCAGAGCACCAGCGTTCTTTCTAATCTTCTTCTGGAGGCTCACCAGTTCCTCCCTTCTCTGCCTGATCAATTCTGGTACACTGACAGCATAAATAATTGAATCATAGATTTGCTCTTCTTCAGCGTAGAACGATCGTATATGAACATCATTCAATGCATCTAGACATTGATGAACTCTGGGGTCATCCTTCATCTTTTTATATACTTCAATATTAATGCCTAACCTGCCAGCATTGTAAGAGTCCAGAGTCCCCATTGTTGCCATCTCCCTATGATGGGCCAGCAGTTCATCTTTTTGGTTTCTCTTGAATATTTCAATCATGATGCATTGTTGTTGCAGTTTCTTCGAGGTGTCATCATCAACACTTGGAAAATTCTGATGACCCTTCAACATTTTGTTCTTCTTCTTCAGATACATGTTCTTTTCCCTTTCTCTTAACAGATTTCAAAGTTGTTGGTATATCTGGAAAAGATTCAAACCTGGGCTCACTGGCATCAGTACCAGCAGCCTCTTCAAAAGTTCTCTGTGCTAATCGTGCACTGGCATCAGTACCAGTCACTTGCTTTTGTTGCACAATGCTTTCAGTAGCAAAGGCTTTTTCAACTGCACTTACCTTCTTTCTTATCAACCCTTCTTGGTCACCAGACGTCTTTTCCCCCTTGGAATGATCACCAGTCCTGGACTTGAGATCATTCCATAATTCTTCCATCATATGTCTGTCCAGTGAACCAAAGGTTCTTCCAGTTACTGGATTTGCATCAGCCACAATTTTCTTGAGTGCCAGCACTTCCTTTTTAACATCTTCAACTTCTTTTGGCAAGTGCTTTGGCAGCTCAACCTCAATCATCTTTACAACTTCTGGCAACAAACCATCTTGAATTGATCGAAGGACAGATCCAGAAATCTCTTCAGTGATTTCTTTAAGCATACTGGATCTGAACTTCCTTGTACATTCATCACTTATTGTACTTGCAACAGCAGTCTGATCAAGAGTGGGTCTGCCTTCCAGTGAACTAACCCTTGTGACCAACTTCTCAACCTCTTCTTTCAGACCTGCCAGTGGTTGAACAATCTTACTATCCACTGCAGTCTGAACAGAACTAACCAGCTTCTCTTCTAAGCCCTGGACTGCCACTTTTATATTTTCAGAATTATGATTGGTGGCCAGTACCAGTTCATCTAACTTCTCAAACACCAACTTCTCATTCCCAGCAAACAAGTTCAATTCTGATGCTAAATTATTTGACAATAAGGACTTGAAATCAGAAATAACCTGGGAAGAGCTCTGGAGTGATCTCTCCAGGTCCGCCACCTTACTTAGAAGGCCTTGGACCTCGGCAGAAGATGAAGTGGAGAGACCACTGGGCGGTTCCAGATGAGATGCCAATCTGGTCATTAATGGTACTTGTGCCCAGACCTCTTCAGTTTCAGTAGACTCAGCATTTACAACTGTTGAGTCTGGCACACGTTGTTCAGTGATGTTGACTGGAGTTTCAATAGGTGGTGGTTGAGTTTGTGAAGTTTGAATGGTTGGAGGAGTGAAGTATGAAGTTGATTGTGGAATTGAAGGTGGTGGTGGTGGTGGTGGTGGCATGCTTGATTCTGGTGGGGGTGGAGGCATTTCTGTTTCTGGAGGAGTAATATTTGTTTCTGGTGGAGGTGGTGGCATTTCTGGCAAACTTTCAACTTGCTCAACATCTTCACCCAGAAAGTTCATGTTTACATCAAAATTTTGACCTTCAGAAATGGGAGAATCAGCCTCATCCCAAAACATATCACCAGCAGTTGCATCACCAGCCGATGTACCAGCCTGTTCACCAGCCTGAACATTCAAATCAATCTGAGCCTCTTGCTCATCAGTCTGTTCAACCTGCTCAACAACCTGTTCATCAAACTGAGCCATATTTTCCATCTGTTCATCAATCTGCCCAACAACTTGAACATTCTCATCCTGTTCAATATTTTCAATATTCTCAACATTTTCAACATTTTCAACATTCTCCTCTTCATAAATTGGAGACCCATCCAGATCCATTACATCACCAGCCTGTCTTGCTGGGTTTACCTGGACTCCACCTCTCATCAGACGCCTACTTGATCTAGGTCGTCTGGAAGACTCAACATTTGGTTGTTGACCTTCTGGAGCCACTTGCCTTAGTGGTTGTACCATCTCTACAACCTGAACATCTTGGTCATCACCAGGTCTTTCAACAACTTGTACTCTACCTGGTGCCACATTTTCTTCTACCCTTTGAAATGTCAACATGGCTGGAGGAATATCTACCTCACCATCTCTGGATCTTAAGTTAGTCAGATCCCTCATATACTCACTCATAGAAAAGTGAGTGGTTTCATAATCGTACTGGTCTCCTAGAGCTCTCTTAAACAAAAGTGAAAGAAAACGGATATATGGAACAAAGGCTTTTCTACCTTTCACCTTGAGACGCTCTACCAGATCATCAAATATTATCTGAGCAAAATCTACTCTTAGTCCAAACCAGAGACAGTAGGCAATCTGGAGATGAGTTTGATTTATCTGATCTAAACCTCCAGAACTGCCTCCCAGACATTCAACCAAATGTGTGAAGAAAAATCTCCACGAGTCTGTCAGCCTGCTCATGTAAATAGTCCCCTTTCTTAGTAACTGGCCATGCTCATCCATTATCTCTGTATGCCCCATCAATCTGCAAACTTCCCTGAAATTTATACCAGTAGGAAGTGGCATTGCCAACTCATTCTCATCCAGATAACTTAATTGAAGAGCTGCTCTGAGAGAATCTACAGTAAAAGCCAAGGGTCTGGTACCTTGCTCAAGAGAATAAATAATTGAGGAAGTTGCATCATCATATACAGCAGTATACCAGAATTCACATAAATAATCGTGATACATCTTCTCTGGATTTAATGTCAAAGCACCATATAATGGACATGAGAGAAAAAATGTGTTTAGTCTCCCAATAATGGATTGTGCATCATGAACACTGGAAAGTGATAGTTTTGCCATCCAGTTATTCATATTGATTCTTATGGCCTTTGCTTCAAGAGTGATATGGGGTGCCTTAACGACATCTGCAGCCGGAGCATATTCGGCAGATAAAAGATTTTTGGGTGAGTTTGTTTGTCTAGGTGCCATTTGATGATTAATAGATGAATGAAGATGAAATTGAATAAAATTAGGGTTTATGATGAAGAAGTTAATGATTTGCAGTAAATATGAGAGATTTTATGATTGGAAATTGAATGAAGGAATTTTAGAGATTTGGGAGTAAATGTTCGAAGTAAATGTAAAATGAAAGTGAAAGTGGGTATATATAGGAGAGAGAATGTGGAACTCAAACGATTTATTTGAATTTATCAAATATAAATTTTGATCGGGTTCTGAGATCCGCATTAATTACATCACATCACCCATAAATGGGTGATGGTTCACCGCCCACAAAAACTAACAAGTTGTTCTTTTTATCTTCCCAAGGTAAAATTACCATCATTACGTTGAAAAATTTACATGCCACGTAGGATTGTAAGATAAATATCTTTAAAAGGTTTGCTTACGTGGCACGCACAATGACCAAGTATTAAAAAAATATCGTGACTCAATTCAGTGCATCTGGAGGTTGACTAGACATTCCAGTATCACTGGTGGATTAGTCCAGTGAAGCATGTACTGATGGTACACTGGAGGGACACTCCAGTAAAGTACCAGTGAAAACCATTTTGAAAGACTGGTAACTTCAAACATGCACGTCAACTAATACAGACAAATGAGAGGGACACATTTACAAGGAGACAAAAGTCTTCTCAAACACGCACTTCAACCTGTCCAATTACCAGTGAGAGGGACACATTTACAAAGCACCAGTAATATTTTCTGGACAATTTTGTCCAGTGAGAAAATAAATTAATAAATTCCCCTGAACTTTAAACATTTTTTAAGAACAAAAATATATCTTTCAAAGTCTTTCCCCCTGGAATGTTGATCCAGAAATCTATAAATGCAAAGATAGTACACAATGGCGTTCGATATCTGAGCATTCATAAATTTATAAATCTTTAAATCAAAGATCCTTGATAGTACACAAAGGCGTTCAATACCAAGGTTCCAGATTTAAGGGTTTAACATTCCCAACTCACCAACAAGATATTCAAAAGTTTTGACATCCAGTGGTTTCGTAAAAATGTCAGCGAGTTGTTTGTCAGTGGGGATAAAATGGAGTTCAATGTTTCCTTTCACAATATTATCACGAATGAAGTGATACCTGAGATCAATGTGCTTGGTTTTGGAGTGCATGACTGGATTGTTTGAGATAGCAATGGCACTGGTATTATCACAAAAGATTGGGGTCTTTCAATACTTAATACCATAATCAAGCAACTGGTTCTTCATCCAGAGTATCTGAGCACAACAACTGGCTGCAGACACGTATTCAGCTTCAGCAGTGGACAATGAAACTGAAGTTTGCTTTTTACTGGTCCAACTGACCAGTTTGCCACCAAGGAAATAACATCCACCAGTAGTGGATTTCCTGTCTATCTTACAACCTGCATGATCTGAATCTGAATAGCCCATTAGATCCATGCCTGAGCCTTTGGGATACCAAAGACCCAAACTGGGAACACCATTAAGGTACTTCAGTATGCGCTTTACAGCAAGCATATGAGATTCCTTTGGATTAGACTGATATCTGGCACATAAACATGTTGAAAACATAATATCTGGTCTACTGGCAGTTAAATACATCAGTGAACCAACCATGCCTCTATAGACAGTGGTGTTCACTTGTTTTCCATCTGGATCGGAGTCCAGTGTCAGTGGTGCAGAAATTGGAGTGGGTTTAGATGGTGAAGAGTTCATATCATATTTCTTTAAAAGATCTCTAACATATTTTTCCTGATTAATAAAGATGTCATCTTTGTTTTGTTTAATCTGGAGTCCAAGAAAATATGTTAATTCACCCATCAAACTCATTTCATATTCAGTGGACATTATTTTCGAAATTTCTTGCACATGTTTTCATCAGTAGACCCAAAAATAATATCATCAACATAAATTTGTACCATTAACAGATTACCTCGTTCATGGAGAATAAATAAGGTATTGTCAATTGCACCTCGTTTAAAACCATTTTTCAATAAGTGTTTAGTCAGAGTGTCATACCAGGCATGTGGGGCTTGTCTGAGGCCATACAGCGCTTTGTCCAGACGATATACCCAATGTGGATGCTTTTCATCAACGGAACCTGGTGGTTGTCTGACATAAACTTCTTCTTCAAGCTTTCCATTCAAGAAAGCATTCTTTACATCCATCTGGTAGACCTTGAACTGATGATAAGCAGCGAATGCTAAGAATATTCTGATTGCTTCAAGTCTAGCCACTGGAGCAAATGATTCATCAAAATCGACATCTGACTGGCAGTAACCTTGTGCTACCAGTCTGGCCTTGTTTCTGATTACATGGCCATCTTCATCTACTTTGTTCCTGAAGACCCATCTTGTTCCAATTGGTTCTTTCTTTCCAACTGGGAAAGATACCAGACCTTGTTCCTTTCAAACTGGTGAAGCTCTTATTGCATAGCAGTCACCCAGCTTGGATCTTCCATAGCCTCGTCAATCTTCTTTGGTTCATTCAGTGATAAGAAACTGACATATAAGCATTGATCACTGGAGGCTCTTCTGGTCTGAACTCCACGACTGGAGTCACCTATGATCTGATCAATAGGGTGAGCTTTTGTCCATCTGGAGTACTGACCAGGATTGTTATTGACAACAATATCAGTGCAAGAATTCAGTTGAGTCTCCTCTGAAATTGCTTTAGGAGGAGGTTCTTCATAAACTACTTCAACATCTTCATCTGATTCATTTAAATCACGATTTGCATCATGAAATTCTTCATATGAAGGCATTTCTTGTAGTACAGGTTCAGTTTGAATTTCTTCATTTGAACACAATTCTGGTATGCTTTCAACTGACACTGATACTGGGGGAGCAGTACGAACATCTGATCCAATATTAATTTCAGAGGGTAGTTTGAAAATAATAGAAGGATAGAATGGAGTACTACTGGATTGTTTCTTCTTCTGAATAGGTTCCAGATCAGGATGACTGGAAACTTTATCTTCTGAATCTTCTTTATTGTAGTTGATAAGATCAGATTCACAGAAGACAATTGGAGTTACTGGGGGGGTGTCAAGGGCTGGCTTGTTGTTGATTGCAGCATTTGATTCATCAAAAGTAACATGTATGGATTCTTGTACCTTCTCAGTCTCTTGTTGTAAACTCTGAAGGCTTTGCGAATGGCTGAATATCCTAAGAAATATCCTTCATCAGCTTTGGCATCAAATTTGCCTAACTGAGTGGAGTCGTTCAGGATGTAAACTGGACATCCAAAAACGTGAAAATAACCAATATTTGGTTTTCTATTTCTCAATATTTCATAGGAAGTCTTCTTGTGTCGCTTCACGTACACTGATCGATTCTGGTGTGGCAAGCAGTTGCAATTGCTTCAGCCCAGAAACTGGTAGGAAAACCAGATTCAGCTAGCATACTCCTGGCAGCTTCTATCAGCGTTCGATTTTTCCTTTCTACCACTCCATTCTGCTCTGGAATGTGTGCTTATGAGAAGTTCTGGGAGACGCCAGTGTCAGTACAGAATTTCTCCAGAGTTGCATTCTGGAATTCTGTTCCATTGTCGCTTCTTAACTGACACACTTTTCGCTTATGCTTCAGTTCAATCTGCTTGATAAGAGAGATGATTTCAGCAGCAGCTTCATTTTTAGACCTGAGAAAGACCACCCAACAATATCTGGAGAATTCATCTACGATCACCAGGGTGTATCTTTTACCAGCACGAGTCTGAACATTCACTGGACCAAAGAGGTCCATATGAAGCATGTGAAGTGGTTCAGTAATGCTGAAATTCTGTTTGGTCTTGAAACTGGCACGTTTCTGCTTTCCCATCTCACATCCTGGACATGGCCTTTCCTTTTTGAAGGAAACTGAAGGTATCCCATCTGCCAGTTGTTTTCTAGACAACTTATTAATATTTTTGAAATTTAAATGGGATAACCTTTTATGCCATAACGAGTTTGTGTCTTCATCAGCTTGAGTGTAGAAACATTGCTCTGAAGAATAGCTTTCCATATCCATCACATACACGTTCCCTTTTCTGGGAGCAATCAACACTACCTTCCAGTCCTTGTTGAATACAATGCCATGAACAATATTGAATAGAACTTGATAGCCATCATCACACAGTTGGCTTACACTGATCAGGTTATATTTCAAACCATTCACATATGCAACACGTCTAAATTTGACTTGTCCATTGTTCAGAACACCATACCCCTCAGTCTTTCCACAACCATCATTTCCAAAAGTAATGGAGGGTCCATCAGAAATGATGAATTCCTCCAGCAGGGTCTTACATCCGGTCATCGTCCTGCAGCTGCACTGTCAAGATACCAGGTATGCTTCTTTCGATCGCCCTGCACATCCACCAGATATATCAGTTAGATTTGGGAACCCATCTACTGATGGGTTCACTGGATCCTCCCTTATGGATCCCTGGGGGTATCTGGTTGAGTTCACTTTCTTCAACAATAGTTTTTGTTGAAAACACTACTGGAGTTGATAGTTTAGAAACCTTTTTCTTTTTCTCAACTGGAGAAATAAATTTGTCTTTCTTTGCAAAAGGTTTAGTATTTTGTCTAGGGCCAGATGAAGTACCCTCAATAAAGTTTAATCTTGCATTAAAACTTTGAAATTGACGAGTCAGTGTTTGAATCTGGCTCTCTAACCTGGATAAAACATTTTCATCAGATGATACCTGAGCCTTTCCAGTTGTAGACTTAGGTAGGGGATTGGTCTGAGGCAAAGGTTTATTCTGCTTGACCTTTTTAACTGGAGCAGTCATCTGGACAGCTCCAGTCTTAACCTCTGGGCAATGAACTGGGAAAGTATTGGCCTTGGGAGTTACAGGCTCATCATAAACAGTGGTGGGCCTGAATCCCTCTGGTAATCGATTGATTACTGGTATTAATGATGCTACATGAGTATTTCCATCTAAATATGCACGTTTTTTAGTAGGAAATTGATTAACTCCAGCATCATATGGCTTTTTGGTTTCAAGCCATGATTTAATCACCAGTTTTTCTTTTTCTAAAATGATCTCAAGATCTTGTTTTTCTTGGATCAGTTGTTCAGTTACCAGAACCTGGGCTTGAAATGCCAGTTCAATATCTTGAAGTTCTTTTAATTTTGATTTTAAAGCAGCCATTTCAGAGGAATCTGTTTCTAGGCCATTTAGACTGTCAAATCTAACAGTTTCCACAAAAATTAAATCAGAATTTAGAGCTTCAGTGATGTCCAATTTAAGTTCAGGATT
This sequence comes from Erigeron breviscapus, assembly GCA_034093135.1. Taxonomy (NCBI): domain Eukaryota; kingdom Viridiplantae; phylum Streptophyta; class Magnoliopsida; order Asterales; family Asteraceae; genus Erigeron; species Erigeron breviscapus. The sequence goes on along the minus strand of CM067171.1, from coordinate 96,579,694 downwards.
AGTTTCAAGATCATACTCACTAACCTTTTTAATAACAATGTCGACCCATCGACCAGATGTGACATCATCCTTCACCAGATGCTCTTGATCTGCCAGAGCCATAAAACAACAATCTCTTTCCTCTTCTTCATCGACTGATGAATCATCAGAGGGAACCCATGCTTCTTCAGTGGTTGCTATCATGCATTTGTTATTGTCTTCCATCTGTTTAGACAAGAGAGCAATTGAGCCTTAAGCTTTTTGTATTTCAACTTATAGCTATCATCAGGCTTGTTATAAGAAGCAGTTGGACCAGACTGAGAGACAAACTGACTGGACGTGCACTCTTTCATGAAATGACCTTTTCTGCCACACTTAAAGCATGTCAGATTGGTCTTGTCAATGGAAGAACTGGGTGCATGTTGTCCAGTGGGCCTATTTGCTCTGGCCTTAAAACGGTTAAACGTTTTGGCCATCATTGCAACCAGGTCATCACTGTCAGTTTCATGACAGTCTGGAGAGATATCATTACAGACTCCAGAATCCATTAGTTCAGACATCATCTTCTTCATAGAAAATACATTCTCAGAAGATATTAATGCCGCACAAGGTGGTATAGTATTAGTGACCACTGTGGAACTACTGGAAGCATGATTAAAAGAATCTTTTTCTGCCTCAATCCTCTGGGCTTGATTTTCTTCAGTGAATCTGAAGGCTCCATACAATGTTGACAAAGTATGGGAATGCAAGGTTTTTCCTTGCCTCAAGACCAGAATCATGTGAGACCATTTTGTTGGAAGAATATCACAAAATTTCTCCAAAAGTATATCCTTGTCTTTTTCTACCCTAGTCCTCTTAACTGGTTTATGATGCTCATAAATCTGGTGTAAGTACCAGTAAGGGACTCATTGGGGAGAGCAAAAAATGACTCATACTTTTTGTTTAAGGAGACTTTTCTGGTAACAACAGTATCATCACCTCCCTCATGCTGGTTCACTAGTTCATCCCACATGCTTTTGGCACTGGGATAGAGGACTAGTGTGGGAATAAGAGTTTCTGGAACAGCCCCGAGGATCATATTTTTAAGAAGTGTATCAAGATTTACCAATCTTTTCTCCTCTTCGGACCAGTGTTCCTCTCTCTTTTCCCTTCCACTTCTTGATCCTGTAGGGTCAAGAAGTGCATTGATAGGAAGTCTTGGCACATAGGGTCCTTCGTTTAAGATTTTCATCATATTCCTTTCAATACCAGTAACATGCAATATTATCCTAGCTTTCCACGTACCAAAATCATCACTGCTCCCATTGAATTTAGGAACAGGATTATTCGAGTAATGCACATGCACATGTGGAGAAGCAGGAGGAGGAGGAGGTGGTGGATTGTTATTTCCAGTGGGTGGTTCATTAAAATTAGTTTCATGAGTTTCTTGTTGATTTTCTGGGATTGCCATCGCGAAACAGATCTAGGTAAATATATTAACCTGTCTCTGATACCAATTGTAAAGTCCCTCACACGATGGTTTAACCCACGAATGTAAAATAACAAGACAAGTATGAACTAGAATCGGACTAGTATTACTTCAATATAAATATGCAAGAATATAAACAAAGTAATAAATGACTTAAGCAATATTTAAACAAGTAAATAAATGGTGGAACACAAATGTAGTTTTCAAGTGTATTTTCTTTATAGATGTATAAACAAAATACAAGATCGTTGCGAAACCTAGATATTACACGTATGTAAGTATCTAAACAATCTTTGAATTACAAGTGATCTATACTTGCTAAATAAACTCCTTTGATCGATATACTTAGAGTTGTGAAGTATAACTGTTTAGATCGAGAGTATTTAAGCAAGTTCACCAATTTGCTAAAAAGTAATTTTCTCAAAGAAATGACTTTGTATTTATAGGCAACAAAATTCACCAGTGAATTTTGTGCCGTACAAATATGGTTGCATGCATTTAATGAACCGACAAGAACATTAAATGCATTGGTTAAAGGTACAAGGATAAAGTCACATCAATATGACTTTATTCTTTTAACCAACCACCTTTACACACGTATATTCTTTGGTAAAGAACAAGTGGATTGTTCTTTGGAAAGTGTGTAAAGGCTAAAGTCAAATCCTCGATATCAGTGTTCAGACTTGTAAGGTCTAGAACATTGACAATCCTCCAGTGTGCAGATCTGGTAAGACTTCCAGTGGACTCCGCCATTTGTAAGTCTTCTTTATTCTGACTTCAGTCTTTGAATTCAGTGAGAACGTCTTCAGTAGAGTAGATCTGGACTGGGGTGAAGTCCAGTGAGCTAATCTGGAGAATACTCCAGATTTCCTATACAAGTATTTGCTCACTGGTCTTCAATTATTTCTGGACAAATCTTCAGAGGGACTCCAGATTCCAAGTCTGGAGTAGGTCAGTTTCTGGACAGATCTTCAGTAAGCTCCAGTAGTCGAGTCTGGAGCGAGTCCAGTAAATCTGGACCTAACAGTAACCACCAAAGTTGATAGATAATATAAAACCCGAGGTTAAATCTATTTTAATTGGATATTGCTTACCTTAGAGCAAAGACTATCCCTGAGTATGGTTTGGAAGTTAGCTAAACCAACAGAGTAAGTGGCCTAGGGTGAGCCGGCACGACATTCATAACTTCTTCTAACCAAAACATGTTCTTGGAGTTCAGTACTTGATCGACAGGGTAATAAGCATAATACTCGTTCCCCCAAACCACATGAACCCGGTTGTGATCATATACCAACCTAGATAGGTGTGTTGTTGGATCCGCTGGTGCTTCAATCTATTATAGAGACGGGGTATTGGATCCGCTGGTGCTTCAATCTATTATAGAGACGGGGTATTGGTGTGAAGGATCAAGAATCTTGAGTACAGTAACAAAAGCAAAAGGAACTTACCTTTTCATGGAACTCAGTGGCAGGCCCGTTGCTTAAATAGCTCTTCATAAACGACCATCAGTGTAACATCCGTGAGTTTTGACCGCTTGACTTTAAGTGCAATTTGACTAACAATTTAAGTTAATGAAATATTTGGGTCGTTTTGTGATTAAATGACAATGTGGTATGTTCGTCGGGTCGATAATATGTTTTAATCGTGTTTAAATGCCTAACGTTTTGTAATTTGGCTTGAGAAGGAAACGGGTCGGCCCGTGGGTCATCCACGACCCACCAGCCCCTTTATGACCCATTTCCTTTCCTTATCTCATTATTTCACCACACAACTCTTTTCTCTCTTCTCTTTTCTCTCTTTCTCTCTAAGTAAACAAGACCATCCAACCTCTTTAGTTCTTCCTTCTCTTGCAATATTTGGCGTTTTGGATTTGGTTTAACTCGAGAATCATCATCGTCTTCATCTCATTATCGTCTAGCAAAGGATTTAGTTTCTTAGTTCAAGCATTTTTACCCATTTTGCCATAATTCGGGTTCTAGCTCGGGAAGGAAGTTTTGGTAAGTCAAATTCATCCCATTTGAATCTATTTATGTTTGTTTACTTGTTTCTAGTCATTTCGTACATTCACAGGTTCTAAATCGACTCAAAATGGAATTTGGGTCAAATTAGGGTTTTGGTTAGGGTTGAAATGATTTGGAAGTGATTTTGAAGTTATGGGTTGAAACCATGAAGTGGGTTGGGTTTGATTATGTGTATATATGTATATTTAGGTCCAAAAACGAGTTGGAAAGGTCCCTTGGTCGATTTCTAGAGTTAAAATTGGTTTAGGAGGGTTTTAGGGTCGTGTTTGGGCTTGGTTTCTTACTGATCTGGGTAAAATCGCGCCGTGAGGTCCCTTAGTCGCGTCGTGAGGCTTCAGGTTTACAAGAATTTCGAATGCAGATCAAAATATCGCGACGAGATGTCAAAATATCGCGCCGCGAAGTCAATTTCTCGTGCCGTGATAAACTGCATAAAACTTATTTTCAAATGTCCGTAACTTTTAAACCGTAAGTCCGTTTTTGACGATTCCAGTGGCCCGGGAACCGTAAATGAGTCTAGTTTCTAATGGTATAGGTCTCTGAGTCCAAAACAAAATTTTAACATACCAAAGGTATCGATTAAACAACAGTGGTCAAGTCCCGACTAGTCATTGTGAAACAAAACGTAATGATTCCACCTCGGTTGGATCAAAGCCTTATAAATTGGACATAATAAAGCTTTTATAGTAATATTAGGTCAATGTTGATAGGACCTTACCTCTTGAGATGCTTTAGGATTAATGTGTTACGTGTATGATAGGTTTCAGCTATCGTGGACATTGATTCTACTTTCTTTCGACTTGGGAATTTATTGCTCATTTCAGGTGAGTTTCGTAGCTCCCTACTCAATAGAGATTCGGGCTGAAAAGTGTACATATACGTGTTTGTTGGATTGTTTGGTTGATTTGATTGACTGTCTAGTTAATTTCTGAGTGATTGTCGATTGATAGATAGTTTTGATTGATTGTGTGATGGTTTACGAATGTGATTGTGATATGGTAATTTATTTGGATAGAAGTACATACATGGAAGTCGATTTTACTTTCAAAGAGTTTTAGATGTGGTGGGAAGTCTGCGGGTGACCCTATATATAAGCATCTGGGACTCGAAGAAAGTAGAATCCTCCTAAGTGTATGTACGTATAGTGTTGTTTAGTTGATGTGTGATGACTAATGAATTGGTAGATTGATGAGTTGAATTGGTTTAAGTCACCATTTGTCTTATTGTTTGATTTGTTGTTAGCAAATTAATAGATATAAGAACACGATGGATTGATTCGTACATGATTGAGATATGATTGGTTAAATTAGGACAGAAGTGTATGTACGTACCATTTTGGTTGGTTTGATGGTTTGACGAATGATGGACTTGTGAATGAGACGCACGCACCCCCAATCTATGGGAAACGTGAGCGGGAACGTACGCACCCCTTTTCTATGGGAAACGTGTGCGAGGCCGTTCGCTCCCCGGGGAACTTAAACATGCATATGTAATGATATGGATATTGATGAGACGTACGGACCACCAATCTATGGGAAACGTGAGCGGGAACGTACGCACCCCTTTTCTATGGGAAACGTGTGCGAGGCCGTTCGCTCCCCGGGGAACTTGTGCACTTTTGATGATTGTTGAGAGACACATGATATACATTCATGCATTGCTTGATCATGCCGCATGCACATATACTTTATGCATCCTTATTGCTTTGCATACTCATTGATGTTGATATTACTTATGCAAAATTGTGTCACACATTCCTCATTCTTGTTGATATATTATTGGCTTGTTATGTGACGAGGTTTACTATCAGTCTACCTATCTTGGTTGACTTTGTGCCTTGTAGAGGCTACTTGTAAGGCACTTCTTATTTCCCCTTATACATATTGTGATTGTTGACGATGGTTCCTTGTGATCTATTACTACGAACTCACCAACCTTGTGTTGACTATGCTTAGTACACTTTTCAGGTTACCAGGTTAATCCAGGACGTGGAGTTTGATTGTTTGCTTGCTGTTGAACCCGGACTTGGACTTATATGGATCAAGGACCCATTTGCCTTCTTTTGCATTGTGTTTAGAACCATTAGCCATCTTTTGATGTTCTGTTGTAATCTTTGATGATGACTTGCTCTTTATGTATTTTGATACTTGGTTATCTTACTGTATGGATTTACTTAATCCTTTATTTGCATTTAGTTCATGTTCTACATTAATCCCACCTTGTGCTATATGATTTCCGTGATATTCTGAGCCTTGGCTTGGGGTGTTACAGAATGGTGGCCCATGCGGGTCGTAGAGAATTAGGCGGTTTGACCTAGACTACGGCTTAAGTTAAAACTCTTCATATAGCATGCATGGTTAGGAAATTTGTGTGCAACGTGAATTCTGTGAACCCTAGAAAGTGTATATTGAGTTCGTAGTTAAGACCACTTATGTGATGGCTTGAATTCAACGTGATGAATGTGGAATGGGTACAATGTGGTTAATGTGTGCATTGATTGAATTTGATTGTCATTGATATGGATTGTTGTTACTGATTGATGTTAGTTGGATGCTTTAGAGCAAAATGAAGTTATGGTATTAACTTAGTATAATGTTGTGGCAACCCTAAAAGAACCCGATCAACTCTTTTATGGTCGCCCAACATTATAACAAGTTAATGACATCATGGATTGTGCATGCATGGCTTAGAGTATAATAAGGAACCGATATGCTTAATGGAAGTTGATTGGGTGGAGGGTTAGCCATTGGTACACCCTGTATACATACCTGGTCAATGACTAGAGAGCATATCGAATCCAGATTATACTTGAACCATTTGTGTTAATTGTTTGATGGTATGATGTATTGACATGATTACTTGAATTAACGATAAACAATTGTAGTGAACTTGACATGATAATATGATAAGTAACAATCCCATAGGATTCTAGCACTATTACCTTAGCTTAATGACATGAAATGAGTACGTTTTATCGGTATGAGAGCATTGACTACTTGTGTGACTAACATGTGAGCATTGTGAGGCTAACTTTCGGGTCAACGCGTTACTTACCTTGTAGAAAATGGTGGGACCAAGAAGGAATGCGACTAGCCATAGCGATGAGCCGGATTTGCAACCGTGATTGCCCAAGCAGTGGCAAACGCCATACCTACTATCGTAGCCCAAGTCACGTCAAGTCTCCAAAGAAGCAATGAAACCCGTGAAGCTAGAGTAAATATGGGCGATGAGGAGATGTTAAGTAAAGCCTCATTGAAAAGGAAAGGAATTGGAGAATCTAGTGAGGCAGGAAGGCGAGTAGGTTTGACCCCAACGGCCATAATAAGGGTAGATTCAGGACGGCGGTGGGAAGCGAGGAGGCCTTATGTGGACCTCATCCTTTTTGTAACAATTGTAACAAGCATCATCCCACTAATACCCAATGTGGGGCCTGCCTCAATTGTAATCGACTTGGACATTTGACAAGAGATTGTAGAGCTCCGAGAACGGACCCAATGAACGTGACTCCTGTTCGAGCCGTCCCTCCTCAAGGTAATCAACAAAGAGGCGAGTGTTTTGAATGTGGTAGTCGTACACACTACGGAAATAATTGTCCGCAATGGGTTGGACAACAAGTTGAAGTGGCGGAGCCGGCAAGGAAAACTTACTTGGGACCTCACCCCTTATGTGGAAGGTGTAATCTTCACCACTCTCCCACTAACCAATGTGGGACTTGCTTTAATTGTAATCGGCGTGGGCACGTAGCTAGGAATTTTAGAGCACCGAAAGCGGCACCATTGAATGTAACACCTCTTCAAATCATTTATCCCCAATCCAACCACCCTCGGAGCCAACAGGGTGTTTGTCTTGTGTGTGGTAGCCCCGACCACTATAGAAATGCTTGTTCAAGATGGATCGAACCACAAGCCCAAGTAGCGACTTCTCATAATCAACTTCAAGTTGCCATTCCTACCCAAGACCACGACGAACCAAGCGTCAGGTGCAACCTCGAGGACGAACCTTGGCGGGAGATGCTAATGAAGCCCGCAACGACCCGGAAGCGACGATAGGTACTTTCCTTTCTCCTCGACCACTACAACTCAATGTTATTCGATTCTAGGACCGGTTATAGTCTTACTTTCTCTTACTAGACTTCCTTCATTAACGAACATCCGTAGGCTTAGATCTAGATCTAGATCCTTTAAATGGTTTGTGATGTGCTAGATAGGTCTAGTTGAATTACCTGGTAATGATGGTTGACTTTAATTGATATTAAGCTCTTCATTAGCCCTATGCTCCTGGAAATTTGGAACTTTGAAAATTTTTTGCAAGTATGGATTGGATGACGGTGATAAATACGGTTAGTGGTAGTGGTAAGGAGTTAACTAAAAACGTCTTTGTGTAACGGTAAGGTTCTTAGGGTCCCATGTAAGTCTTCAAACTCAAGCGTCCTTAGAGCTACCGTCTCAAGAATCTGAAAACTAACGTCGTCTCTGTTAATCTTGAGTCTCCCGAGGCTTTCCGGGTGACTTATCGGGCTTGTCCCATCTCGATAACTTAAATTTCGTATATGCTTAACTTCCTAACATCGCGCGCGTAGTCAAAACCCTTATAGACTTCTGAGATGCGAATAAGCTCGTAGTGAAAGACCGGGAGAGAGATTCGAAGGAAAACAAATTGTAATGGATTTCACCATGAAGTCGCCGACGACAAGAAATGGTCACGATACGACGAAACCGATAAAATCTGACAACTTGGCACATTAGTATGTAGAAGAAATGGTGTAGGTGCACAGAGATTCGATTTCTATCATTTCAGATAAAGAAAGTCGCTTAACTCCAATTCAGGGAGCCATCCAATGAGCAACGGGTACTCAAACCGACTTGAGACTTGATCACATGTGAAGAAAATGTGCCTATGACCATGGCGGGAATCTTGTGCAATGAAGGTTGTTACGCGAATATTCGAATGTCACTAACCGAAGCATTAAGTAGTAGAGGTGTTACTCTCCACTGGATGAGCCAAGAATCGAAGAAAACCAAAGTAGCGGGCCAGGAATAGTAATTGGAATGACAAGAACAACTTCTCAAGCTAAGAGAATAGTCCAACTAGCTCGCATGCTACGAAAGAAGTATGCCGATGTGAGGCGGAGACCGTTAGAGTTTGAAGTGGGTGATTTTGTACTTTTGAAAGTATCACCGTGGAAAGGCGTCATCCGATTCGTGAAGCGAGGCAAACTCGGGCCGAGGTATATTTGCCCTTCCAAGATCCTCGAACGGGTTGGAAAAGTTGCTTATCGATTGGAATTACCACAAGAGCTTAGCGGTGTACATGATGTGTTTCATATTTGCAACCTACGCAAGTGTTTGGCGGACCCTACACATCATGTGCCCATGGACGAGATTAGAGTAGATTCGAAGCTTAATTTTGTTGAAGAGCCGGTAGAGATCTTGGACCGTCAAGTCAAGAAGCTCAAGAATAAGCGCTACACGATTGTTAAAGTTAGATGGAATGCTAGACGTGGAGCCGAGTTCACTTGGAAGCGAGAGGATCATATGAAGACTAAGTATCCGCATTTATTTAGTAATTAGTGTTTTGTTGAATTTCGGGACGAAATTCTTTTGACGGGGAAATAATGTAACATCCGTGAGTTTTGACCGCTTGACTTTAAGTGCAATTTGACTAACAATTTAAGTTAATGAAATATTTGGGTCGTTTTGTGATTAAATGACAATGTGGTATGTTCGTCGGGTCGATAATATGTTTTAATCGGTGTTTAAATGCCTAACGATTTGTATTTTGGCTTGAGAAGGAAACGGGTCGGCCCGTGGGTCATCCACGACCCACCAGCCCTTTGACCCATTTCCCTTCCCTTATCTCATTATTTCACCACACTTCTCTTTTCTCTCTAAGTAAACAAGACCATCCAACCTCTTTAGTTCTTCCTTCTCTTGCAATATTTGGCGTTTTGGATTTGGTTTAACTCGAGAATCATCATCGTCTTCATCTCATTATCGTCTAGCAAAGGATTTAGTTTCTTAGTTCAAGCATTTTTATCCATTTTGACATAATTCGGTTTCTAGCTCGGGAAGGAAGTTTTGGTAAGTCAAATTCATCCCATTTGAATCTATGTATGTTTGTTTACTTGTTTCTAATCATTTCGTACATTCACAGGTTATAAATCGACTCAAAATGGAATTTGGGTCAAATTAGGGTTTTGGTTAGGGTTGAAATGATTTGGAAGTGATTTTGAAGTTATGGGTTGAAACCATGAAGTGGGTTGGGTTTGATTATGTGTATATATGTATATTTAGGTCCAAAAACGAGTTGGAAAGGTCCCTTGGTCGATTTCTAGAGTTAAAATTGGTTTGGGAGGGTTTTAGGGTCGTGTTTGGGCTTGGTTTCTTACTGATCTGGGTAAAATCGCGCCGTGACGTCCCTTAGTCGCGTCGTGAGGCTTCAGGTTTACAAGAATTTCGAATGCAGATCAAAATATGGCGACGGGATGTCAAAATATCGCGCCGCGAAGTCAATTTATCGCGCCGTGATACACTGCAGGAAAGTCATTTTCAAACGTCCATAACTTTTAAACCGTAAGTCCGTTTTTGACGATTCCAGCGGCCCCGGAACCGTAAATGAGTCTAGTTTCTAATGGTATAGGTCTCTGAGTCCAAAACAAAATTTTAACATACCAAAGGTATCGATTAAACAACAGTGGTCAAGTCCCGACTAGTCATTGTGAAACAAAACGTAATGATTCCACCTCGGTTGGATCAAAGCCTTATAAATTGGACATAATAAAGCTTTTATAGTAATATTAGGTCAATGTTGACAGGACCTTACCTCTTGAGATGCTTTAGGATTAATGTGATACGTGTATGATAGGTTTCAGCTATCGTGGACATTGATTCTACTTTCTTTCGACTTGGGAATTTATTGCTCATTTCAGGTGAGTTTCGTAAACCCTCCCTACTCAATTGAGATTCGGGCTGAAAAGTGTACATATACGTGTTTGTTGGATTGTTTGGTTGATTTGATTGACTGTCTAGTTAATTTCTGATTGATTGTCGATTGATAGATAGTTTTGATTGATTGTGTGATGGTTTACGAATGTGATTGTGTATTGTAAGGTACTAGGATAGAAGTACATATGGAGGTCGATGATACCTTTAATGAGTTGTAGATGTGGTGGGAAGGCTGCGGGTGACCCTATATATAAGCATCTGGACTCGAAGAAAGTAGAATCCTCCTAAGTGTATCTTCGTATAGTGTTGTTAGTTGATGGTGATGATAATGAATTGGTAGATTGATGAGTTGAATTGGTTTAAGTCACCATTTGTCTTATTGTTTGATTTGTTGTTAGCAAATTAATAGATATAAGAACACGATGGATTGATTCGTACATGATTGAGATATGATTGGTTAAATTAGGACAGAAGTGTATGTACGTACCATTTTGGTTGGTTTGATGGTTTGACGAATGATGGACTTGTGAATGAGACGCACGCACCCCCAATCTATGGGAAACGTGAGCGGGAACGTACGCACCCCTTTTCTATGGGAAACGTGTGCGAGGCCGTTTGCTCCCCGGGGAACTTAAACATGCATATGTAATGATATGGATATTGATGAGACGTACGGACCACCAATCTATGGGAAACGTGAGCGGGAACGTACGCACCCCTTTTGTATGGGAAACGTGTGCGAGGCCGTTCGCTCCCCGGGGAACTTGTGCACTTTTGATGATTGTTGAGAGACACATGATATACATTCAAGCATTGCTTGATCATGCCGCATGCACATATACTTTATGCATCCTTATTGCTTTGCATACTCATTGATGTTGATATTACTTATGCAAAATTGTGTCACGCATTCCTCATTCTTGTTGATATATTATTGGCTTGTTATGTGACGAGGTTTACTATCAGTCTACCTATCTTGGTTGACTTTGTGCCTTGTAGAGGCTACTTGTAAGGCACTTCTTATTTCCCCTTATACATATTTGTGATTATTGACGATGGTTCCTTGTGATTCATTACTACGAACTCACCAACCTTGTGTTGACTATGCTTAGTACACTTTTCAGGTTACCAGGTTAATCCAGGACGTGGAGTTTGATTGTTTGCTTGCTGTTGAACCCGGACTTGGACTTATATGGATCAAGGACCCATTTGCCTTCTTTTGCATTGTGTTTAGAACCATTAGCCATCTTTTGATGTTCTGTTGTAATCTTTGATGATGACTTGCTCTTTATGTATTTTGATACTTGTTTATCTTACTGTAAGGATTCACTGAATCCTTTATTTGCATTTAGTTCATGTTCTACATTAATCCCACCTTGTGCTATATGATTTCCGTGATATTCTGAGCCTTGGCTTGGGGTGTTACAATAGCCAATTCACTGTTCAACGTTTGAGGCATAGATGACGAATTGACGGTAACCTGAAA